>WEIT01008586.1:0-27510 GCA_013389985.1 Dryoscopus gambensis | reverse complement strand
CCTCGGTGGCGGGGTCCCCTCAGGGGACAGGGGGGCGTGTGAGGAGGAGGAGGAGGATGCGGGGCGGAGGGGGGGGGCGTAGGCCGGGCCCGCCTCCCTCCCCTCAGGGCTGCGGGGCGGGGGTGAGATGTGTGATCCCGCTCCACCGGGGCTGCATTATCCACGGAGCGCTCCCGGGGGTGGGCGTCTCCCGGTTGGCTTCCGAGGCGAACGGCGGAGGTGCCGGAGGGGGGAGCGAGTTCCCCGGAGCACAATTCGCGGCCACCCCACGGCACCTCCGCCGTTTGCAAGGCGGTTGCAACAGCACCTCTGAATTCCCTAAAATTCCAGTGTGATCGTTTATGCACCTCACTATTAAACACATCAGAATTCAAACTCTTGTCTTCTTCCAGGTAGCTTTGAAGCTGGCCCAGATGGCCGGGCTTTTTTGGAGGGAAAGGAGCAGTTCCCTGGTGAAAGTGGCAGAGACTCCTGGGACACCGGCACAGCTCTGGAGCAAGAGGTAGAGAACACTCATCTTTTCTCGGATATATTTCATAGAGAGGTGAAATATCCATGGTTTTAGCACCCAGAAAGTCAGACTGCTCTGAACCACAGGCCTGCTGCACCCTGAGGGGTCAGAGCAGCTGTCCCATCACGCTGGTTTGTCCCAAAGTGGCACCTCAGCAGTTCTGGTCCTTTATTGTTCTGCTCTGACCATGTAGATTCAACCTGCACAAAACCAAGTTTTGTTCTTAAAAGGCGTTCCCAAACCTCACAGCGACCTGTGTTCTTGGAGTCATCCTGTTTCCCAGTGTTTCCCACACAATCCGTGGTATTGGGGGTGGTGGTGCAGTCATCAGCAATTGTTATTTCAGCTCTTCATAACGTTCCTTGAGCACTTTCTTGCCGGGGGTTGGTTTGTTCCCTCACAGTTGCACATCCTGCCCACAACTCGCACTCATGTTGATGTGCAGCAGGAAGTTCCTCCTCTGAAGCAATCATGGAGTGAGAAAGAGCTTGAGGGTTTGATGCTATTTTAAGAAGAGTTTCTCAGGCACCCACACTGAGTGAAAGAGGTCGGTTTTATTTCAGCTGACCGTTTACCAGTCGAGCTGGCGGTAGGACCCTATAAAAACTTGTGCTTGACCAACACACAACTCAAGAACAACCTGCTAAGAGAGATTAATGTAGAACCTCGTCAACATGAAAGCCAGAAGGGCTTACAGGAGGTGTATTTTGCTGAACAGGAAACAGTTTGAGCTTCCATTATTAATGGATGAGAGTGTCAAAGAAAAGAAAAAAGAGTTAAAAGTTGCTCATTACAGTAGAAAACTTGCTAATCCAGAGAGGCAGAATCTGCCTCACAATCGAAAAGTGAAAATACAATGAGTAATCCCACCCTGAAGAGGAGCAGCATCCGGTGCCTTCCAGAAAAAGGTGTCATGTTGACGATAATTGCGAGTTTTCTTCTTTAGCCCTGTTCAGTCAAATGTGGGGGTTCAGACTGGTTTGCTTTGGAGATGGTCTTGCCCAGTGCACCAGGTTGGTAGCAGAAAGGATGGGAAAAGAAAATACAAGAGAACCTTGGTTTCTCTGAGAATCTCTAGGAGGGAATTCCACGTAAGCAGAGACCAGAAGCAAGTGAGAATGTGAAAAAATGGGATGAGAAGTGATCTGCAAAGCACGCAGTGAAAGGTATTTATAGCTTTTAAATAGACATCTTTCTATGATCTTTCTGGACAAAATACATCCAACAGGTAACAGTGGCTCTTAATAGTTGAAAAAATGTAATTCAGAAAATGTTCAACATAATTTTATTCGGGTAACAGGTTAGACAGAAAAATGTTGTGGAGATTGGAACACGCATCTTCAAACGTTCTTTGTGTGCACAGGTGAAGGATGCAGTGTCTTAACACCAGCCTTCTGTGATTTCAGGTGAAGAAGTTTTGCTATTAAAGCAGTTTGGTCACAGGGGGCTCCAACAGAAACCTGCACCAGGATAACATCACCCACAGAGACACCCACAGGGTCGAGTTCTGCTTGACATGGCCATGTTCTACTAGACCTGCCATGACGGCATTTTTTCCCAGTGTTCCCAACTGGATTCAAGATGCAAAGCAGGAGGAGGAAGAGACAGGCTGGAAATTAGTCCCCAGACCAAGAGGTGAAGAGACCGAAAGTCAGGGAAAATGCCAGTGTGAACTATCGGAGCCCTCCTTCCCTCACGTGGACAAGCTGAGAACTCACACACTTTCCCATTCAGAGCAGAGGCCCTACAACTGCCCCCAGCTGCACTGTGGCAAGGCCTTTGCTTCCAAGTACAAGCTCTATAGGTAGGTATCTGCAAGTGCCTCTGCCCAGCAGTGCCAGGAGAGAGGGGAAACCCCCTCCCTTGTGTGTCTTTGCTTGAATTTCTGAGAAGCTGGAGGAGGGGAAATGCCCTTTTACCTTGCAAAGCAGTTGAGTCCCAGACATTACCATACTTGGCATCTCTTTAGGCGCCTTCCAGAGAACTTCAGCTAATGCTTTATCCTGAGCTCAAGCTGTTTTCTGTTTCACTGAGGAGGAAATAGAAACAGAAAGTGAAGTTCACAGATTAAAAAACAAAATGAAGAGCAAGAATAGTGTTTGCATTTATAATCCTGTCTCTAAACCACAGGGATAATTCCATGGCAACTGTTGCTCCAGTATGGAGCAGTAGAGTTCCCATTTACGTAGTGAAGTACAACACAAAATAATTAAACAGTGCTGACTGAGAACTTGAAATCGGATGAACCACAGTGTAGGAGAGTGTGAGATACCAAGATGAAATCAGATCTGTCGCAGTGGCTGTCAGCAGACTTGGCCACAGCCTGACCCTCCTGATAAACTCAAGTTTTCTCACCTAGTGTCACAAACGAGGGAGGTTTTCTTTGCTCGTTTCCCTTTGGCAGCCTCAGCAGAGAGCAGGAGCGGAGGAGAGACAGCTGCTGGGACAGACTGTAGGTTTTGCCTGAAGCACTGTGCTCCTGTGCTCCTTGTTTGGTGGAGGTAAAATGCCATCTGGGATTCTTGTGGCATAAAGTGTAGGACACAAGGAAAGCTTTGGAAAACTAGTGTGTGTTCCCTCAGGGGCTGGATGTTTGTCTGACCTTTCCTGTTTTTCTCCCCTAAGGCATATGGCCACGCACTCTGCTCAGAAGCCTCACCAGTGCATGTACTGCGAGAAGATGTTTCACCGGAAGGATCACCTTCGGAACCACCTGCAGACCCACGATCCCAACAAGGAGGCCCTGCACTGTCCCGAGTGTGGCAAGAACTACAACACCAAACTGGGCTTCAGGCGACACCTGGCCATGCACGCAGCTGCCAGCGGTGACCTCAGCTGCAAGGTGTGCCTCCAGACCTTTGAGAGCACCCAGGTCCTGCTGGAGCACCTCAAGGCTCATTCCAGGCGGGCTTCCGGTGGGGCGAAGGAAAAGAAGCATCCGTGTGACCACTGCGACCGGCGCTTCTACACCCGGAAGGACGTGCGGAGACACTTGGTAGTGCACACGGGGCGGAAGGACTTCTTGTGCCAGTACTGTGCTCAGAGGTTTGGGAGGAAAGACCACCTGACCAGGCACATGAAGAAGAGCCATTCCCAGGAACTGCTGAAGATTAAGACGGAGCCAGTGGACATGTTGGGTCTGCTCAGCTGCAGCTCCTCTGTGGCCGTGAAGGAAGAGCTGAGTCCTGTCCTGTGTATGGCATCCAGAGACATGATGGGTGGTAAGAGCTTCCCTGGCATGCTGCCCGTGGGCATGTACAGCACACATCTCCAAACCATGCCAAGCTCAGGGATGCCCCATTCTTTGGTTCCTAATTCTCTTCCAATGGGAATGAGCTATCCTCTGGAGTCTTCTTCTCCCGTCTCCTCCCCACCGCAACCTCCTCCAAAGTATCAGCTTGGATCTACCTCATATTTGCCTGAGAAACTACCCAAAGTAGAGGTGGACAGCTTTTTGTCAGACTTCCCTGGCAGCCTGTCTCTCTCATCTGGTGATCCTCAGTCCTCTTCGCCTCAGCCACCCGCCCTGGATGAGGCTTTGCTTTCCAAGAGCCCTGCTAACCTCTCAGAGGCTCTCTGTGCTGCTAACATGGACTTTTCTCATCTTCTTGGCTTCCTCCCCCTAAATCTTCCTCCTTGCAATCCACCTGTCTCATCGGGGGGATTGGTCATGGGCTACTCGCAGGGGGAGGCGCAGCCACTGCTCACCACTTTGCAACATCAACCTCAAGAGTCTCCCGGAGCCGGGGCCTCGCTGAACTTTGGGCCCCTTCATTCGTTGCCCCCCGTCTTCACCTCCAGCTTGAGCACAACCACGCTGCCACGGTTCCACCAGGCATTCCAATAAGCTGGAAATAGCACTGGAGAGCAGATCTTTCGGTCACCCTTTTGTGGAGAGCCTTAAAAACGCACAACTCTTCCTTCCTTGGGGGTGTGAAAGCTCTGGCAGAGCTGGGTCAGACAGGAGGTTTCTGATCTCGGAGGGAGCACTTGTAGACTGGAACAGCCGATACCCCATGCGAGTCCCAGTCCTGTACAGCAGAAAGATTTCAGCTGATAGACTGGATATATTTTATCTAATTTTTAATCTGTGAATCAGGAGCCGCGCTTAGCACTGACCTTCCCTGAGAATGCTGGAGCTATGTTCCTCTCTGGGAAGGGACTGTCCCTCAGAAGGAGTTGAGACTCTTTCATCCTGGGCTAAACTTTTGAAGAGTCCAGCTTCCATTTCATGTTACCACACTGCAATTCTGGCAAACCAGCCAACACCTCCGCATGGAGAAGTCAGGATACCGCTCTGTATGAAGCCAATGGGGAAGAGGCTGTCCTTCCCTGCTACCTCTCATCCCGTCACCCAACACAGCTTACTCCACATCAGTGTTAAGCAACAAGCCCGTTTACATAGTGAATTCAGCGTCACCTCTTCGGAGCCCTTAGGATAAACTCATTATGGTGAACATTGTTTACACAACACAAATCTGTTTCTGCCATTGCAAAGATAGGAGGCACCAGAATACACTGGGTTCATCTCTGGTGTAGCTAGAACACTGTTTACACAACAAAGTCAGGTTGCACTGATTTCTTGTCACTTATCATGTTCTTCCCCCATGGGGAAATACACTGCTTTTGGACCACTTCAGCCTCTGCCCCTGTAGGCAGCAGCTTCCTGCCTTTTCCTGCTGAAGGGGATGGAGCAGCTCTCACAGCGTAGCTTGGTGTGTGGTGTATGGACAGAGCCCTTTTCAGTATCTCCCCCAGGCAAACAGATCTGGAAACCAAAGCATATGAGAGAGCCGGGTGTGGAGCTCGGGACACTGAGCACTGGCACGCCAGGTGTGGGTGAGAACAGGCTGCAGGCCCTGCTCCTTAGGTTCTCTTGGGATGAGGAACAGAGTATGAGTTTCTGGGGCTTGAGGATTTTGAACCACAGCCATTCGTTGAGGTCGGCACCCTTTTTGGCTTACCCAGGAAGCAGTCTCGAAGGTATATTTTAACCTCAATGGTGATAACATCCAAGAATCAAGGAAAAATTGGTCCCAGCTTCATATACACTCTGTCAGTGTATTGGAAGCATTTCCCCCAACTACCAATTTGTAGTTCTAACAAATGCTGAGGTTTGGGGCCTGCAGTCAGCTTTTCACTTTTTGGTTCCACTGGCCTTTTTTGTTCTCTCCTTCTCAAGCCTTGCCTCCTGAAGTTAATGTCCTGCTTCCCTTGCTCCCTACCCTACCTCTTAAACTCTTCCATGGGCTGTCTACCTACCAGGGCAGAAGGGTAATACTGGGAAGTGGCAGCCAGCTGCTGGTGTCATTTAGCACCTGTATTGTCTCCTGCTCCCGTTTTCCTGGGCACTTAACTGCAGATGGGGACGTATGGATGTCACTCACTCTGCACTGGTGCATGTTTATGACTATGGACAGGCAGATCCTCATACCTCAGCACAGAGGAACCATTGTAGGCCAATATAAACCAGGAAATCTGTCAATATTGTTCTCCATAAATCTAGGAAATGCAAAATCTACCTCTACTCTGTTATCTCAGCTCCTTGGGTGAAGCCAGATGCTGTCCTCCCTCACCTCCCCAGAGCACATCCACCTCAGTCGATGCAGATTCCTTCCTGCTGAGCCATGATCCCACTGTGTGACATCCGCTGTGCCTCTTTTGGTCGCAGGCTTGTCCCCCTTCCATTTTACTCCAGAATTTTATTTTTAATTTAGCTTAGTAATTCTTCCCAGAATGACTCTTTAGCAATCCATTGATTCTCCAGAACATAGATCGGTTGTTTTAGGTTAGCCAGCAATGCTGCAAATAAGACTTTTGTATTAAAATGTAATATAAGATTTATTTACCTCAGCAATATCCTGTGGCAATGATCTCCCCGAGTTGAATGCAGTACTTTTTCCTTTTCTCCACTGGAAAATGTTGCCTTTCCAAGTCCAACGAGTGCCTTCTTGTTCTCTAACCTAGCAAAGGTAAACAGGGCATTGCAGCCAGTCTGTTTACCAGCATTGAATACCTCAGGCCTGTCTCCTATTGCTTTGCTCTTAGCAAATTAAAGAGTTTCACACTGTTATCAATTATATGCAAGCCTTATCCCTGTCTTCAGTTAAGAGGATTATTATTTTTTGAGAAATAAATGGTCAGAACTGATCACTCACTGCCAGTGAGGATTATCAGATTTATGCAATGCCATCACACACCTTCTCCCACTGCAGAACATTCAGCTTTCTTGCTTCCTTCCTGCATTGTACTCTGAACAGATGTCATCACTGGAATTCCTTTAGCAGTGGTAGCTAAACTTAGAGCCAGGCATCTTTTTCCTACCAGTAGTCTGTCAAAGAATAAATGGAATTCATTTTGCTATGATTTGCACGTGTGATTTGCTTTCCACAGCTACTTTAACAGGCAGAACTGCAATAACCTTTGTCAATGCAAGGAAAATCTAACCCAGCAAAGGCAGCCTGGTCAGAGACAGCGTTGGAGCTGATTCCAGGTGTTTGCACAGGAAAATGGATTCAAAGTTCCTCTACGACAACAGTTTCTAATCTGAAAGTATTTTACCAGTCAGTCTAAAACGAATGAGACTGATTCCATTTGAAATAGCAAGTGTGCAGTTCACAGAACAAATTATAGTGAACAACTTTTACCTGTTCATAAGAAAAAACTTCTGAGCATCCAAGCTTACAGCACTTGGGGATCCCAGTCCGTTAGGACATAAGCACCAAGCTGTTAGGCAAGTCACTGGAACTGGCTTGCAGCCGAGCTCCTGCTGATGGAACTGGAGGTAAGGGACAAGGGTGTCCCTGGCATGCTGTGAGGGGGATTGCTGCAGCACAGCCCACAATCTGTTCTGTGGTGTATGTGCAGGGCTGTGGCAGCCACTGTGCTGGTTATGTGATATAAAAAAAAAATCCTCCCAGAAAGAGTTTGGTTTTGGTTTTTGTTTTGGACCACGAGTTTGGGGCTGCAGGTCCAGGACACGGCTGTGAGTCAGCCCCGCAGAGCCCAGCATCCATCCCACTGTGATCCCTCTGTTCCTGGCACACCTGTGTCAGGAAGATGGCATCAGATTGAGCCCAAGGGCAGCAACTGCAGCACCTAATTGATCAGGAGGGTTTAGTTAAATAAAGGAATATTTTAAATTGGCTGGCTTGGGGTGTGTCCAAAGCAATAGAAACAGTGCAGTCAACTAAGATAGTCCTCCAGTCAGCAAAAGGACAGGACATGAACTTGCCAGCCCTTATAAATCAGACCCTAGATTCTCAGAAAGCCAAGGACTTAATGTCCCCCTAGAAATAAGAACTAACAAATAGCCAAGCCAAGCCACTCCCTGGCAGCAGAGGGTTAACTCTTGCCCATCCTTCCAGGCTCAGGTTGCCAGAACCCTGTGAAAGGCTGAAGATCTTTTTCCTCCTGGGATTACAGCTCACTCCATCCACATCCATTTGTAGGAAGGAACAACATGTTATCTTGCATTTGCTTCCACTGAATTTCACATGACAGAATACCCACACACCACGTTGTGACAGACCTCATTCTCTGTCTCACAACGTTGCTGCTCTTTAGCCTCAGTGTTGAAAAATGGTGTCACTTCATCTGGAATCCTTTTTTTGCCTCCGGTAGATTGATGATTTCAGTACTTTTGTTGAGCTCAGCTCTTTGTCCTTTAATTCCTTCCTTGCTGACAGGCGAATAGCAGCTGCTGGGAAGATTTCCTGCAGTTCACTGAAAAAATCCCCTTTTCCTTTCTCTACCATTGCACCACCTTTGCTCTCTGGACAGAACAACCCCACAGAGGCATTTTCTGCTGCCTGCAATTAAAATTTCCACAAATAAATCTTCAAAGATGTGCTTCCCATCACCCTACCTTCTTGCTTATCCTCTAATCCCAGTTAGTCAGGCTGACTGAATTCTCCCTCAGGTGCCTATTTTTAGCTAATTGCCTGCCCAAGCCCTGGAGCTATTCTGCCACTGAACAGTGAAGTGGATGAATGGCTCAAACAGAACCACTTCAAGTTTCCATCCTCACCCAAAATTTGTATCTTTTCCATAACTTATTTCTTGTAGTTTTCCCAGTTCCTAGAGATGGGAGTTGCCATCTGAAGCTCTGAATCCCATCCCGGTGGATCTCTGTGTGGTAGAAGGTGGTTTGGTTTAGCCTGGTCTGCTGGATCTGGGAAGCCCAGATTCTTTTCACCCCAATCCCCAGCTCTGGCACCTCTCATCCTTTCCATGCCTGTTTACCCAGAGCATGCCACGGCCATACTGAGCCTCTCGTGGAGAGCAGCTGGAAGCTGCCAGGGAGATGTCATTACCACTGATCCAGCTGCCTTACAGGACCACTGTTCCTGTTGCCCACCACCTCTCAGGTTCTGTTATCCCTGCTGCACAATCCAGGCTCACATTAGGCTCACCTCTGGCTATTCCCAGTGATGGACTCGCTTCCTCCTAGTGACTACCTGGGCTCCTCTAGGAATCCTACACGTTTCAACTATTCTTGTGGCTGCAGGGAAGGAGTTTTCTCCTAGAGTACAGTCTGCAATCTCTACCTGGAGCCAGCTCTCATTTTCCCACAGGCCAAACACCACTTCATGCTTCAGACTGGCATGCAAACAGGTTGAGCAAAAATAGAACTGGTGATCAGAAATGAGACCAGGAAACTGATCACATTCTGCCTCTCACAAATCCACACCAGGAAAGCTTGGCTTTCCTGTTCAAAGTACACTTTATTTCCATGTGCACAGGTGGGCTGCAGGAGGAGCCTGAAGCATCTTCCTCACTCTGTGCTTGTGGTTGAAGCCAGGTCTGCGTGGTCCTTTCCACCAGTGCCTAAATACCAGCATGGAAATAGAGCATACGTGACACAGAGGGAGCTTCTCTGTATCAGATCACAGTGACAAAGAAAGTTAAAAGCATTGCAAAAGATAACCAGGGAATTTAAAATTAATTTTATTACTATAAATAGGACAGCTCTTCAGTTGGGGGAAGAATCCTCAACATTAAAGTGTCTTGTTACAAACCACCCCTCACTTTTGCAGCTCTCTTCACCTTCAGTCTCACCATGTTCACAAACTGTGTCCTTCTTTCAAGCTACTGAGCAAGGGGATAACCAGCTCTAGCATGGAATGTACTGAGCAGACTGGGGACAGCTCCAAGGCCTGCAGGACAGGGACAGCCTCCAGCACCTGGCACAGGCCAGGCTGGCTGAGTGTCCAGGTGAACCCGCCAGAGACCTGCCTGCAGCCCTTCTCCCTCTGTAGTCAGTGTCTTGCACCTGAAGGTAACAACACACGAGCTTTGCTCACAGCCCTCAGCAGCACAACCCACTTCAGGGCACCACGCAAAGGGGCAGGAGCCTGCACACTCCAGCACGTCCCAGAACTTTTGCTAGAAGGCTCTCTGGAGTTTGAGTTCTCCTCGCCCTACTGAGTGCCTCAGCCTCGATGCTTTGTGGAGCTTTCCCACTTTAGGGATTCCTGGTATCTAGGAGCAATTTTTAGAAAGATTGTTTTGTAATATTTGAACCAGTGTTCTCCTTAAACAAGGATAGTGAAGAACAGAGAGCTGTCTGCTGCTGTACTCTTGAGTCCTGGGTGGCTACAAGAAGGACAAAAAGGAACCTGTGGAACCCCAGGGAGCAGCCAAACTCCAAAACTGCTGCTGGAAGAAATGCTATCGAGTGGCCTTTGCAGGCACGAGTCATGCCAAGAACCCTCTCCCAGCACAAGCTTTGCCATCTCCCACAGGAGCCAGTAAACATCCCATTGGAAGGTGAAGGGTTTGGGATTAGCCCTGGGAGGGGGTGGGAAAGCCACACTGTCCCTACTTGTGCTGGTTCTGGACAGCCCCGTGCCTGACCTCCCTCCCTGCAGCTACAGCTGCCAAAGCCAGAAACTTCCCATTGTTAAAGCTCAACTGCTTTTCTAAAAACAAACTTTCTAGCACTTTTACACAGTGTGAATAACCTCTTTTAATGGAGTATTTTGGGGGCTGTAAACACGGTTTTTAAATTGTAATTAAGTGCCATTAGGAAATGTATGGTTCATCACTAAAATTAGCTCTTGCAAAATGAAGTTCAAATTGAAAGCATCTTTTATAATGAAGTTGTTTATTAAAAGCATTTGGATGATCTGCCCCGGGTGTCTTCATGGAGGGGAGTTGGGGTTTTGGCTGGATTAAGACAAGATAGACTCCTAAGGCAGGTCAAGGACACAGTTCCCTACATGAAGCCACATAGGTTTTTAAATTTCTTTAAAGCAAAGAATTAGACCCACAAGAAAAAGACCCAGCACCCCACTGGGGAGGCAGCCACAGCAGACACTATTATCCCCTGTCAAGGAGAATAATGAGTGTTAGACACAAAGTTCTGGTCGCTTGCTTTCACTAAAACTTCCAGCCCATGTGGCAGCATTTCAGACAAGTCCAGCCCACTCCCCCTCCCAAATAACCCCAACATCCTCTGCTCCCCACAGGCAGGAGAACCAGGACCAAACCTCAGCTTAAGCTAAAACTGGCTGCAGGCACCAGCAGTATTTGAAGATGAAACAAGGCAAAGCACACAGTGCCCTCTTGGGATTCTCCTTCAGAACATGGATTAAAAGCTGACAGCCATGATCAGTGTTTGGTGCTTGTCTAAGAATGATCTAATTTTCAGTTCTAGTTTTCATTCCTAATTCAGCCACCATTAAAACGTGCCCTTTCCTCAGCAGCTTTCCCCTGGAGCTGAGGGCTGTGGCAGGACATGAATACACTCATCTGCCAAAAATGAGAAATAAGTTCGGCATGGATTGTCCTGGTGGTGGAACTGAAGCTTCCTTTGCCTTTTTAAAGGGAGAAGGGATTATTCTGATGATTTGAATTTTGATTCAAGTATTTGCCAGCTCTGGTCTCACTCACAGACACTCAGCAGCCCCCAACACTGGACCCCGTAACCTGGGGGAATCACATCGATTGTTCTGCTGGGCAAACCATCCCAGGAAAGGGGAATTCACTTTCCTTCCCTCAGTCAGCATTCCAGCAGATGCTCACTGCTCTCCTGCCACTCACCCCCCCAGCAGAAACACGGAAGCCACGGAGCTGGAAGCCAACACTGAGGGCTCAGCTTCCGCAGCACCAGCGCTCCTCAAACTCCCACTCAGAGGAAGGAATGGCAGCTCCCTTCCGAGCTGTCCTCACCCCTCTGCTGCTCTAAAGCACTGTCTGTCTGCCCAGCACTGCCATCCAACAGTTCTGCTGCTCTGCCCATCAGTGCCACACGTCAAACAACATTATCTCACACAAGAGACAAGTTGCTCAAGTGATCTTACCCGGCAGCACAGCATCAGCAGATCCAAATGCCTCAACTGGTGGCATAATTACAATATATGGCAGCATTTGGAGCATGCCCCACTGGGAGAACCTTAAGTTTACCAGGAGAAAATTATTACTAAGAAAACCAGAGTATTCCAAGTTCTGCTTCTGGCTGAAGCCACACATCACAGACCAAGTGTTACAAAAAGAAATTCTCCAGAAGTGGCTTAGGAGAACCCAAGAGAGAAGAATGACAGGACAATGGCAGATTTATTTACAATAGGACACAAAGAATACATACATTAATTAAAAATTACAAAGAATACAGAGAAAACACTTCAGGGAAGGGAGAGAAATCAATGCTGGCTGAGCCTCTCCACTGGGGCAGGGGCAGAAGAAAAACAGAAAAAAAAAATCAATGAAAATCTCAGAGAGGGACCTCAAATCAGAACTGACACAGAACTCCACAGCACAGCTGGCTCACACATCCCCTGCTCCCTTTTTCCATCCATGATTCCTGGCTGATTAGACTTTGGCATGATGGGCAGGGCCAACGGGAAGGGACACAGGCCTTTGCATGGACCTGGTGGAAACTTAACGGCAATTGGGGTTTAAAAAGGCCCCAGAGCCCTCCCTGGGAGCAGGGAGGGCTTTGGACAGTTTTGGGTTGGAATGATGTGACCTGTGGCAGCTGGTCATTGGAATACCTT
Source organism: Dryoscopus gambensis (assembly GCA_013389985.1). NCBI lineage: Eukaryota > Metazoa > Chordata > Aves > Passeriformes > Malaconotidae > Dryoscopus > Dryoscopus gambensis. Next base: position 15,000 of record WEIT01008586.1, on the reverse strand, counting down.
ACTCCAAGAAGAAAAATTTTCATAGATCTCACTAAAAAAACCCCTCTTCTTTGTAGTCCTGGCTGAATCCAGTGAGTCTGGGGATGGAGGGAGCCTTCACTGCAACATGGAACCTTTTTACTAATAAACATCACTGAAGAGACCCAAATAAAAAAAAAAACACAACCCGACTTTAACCTCTTTCAAAAAAGTTTTCCCACGGGCAGACTCAGGCATCAAGCCATGGGAAAAGAAGAGCCTGTGTCAGCGATCCTGGAGAGCTTGGACTGTTTTTTGTGGAGAAGAACAAAATACAGCTATGGGGTGTACACTTTTCCTGTTCCCTGGAGGTAGAGAATTTCAGAGGAGGAGCAGAGAGCAGCAAGGGCAGCCAGAGCACAGGGCCGGCGGCGAGAGAGCCCCGCTCCCAGCCATGGGACAGCTCACGGGGCCATCTGCCTGTGCCAGCCCCTTCAGCACGGCCTGCACAGCCCTCGGGCAGCTCGGGCCCAACACTGCCTCAGATCACTTGGCACTAACGCCACGGCACTGCAGGATCCCAGTGGCATTCCCAGGAAGGTGCCTGTCCCGTGTCCTCACTCATCCGGAGCAGAGCTGTTGACAGAACAAACCCTTGTAGTTACCTCGCGCATCCTTCCAGTCCTGTATTCCAGCACAATCATGTCACTTCCAGCAGGACGTTGTGTCCTGCCTTCTGAAGGAGAGGCAGTCCCACCCTCCCGCAGCGGCCTGTGCTGTCCGAGGCTGGAGGGAGGGGGAAGCGATGCCGAAGGTTGCAGTTCTCAAGCTCTCTCAGGGTGAAATTGCACTTCCCAGGCTCTGAATGGCACCTCCAGCAAATTGTAAACAAGCCGAAGCCGGGACTTCGGTGAGCAGAGTGTGCCGGACTCCCGCTGGGTGAGCCTTTAGGCTCCGGTTATTCTGCCATAGTCAAGCTCCCTCTTCTGTGCAGACACAAAGGCAGGAGAAAAACCCAGTCTGATACTTGTCTGAAGAGTCTCCCTGAATCCTAGAGCACCCCAGGGGCTGGAAGAAAACGTTTTCACAAGTGTTTCCACTGCTGTCTCAAATCCATTCATCATCAACATAAAAAAAAGGATGGATTAGCAAAAAGGGGGTTTACTTATACAGAGGGATATTTCTCTGCTAAAAAACTCCCTCAAATATGGAACAGGATAATAAAATGTAAGGTATCTACAGACCCCTTTTCCCCGCAGAAGTAGCCCAGAATCCATGTACACTGTGCCAAAGTTACATTCCAAATCGAGGAGTTAATTATTTCTCTTGTGACTCTCCCACTGGAGTTTTGTTTCCTTAAAAAGAGCTGGGAGAAGATGTCCCTGTCCCTCCCGGGAGGACACGTGTTCAGAGGTGTCTGATTCCTGCTGAGGGGATTCCAGCTTCAGTCGATTTTCACGGCGGCATAGATCTTCCGCACGAACATGTAGGCTGCGTAGAAGCCGATGGTGCCCGTCAGGAGCCAGAAGGACAGGACCATGAGGGCAGTGTAGCCAAAGTACAGTAAGGAGGGAATGAACTCAACAATATCCAGCTGAAACAGAAGAGGAAGAAAAAAAGAAATCAGCAAAATAATGCACAGAGGCGACAAACCAAGCAGTGCCCTCTGCAAGGGGAGCTCTGGCAAAGGGAGGAAAACTTTTATTTTTGTCCAGCTGAAGGGACATCCCCTTTGAGGTGAGGTCAGGGAATGCTGCTCTGCACAAGTCCTGGGGCACCTATACCCTCCTCTCCTGTCTGGAAGGGCTGTCAGCACTGCCTTGGGCTGGCATGGGCAGGCTGGGACTCAGCCCACCACTTCCTTTCCCAAATCCCACGGTCACCCCCAAAAACATGGCACTTTCACCCAGGAGGAATACCTTGTTCACAAAGTAGAAGACAGCATAGATCAGCACATAGAAGGCAGATCCTCCAGACACCAGGAAGGTCCTCCACCACCATCGGTAATCCTGACAGGATAAAGAGCCTCATTATCCCCTGGGGCACTGCCTCAGGGAAGCTGTGACCATTCCAGGACAGGGAGAAAGAACACCACCCATCTTCCTTCAAAGGAAATCCACAATTTGGGGCCGGGGGACTTATTTGTCACAGAAGTGTTTCCAAACCAAGAGATGTGAAGCTGACAGCGAAGCAAAGCCAGGTCAGGCTCCAAGCACACTGCCCACAGACATGGCTCACCTCTGGCCCTGCATGTTGTTTTGTACATGGACGGAATGGAACAGTTTGGGAATAGCTCAAAACACCCTGTGCCCAGCAGAATTCCTGGTATGAAACCACAGCTCCCAGCCTAACAGATAATCAAGGAGCTTTAATTCCCTTTAGAGTGAAGAGACACTGGGGACAATCACACCCGTGAAGCTGGGCCACACTGATCTTTGCTGAGCAGGAGCAATAATGTGACCTGTGCTTTCCCAGGAGCAAGTACCCTGAGCTACCCAAACTACAAACATGGAAATCTCACCTCAGCACAGAGCTGGAAATACACCATGACAATGCTGATCTGGGAGCAGGATACCACCAGAATTATAAACACCAGGAAGAGGAAGCCAAAAAGGTAATAGAACTGGTTCTCCCAGATGGCCTGAAACAAACACACAGCAGGAATTTGTTTCCATGCTACTGTGATCAATCACTGAACAGGGGACTAACTTCTGGCAACCAGCCAGGGGAAAATAACGAGCCCCTCAGCTCCACGTAGATGAAACCACAGATCTAATGCATTTCACAACGTCACTTCAGAGGATTGAGGTTGCAAAAAGGTGCACAAGGACAGCTCTGAGGTAGCTTGTTCATTCCCCTGCATCTCCCAAGCAATGCAACAGCAAATTCTTCCCCATCCATACAAGGTGAAAAATGGGCAGCAGCTGGAATGGTGACTGTCTCAAGACCAGGGCCCCTCCTTGATGTAATGTTACAGTAAACTTCATCTTTACCACAATCCTTCAAACCACCAGGAGAATGCCATAGCTCTCTCTAGAAACCACCAAATGGCCTGGAAGAAACCAGCTACCCCCTTCAGAGAGTACAGGAATAGGAGACTGCTCCAGTGGAAGCCCCCTCCCTTTCAAAAGCTTTGGCATGAAAGGAATCCTACTGAGGAGGAAAGTGGGTTAGATGCTTACACTGAAAATGAAGAACAGTTCAATGAACATGGCTCCAAAAGGCAGGATACCAGCCATAAGGATCCTACAGAGCAGAAAAAAACCCCATAAGCAGCACAATATAACTGTCTGGACATTAAAAATTCCTTGCAACCACGCAGAACACTTTAGGCAAAGGCTCTGCATTTCCAGATTACTAAATTCCACAGGGAATGGCACAGCTGCTCCCACTGTTCAGCAGTACCACAGCTACAAGTACCCCTCATACCACATCCAAACTATCAATGTTGTCTCAAGGAACCCCATCTGCCATCTGTTCATGTCCAGAGAGCTGAATGTCCAGGTGACATTCAGCAACCCAAGGGGACCGAGGGGAGGGGGCTTAACTCACCGTATTTCCCAGACACTCATCACTCACCCCACGAATTTGTTCATATACCACCTCTGCTCCGGGATCTGCCTGGGAATCTGATTTGTCCGTACAGGATTGTCATACGGCTGCTTGCGAAATCCAAAGTAGTAACCCAGGTAGACCAAGGGCAAGGAGATCCCAAACCACATGCAGAGCAAGGCCACCATGGTAGGGAAAGGCACCTGGAATCACACCAAGAGCCACAGAAGTGAGGCTGACAGCTCACTTGCCCTGGGGACTGATGACATCGGCTAAGCCAACCCTTCAGTCACCCACTTGGAAAGGTCTGGGAAGCCAAGTGAGTCCCTATCAGCCCAGTGACCCCCTCCCACCCAGCAGGTCCCAGGCTGAGGGTGGCACCTACCGCACCAGAGGAGTGTTTCCCCCAGATGAAGCAGTTGAGGACAAAGCAGATGCCGAAGACGACGCCTGGGTACAGGGTTGCTGTCTGCAAGAGGAACCACAGCGTAAGAGAACGCACCTGACTCATCAGCCAGATGTTCCTCTGGAACGAGTCCATCCCTGGGACAAGGCACATGTGGAGGAAGTGTCCCTTTTGCTACAGGACAAGGACACGGAGCTGGGCTGTGCAGAGGATCTTGGACAATCCTCTTTGCTCTAGTACGTGCTCTGATGGTGCCTTCTCTGTACAGCTACAAGGACTCAACCCACAGCAAATACACAGCACAGCCAGACTGTGTGCAGCTACCACAAACATGTGGAGCTTATCCACAGATCTTGCCATCAGCAAACCTGGATAAACAGCACAGAACATCCAAGACTCACACAAAAAGCTCCCTTCTTCCATCGATGGCCTTTCAGAGTCCGGTATAAGCGGCCAGCAAAGAATCCACCAAAAACCCTGGACAGAAACAAGCCAAGACAATGAAAATGAGCTGTTGTTGCTGGGGAAGGCAGGACAGCACGGGGGGGAAGCCGTGGAGGCACCTACCCCATGAACATGAAGAGGAAGCAGGCAGTTGTCATCAGCGCGCCCCGGCTCGAAGGCGACAGCATCCCCAGCATAGCAACAACTGCAGAGGGAAACAGGACAAGGAACAGCAGCTCTGAGGGACATGTGCTGCAGCAGCTGGAGGACAGGGGCCTGTCCCATCTGCAGCCCACAGCTGCCTGGAATCTCTGCACAGGCCTGATTTCCTTCACATCCACAGCCTCCAGCACCGGCCAGAGAGGAAAGGCACAGCTTTGATCTCAGCTACAGACCGTGCTTCAGCCTCAGCTTCCCCAGGGATGGGAGCAGGTGCAGCTCAGCAGGCAAGGCACACCTGTGCTAAAATCTCCCAGCCCACTATCAGCCAGGGCTCACAGCTTGGCAAAGGAAATATAATCACACAAAGCTGCCTTCAGCTGGGTCATGTCATCCAGGAGCTCTGCAGCACCAAGCCCAGGCCGATGACAACAGGAAGCAGCTTCATGGGCCTCACTCCAGCCCAGGTGAGCACAGGGCAAAGTCAAACATCCTCAAGCATCATTCATGTTACAGCCACCCCATGCAACATGTGCCACTTACAGATGACAATCAGGATCATACAGAACAGCTGAATTCCAGAACCCAGGAGAGAGCTGAGGATCATAGGGTACTGTGGAGGCCTGAAGACATCTCCATGCACAAGTTTCCAACCAGATTCCTCCATGGTATCTTCCTATAGCAACAACAGAAAAAGGAGGTTATTTAGATGTGATATGCCAGTAGAAATTAAGGTATTACCACAGCCAGCCTACGAGGTTAACTTCCCTGGATCCAGTTTTTTTACTGGATTTTACCACTCTAGCCAAGAAACTTCTTTCCTCTTGTGCTAAAAACAGCTGAGACCTGATTGTCAGTGCCGGGGCACACATTTACAGAGCTGTCTGCAGTCACTGCTTCGGTCTGAAGACATCTGAACTGGTATGTGATTGTACAGACAGAGGAAGGTGTGTGACAGCACAACACAACCGCCCCTCCCATGGCCAGGGCTCAAAGCAAAACAGGGGCAAGGGAAGAGACAATACACTCAAGTCTGCACACTAGATCCCTCCTGGCCTGTGCTTCCCTCCCTCTAATCCCAGCCCCTGGGACAAACACATACAATGTCATCTTCCTTGTTGTAGTTGGCAATGTCCTTCCGCAGAGTCCGGATGATGATCATGCTGAGAATCCCTGAAAACAAGCACAAACCGAGTTCACCTCAGAGGCTCCTATGTGGCTGTGCTGCTCTCGTGCTGTGCAACTACATGGCTCCCACCAACACACTGCTCTGGCCGGGAGAGGAGGTCTTGAGTCATCAGCAAAGACAGAAACAAAACCCCAAGGAGCAGGGAAGGCGCTATTCCAGCATAAATGGGGCATTGTGGCTTTCTTGTGGGCTTTTTTACTCCCTCAATGAAGAAAAAGGCTGGTAACTGTCTGACCCCACAGGACACTGCTTGAACTGGGGGGCTTTAAACTGGTTTCCTGCCCCTTCTGACCAAGTTCAGATGTGGCCACATCCTCCTCAAGCCACCTGCAGCTAAGGCTTATAGAAAATTCCCTGCAGATAATGGGAAAGCCTTCCTCTTCCCACACATCCCACTCACCTGAAAGGAAAAAGACGACCACAACCGAGTTAATGATAGAAAACCAGTGGATCTGCACGTCACTCATGGTCAGGTACGTGTCCCAGCGGGAAGCCCACTTAATGTCACTTTCCTGAAAGAACAGGAGAGTTCTTCTCACACCAGCACATTTCCAATGTCTTCCACAACTCCAGTGACAGACACTCAGAGCATCACTGCCAGCCACCTCCCCAGTACTGCCTCACCTCCCAGTGCACAGAGTAGGTGAAGAGCAACTGGTTCTCTTTAGTAGGGTCTATTTCCTGAGGGGCAGAGCCCGTGGCTTCGGGCAGGGTGCACATGCTCTTCTCATCAGCCTTCAAGTCTGTAAGGGAAAGCATGGCACAGGGTCAGCCCTTCCCTCAGGTACCACCTCTCCCACGGAGCATCACCCTGAGGGCAGTGGGCTGCAGTAATTCCAGGTGGGGAAGCACTCGCTCCTTGCTCACCTGCTCTGCAGTTTGCAAAACTATTCTCCTGACCAGCAGTGGAGGACCATTAACAAACTTTCAGGAAAGCTATGCACAGGGCTCTCCTTAACTGGAAGGATAAAAGCCAGAGGTTCTGAAGCCAAGGATCTAGAGCATGAACAAATCCTCTATTCCACATATGGTGACAAACAAGACCTCTGCAGCAGTGCCTGCTCTGCCAGAGGAGAGCTGCATGGGCTGATCCACACCATAAGCCACTGCCCTTCTAGACACCCTTTTCCACTGGGCTCACTGAGGTAGGAGTGTTTTCCTCTAACCATTATTTTAAAATTTCAATCCCCCAGAACAGTTCCAAACATCCTGTGTGTCCCTGGACTAGCACACAGTGTCTCAGCCAGGGAGATCTGCACCACCACAAGGGCTAGAATGCCAGACGTGCCTCACACCAGATGACACAGTGCGAAAAAATCCAACCCCAAAGCCTCAAACTCCGATCTTTTTCCAGGAATTGATTTTCCATGGATGGCAGTTCATGGGTATGTCTCTATTGTTGGTACTTCCTTAATAACAAAGCGGTTTATTATCCTTATAATTTAGACTCATTTCTGTGCCCTGTGAAGCAACAACTGGCACCCCAATACATCAGAGACATCTGGCTTTTGTCCCTTTTGTCCCCCTTGCTCCCCTCCTCAGGAGTCTCTTACCTTCTAGTTTAATGCTTTGGGGAACCACCTCAAAGCGCACCACCCTGTAGGTGTGCTCCTGGCTCTCTTCCACATCCTCTCTGTGGTAGTAAAGGATGAAGGAGAGGTGGTTGTGCAGGTAGAACTGAAACAGCGACATAAAATAAAACATCAGCACCCCATGGGAGGAAGAGGCAAAGCTGAGAAGCAACAGCTGCAGAAAACAGCTTCAGTGAGGGAAAACTAAGGACTCCAACACCAGAGATCAGCCAGCCTTGAGGGCACAGTGCCTTTGCTCTGCTGAGGGGAAACCACTGCATGAGCCTGTCCAGAGCTACACAGCAAATAAAAGCAAGGACTCCTGGCTATGGTACCAGCAGCCCAGCACCCACCCTCTTCTTCCCACAAGAGACCCCTCTGTCACATTTCCACTCTTTATAAAACCTTTTGGTTGCATTCCCAGTTCTGATACTCTCTGGCAGACCTGTAACAGACACCCAGATCTCCTCCAGGCACCCTCACACAGCACCTCAATTCTCTACCTTGTTACCGTCCATAAACCCAAGCCTATATCCGTGCTCGAACTGCACATCCTTCTCCTTCTTCTTCTCCTCTTCCTCACGATTGGAATAAAACTCCAGCCGTGTTGCCACAGGGAGGTTATCAGCAATGCTGAAAACACAGATTTCAGATCAAATTTGTCCACAGCACCAAATTCCCCCGACACAAACCCACGCTCGAGGTGACTCACAGGTGGACGTAGTAATCCTCCCTGATGCGCTCGGCGATGAGCTTGCTCTCCTCCACTGTCAGGGTGACTGGCTTGTTGGGAACGTTGCACAGAACTTCACATTTCTTCTCCACATTCATGGAAACCTGGAAAGGTGTATTTACAATTCGGTCCCCTCGAAGAACCTCACCTGGAAAACAGGAAAATACAGGCAGGGTTGGAGACTGCCAGGCTTCCTGCTGCTGATCCTGCTGCCAGGCACAGCTGGAGGGACCACAGCAAGTCTCCTTTGCTACCCCAGGTGCAAGGATAAGACTGCAGGACAGTTTAGCTACTTTACTGGAAGTATCAAAGCACTGCTTTGTGAAGCAGGTTACACGCTCTCCTTCAGGACAAGCATTTCCTCTGTCCAACACACAGACACTGCTGTTTGCAGACAGCCAGCACACAGTGAGTCAGAGAAGCAGGTTCTCACAGCTCAGCAGAAGTGACACCTGCAATTGCTTTTACCCCTGTGAACACCCCCCGACACTGACAGGTACACACCGAGGTTCTCAGCCTTGTACGTGATCTTGCTGGGCTGGCAGAAGGGCAGTGAGTAGTACTCGTACGGCAGCTGGGTCCGGGAGCTCGTCAGCTTCACAGCCTGCAGGAAGAATGGAAGGATTATCCCCAGGAAAGAACTCCAGATAATTTCCTGTCCTCTCAGCATCATCCAGAAGCTGATGCTTACTTCAAGACACCTTTCACAAAGCTCACTTCCAGAAGATACTACTACTACTACTACTACTAATATTAAAAATGGTAACAGAGACAGATGCTCCTGAGAGACTTCCAGTAGCAATTCATTCACAGAGAAACACTCAAAGAACAAAGCATGGTGGTTTCAAAAATTTATGTCTCAGTGGAGTCCTAAGAAACAACAAAGAGCTCAAAAGATATTCAAGAGTCACATTTCATAAAAGATTTCCTCAAAAATTCATATCCCACTGGACCTAGAGGTCTGGCCTCCAGTGCTATGAAGAGTTCAGCAATTTTAATCTCTGCAAGGAAAGCCAGAGAGCCATCAGTGTGGGAAGACAAGGTGACCAACCACAAACATTCCTGGAGAGTTTCCACAAATCACAGGGTACAAGGGAAGTGCAGAGACATACCAGAACAGCCAAGACCACAGTTGCTCTGAAAAACAGAAGTGTTTTGTAACACAGCCAAGCTTGTTTATTGGAAGAGTGCTGGCAAACACACTGACTTGCCTAAGCACTTGAGGAAGCATTTGGCTCCTGAAATCCCTTTGAGAACAGCCATTCCAAACCCCTCTTCTTCTGGTAAGCTTACTGCAGCCACAGGCAAGTCTCATTTGCTTAAAAATAGCCTACGTCTGGCAGCCTGTGGCCAAAGAGAAAACTGTGCTGTGCTTCACGTGGGAGCAGCCAACCTCAGCAGCCCCGAGGGTGCTGGATTTGCTGAGACAGAGGCCACAGCTTTAGAAAAATAAATGAAATGGGCTATAAATCACTGATGTCTGAAAGCAAAGCCTGGCTTCCTCACAGATAGGTGCAGCAGCTCATCCCTGAGTACCTGCACCGCTGCACAGGAACAGCTCCCAGCAAGGCTGGGCTGAAAGATCTGCAAGGCTCAAGGACAAACACCTCCACTTGGGAAGAGCTTCTCATGGATTTCCCTGAAGACACAACTTGAGCAAACCAGGTATTGAGAAGGTCTGATTCAGACCCTATTCCACCATTCACCTTCCACCCAAAGGCACACTCTGCATAAGCACTTTTAGAGTCAGTATAATGCTGGAGAAATTAAATTCACTTCAAAGCCACAGTGAGAAAGGGACCTTTTTCCCAAACAGAGCAACATCTCGAGGACTTTGGTACAACTGCTGAAGGAATTTGGTAGAAGAGATCCAGGGCAAGAACAGGAATCACGTTTGGACCCGAACGTTGTGAAACAGAGGAAATATCTGAATGCAAAATTCCAGCAACAGGATCCCCAAATTTAACTTTCTAGCCCCTCTTAGCTGCTATGGTATAAAAAAGAAAAAAAACCCAAAAGACAAGAAGCCCCCAAACCAAACAGACTAACAGCACTGAGTTCATCCAACCTTTATTTCTACAGGATCATTGCGGTGGAAGTTGATAGGAGCCACCCCGGGTACATAGAACGAGTTTGTGCCGTGTAGCAACAACAGCAGGCCCAGCACATATCTCAGCCTTTCCTGCAAAAAGGAGGAGAAACAGTAAAATATAACAGAAACACTGGAACAGCATTGGAGATGGGCAACAACACGGAAAATGTTCATCCCAGACATTAGAAAGGCTGCTCAGTCAGGTGATTAAACAGAAATTAAATTCATGAAAGCTGTTCTTAGCTCTGTTTCGTGACCCTCATCAAGTCACTTTCCACTCTGGGTGTCTCTCTCTGCCTCCTCATCTGCAATTAGGAAAACTGTGGCTTTGCTCAACCACAAGAAAAATGCAATTTTTATCTGCACCATGGGGCATTGAGCAGGCCATCACTTCACTTTTCTGCTCCACCCCATGTGAGCTCCCTGTGTTCGAAAACTCCACGGATTAGCAGAGAAGAGGGCTGTAGCCCTGGCACTGGGTGTGTGCCAGCTCTGCACGGCAGCAGCTGCCCCAGAGCTGATTACAGATGGATGCTCACAGGCCACCACCTGCAGAAGATCAGTTATTGTGGGGTCAGGTGGGACACCAGAGACTGCACCCAAAGGAACGGTCACATCACCACTCCCTCCTGCTCCACTCTGCTTTCCTTACCCCTCCAGGCCACAACACAGCTCAGGAACATGGCAAAAACTTTTTCCACCGTTTTTTAGGGAGCAGGGTGACAAGTCAGGCTGGAAGGTTCAATCAGCTCCATGGAGAACCCAGACCCTACAAAGCAGCAGCAAACCCTTTATTTAACACACCTTGCTGCCTCCTCAGCCCCTCCCATTACCTCAGGTAACCCAGCTTGAGCATGGGCAGGAAGGCTGTGAAATGAAAATCGAGCTTTAAAGAGTATTAGCCAGCAGCAGCTTGCCTGGATTAGGACATCAGCTCTGGTATAATCTCACAGCATTACTAGCTTCAGCCTCTTCTCCTAAACTCCCAGCGTGTACAGCACCACTGGAAAACCACACAAAACCTGGAGCTTGGTTTGGGACAACTCTTGAGCTAAGAAACCAAATCCCCACTGTCCCTGTGTGTCCTCAGCACAGTCAGTCAGTCTGACACAGCACCAGAGGGAACACTCCGCAGGCCAGGTGTGGGCAAACAAGCAGAGTTTGTGGGCAAACAAGCAACTCTGTCAAGGGGATCCTTCCTCAGGTTGGGGGAGAAAAAAATATAAAAATCTGTGTTTACTGCCCCCACCCCCCTTCCTCTTCTTCACCTTCCTTCCGTCTTATTCTAAGGCAAGGAAGGTATGCTTGCCCCAGACACCAGTGAGGGCCAACCAGAGCATCCAGAATTAGTGGAATTGAGCAGGATGAAAAAAAAAAAAAGGCAGAAATATCAGGGGGTTGAAAGTCTAAAATGTATTTAAAATGCAAATGCTAGGCACCTAGAGAAAACGTTAGTACTGAATCATCAAGTACATGTGGCTTCCAGTACCTGAAGGAAGCCTACAAGAAAAATTGAGAGAGACTATTTACAAGACCATGGAGTACAGGACAAGGGGGAATGGCTTTAAACTGACAGAGAGTAGGGTTAGATCATAAATTAGGAAGAACTTGTTCCCTGTGAGAGTGGTGAGGCCCTGGCACGGGGTGCCCAGAGAAGCTGTGGCTGCCCCATCCCTGGCAGTGTTCCAGGCCAGGTGGATGGTGCTTGGAGCCCCTTGGGATAGTGGAAGGTGTCTCTGCCTATGGCAGTGGGGTGGAACAAGATGAGCTCCGAGGACCCTGCCAACCCAAACCATTTTGTGATTCTGTGATCTTTTTTTGCTTACAAAGGGGATTTTCAGATCTATTGTAAGCACAGCCAACTACACTTGGAGCAGGCATAAAGCCCCAGCTTGGAAACACACTTGTTAAAATTGCCTGACCTTCAACACTGATCTGCCTTGAGACAACATGGGGCTTACTTTCTGTGCTACACTAAATTTTGCCTTCTCAGTCTTTAAAGGGAGGTGCTCAGTGACTCTCCACTGAGCAGTAAAAGGTCTCCTGGACAGCTGAAGCACGGGAAGGAATCAGCATTCTTGTCCCACACTGCACCCCAGAGCAGCCAGCAACCTGTAGCCCTTAGCTCATTTGTCACTGAAGTGACAGACCTACACAATGTTACTCAAAAACCAAAACCACACCAGTGCCACCCTTGCCCCAGCAGGCTGGGAGGTGGCAAGACCAGGACAGAACTTTGGCAGGCACTCAGGAGACACATGAGCATGCAGAAGATGAAATTTTTGATGACAATTTTGGCAGAAATGAGGCTGTCTTTGCATACAGATGATGATGACTCAGGCAGCACCAGGCAACAGCAAAGACAAGAGAGCGACTCTGTAAAGCCTTGCCAGGAAAGAACAGTTGGTAGCAAGAAATGGGGAAGCTGCTGTGCAACAGGTGGGGGAGCTTTGGAAGTGAAATACGAAGGAAATGCCCAGTGCAGGTTCCTGAGCTGGCAGAGCATAGGAAGCTGAAGCCAGGGACCTTTCTCATCAGGATCTTGTGCTTCATCTGCTCCAAACTAAGGCAGCAGCTTAGCAATGGCAACACGGACACCAACCAAAACATCTGTGTAACTCATGGGCCTGGCCAGGTGATCATCTCACGTGGGGGATGCCTGCAAGCTGAGTTCTCTTTATGCCAGGTCAGAACTTCCAGGAGAGAGCTCTGTTTTGGTTCAGTCACAGAGCCCTAGCAAGGCCCAGTCTTCCAGCAAACAGGACACGCACCTTCATAGACTTTTCCAATTACTTACGTTTCAAAACACACGCACAAAACCCCCTCAAATGACAATCTTGCATCTAACGTGCCAGGAAATCATGTAATGGTGCAACAAGCAGCACAACAAATATGCACGACCCCAGACTAAGAAAAACCCAGCTTCAAGCAGGCAAAAATAGTTCAGATTACCTAAGCCTGATTATTTTTGTATATGCAGACATGCAGAGAGACTCTTTCTTGGGAGAATATGATCTAAATAAAAGAAGTAACTGCAGGAGCACAATCATCCACTCCTGTCCCTCAGATCGGAAGCTCACATACAAACCCTCTCCAAGAAGGCACTCTGGATAATTATCACTAGTCTTGGGATTTGCAGACAACCCCAGGTTTATCCCACTCAGAAAGACTTACAACAACATTGCCACTTCCTGTGAATTCACAGAAGGTTCACAAACCACACTGCCAAAACAGAGGACTTGTTCACTAAATCCCAGCCTGACCCAGCATGACATCTAGTTCTTAAAACCATCCACTTATTACCACGCTTGTCCTTCCCTACAGCTACCACTGCCAGAGTCTGAACTCCAGCATTTATTTAAGGGAAAGGGGAAACAGCAGCTGTTCCCTGGGGCACTCTGCAACAGCTCCAATGTGCTCCAGAGGGTCCCTGCCCAGGTTACTGCCAACACCTTGAAGAAACCCTCAAGCAGCAGCAATTTCAAGCATCTGAATTGGGCTGTTGCTGTACCAGAGCTGGCTTAGGTCTTAGGAGGTTCACAATCCACATAGGAACTCAAGAACAGAACACAGTATTTGTTCAAAGTGAGGAAAAGGAAGCAGGAAGTGACAGTGATGGATACCATGAATTGTCCCATCTCTTTTGGGCAGAGAAGGGCAAGAGGGACATCAAACAGCCATAACCAAGAGCTGTTAACTTTCAATGACAGCTTCGAAGAAAAACAGGGAAAACGACCTGTGCAGAGCCATTTGTCCAAATGGATTCACACAGCTCTCCTATTCCGTTCCACTTACTGAAACTTTTTAATACGGTGACAGAAAGAGAGGAAAGACACAATCCACTACTCTGTGGGAGGGAAAAAACCCAACACAGCTCTCTCACACATGTAACCTGTGCTAATGGCACCCTGATACTTGTCCCCTTTTCCGAGGGCTGCCTCCTTGGATAAGCTCATCTTTATTATGTCCCTACCCTGCTCACCCTGCACTGGAGGAGCCACCGAGAGCCCTTCAAAAGGAGACAAGTGCTGCATTCACATTGACTTCAGAGCTCCTTTGACACCAGGAGAGCTGCTGGCAGCCTTCTCTGCCCTTCACACAAGAGAGAGCCACGAGGAAATTCCCAGTAGGACCACCCCCAGCTCTCAAAGCCAGCTGAGCACTCCCTCCTCCCTGCCTGGGGGAAAGCCAGCAGGGTATGAAGATGCTTAAAGCAAATTAAAGGAAAGCCTCAGCTCTCCCAATCCTCTCCCAGTCTCTCCATGAGTCACCTTACAGCCCAGCCAGTGACCTTTGTATCAGCACATATCCTTTATCCATACCGCTACTCCTGCGATGCATTGTCACAGAAATATTCTCCTAAGAAAGCCAGGAGGAAATCCGTTTTACTCCTACAAGACTTCAAGGCAGATAACAAATGTCTCAGCAACTCGTTTGCTCCTCTGTAAGGCGGCACTGATGCTCGCCTACCCTAGCAAATTCCCACCAGGAACACTTTCAGTTCTCCGACGATTCAAGGAATAATTCAGTAGGAATAACAGGGATGCTGGGACGCGGGAAGGTGAAGCAGCTCCTCAAACCCGGACCGGACAATCACCACCAAACACTTGTGTAAACCACACACAGAGCAACAGCCTCTGTACTTGGCATTAGCACCGGGCCCGAGCTGCCATCTCGGAAGGGAAGGCAAAAGGAAGGGAAGGCAAAAGGAAGGGAAGGCAAGTGTCGGTGCTCCCTGCACGCACCCCGCTCCGAGCCCCCGCCCGGCCCCTCCTGCCCAGCCAACGCCGTGAACCGCAGAAACTGAGCCAACTTTGCTGCCGACGGAGCGCAGGGCAGGCGGGACAGGAACCCGCTCGGCTCCGCTGGGCCCCTGGGAACCGCGCGGGGGCCCGA
>WEIT01008582.1:40276-86436 GCA_013389985.1 Dryoscopus gambensis | reverse complement strand
CATATTGCAACCCAAGACAATCATGCAGCTTATTCCACTGGTTTGCCACTTCCACTTTTCCAGTGAAAGTGGGGAAAGGCTAGCTTTAGCTAATATGAAATAAATGAGAAACCCCTTTTCAAAGCAATAGCATTTTTCTGAAGAAAAACACCTTCAATTTCTCTGCCAGCTCAAAGCAAAGTCAGCTTCCCACTAAATTCGGGTCTATTTATAGGAAACTATTTACTTGAGAAAAAGCACGAAGGAGAATGGGAAATGGACAGGGAACCACAAAGGCAGCACCTGGCTTTTATTTAGCTCCACATAAAATTCATTTATATGTCAGGGACATCTGTTTATCAAGAGGTTGGCAGAAAGAATCACGTGCTTGTGTCTTAATCCATGTGACTAATGATTTGTTTAAAGTTTTATATTTCTGACAATTGTACTGTACAAAATCAAAATACCACATTCTACATGACTGAATTAACTCCTCTGCCATTTAAAGATTGACTTGTTCTACAAGTATAGAGAAGTGTATAGAGAAAATTCCCTGGTTTTACTGTAACTTCTCTGCTTTTCACTGAAAAGAGGGTGTTCCACCTGGGCATGGAAAGGTTATTTGTAAGTTAAGAATGAAAAAGTGGATTTGAAGTAATGTCTTTAATGGAAGTCCCTCAGTTGACACTGTGGAAATGAAGTTTTAAGTAATTAAAGTACAAAATATGTTTCCTGTTTCTAATTTTCATAATGTAAAATACAGATGGAGGAAGGGAAAATAAAAGTCATGAAGACAAATTGTTTAAAGCTGATTTACAGACACCTGAATGGGAGATCAGGTAACAGGGGAGTGGAAGTTGGAAGTTTATGGGCATCTCAGGGTCAGCCCTCTGGAAAATCTGGCACTTCCACAAAGCTTTAAATGCAGATATTTCAACAGAATCTTTAACTGGACAATTAATTTAGGAAGATATAAATCAAATTAAAGAGATTTTTGAGACATTCGGTTGCATTTAAAAATCCTCTCCTCCTCCTGTCCTGTTGCTTTGGCATTGCTGTCAGGGGAAATGGCTGCAATTTCAGCAGCAGCCCTGATCCTGCAATCAGATCCAGGCAGATGGGTGAGCTCAGCAAAATTCTGTGTGGCTTTAGTGGATGCAAACCAAATCGCAGGATTATTTTTCAATATTCAGAATTTTGTGCTTTTCCCCCTCAATCTGGAAAACGGAACGAGGACCAGCAACCAAAGAGAAAGTGTTCATCCAGGTGCCCTTTTCAAATGTTACTCCCTTGTAGAAATTAAGTTTTTTGACAATTACCAGAGGTGAGTAGGAGGACATTCCTGTTTGGCTGTCAGCTCTCCTGTGTTCTGACTCTCACTTTCAGAAAAGACTTTGACAGTATTTACTTGCATCTGCTTCCATCAGGTGTCCAAAATAATCTCGAAACGACTTCTGCTATTTGGGATTTTATCATTTACAAAGCACATAAATTTGCTGCTTGAGTGTTTTACCACCACTCAAGACTTAGCATTGAACCAATTTCAGTACTAAAACTCCCCTTCTCCTTCAAATGATTATAATATTTCTGGCTGGTTTATAGAGTCTTAAAAACAGCTGCTTTTAATGCAAGGTGACCTGCGTGGCAGTGAGCACTGCAGAGACCTCAGTGACTTACCTTCACAGTACAGAGCAGTTAGGAGAGCATCAGTCCAGTAAATAGCTCCTGGAACTCTTGACTGACATCCGTATAATTTTTCTGGGACAGCCTAAGCAAGAAGAGCCAATAAACCCACATGATCTTTTTTTTTAAATGAGACTTGCAGAGCAGCCAGTTGGCAGCTGAGTGGGAGTCTGCAGACATATGGAGAGTAGTGACAGATGAAGTGTGATGCCAGCGGAGTCGTGCTCGTTAGGGGGCAGCTCCAGCTCCCTCCCACTCCCCCGTGGGTCAGCACAAAGCTGAAACTTTGGCACTGCATCCCCAGGGGACTTCCCCGAGATGTTGACAACCAAGTCAGGTCAGTTCTTACAGAAATCCACATCCAGAGAAGTTCCTGCAGAGAAATAACGTGGTGGGATGTTGGGGAGGATGAAACAGGAAAGCCTTATAAATATGATTGCCTGGCAAAAGATTTTGAGAATATAGAAACTATAAGCGAGATTGAAATGAAGGCAAGCTTTGAGATACCAAGCCTCAGTTACTGAACAACAGGAAAACAATGGTATGGCCGGCTGAAGGTAATCCCCTCTTGATGGAACAACACCCTCTGCTTGCAGACAGGTCCAAGGCTCAGAGCAGACCCCACTATCCTGGCAGAAGGGGTCCAAAGAGCAGTTTTTAGGGTTTAAAATGTAACGTAGTATGGTAATGCAATGATTCTTACAGGCTGCATGTAAGTGTTATAGGATTTGTATCTTGTACTAGATTGGTTAGTGGAAATTAGAATATTCAGCATAGAAGAAGATTTATTGTATTGTAACGAGAACTTCACTCACTCATACTCATATGCTCTCATATACTCTTACTCTTGCTCTTATGCTCTTACTCTCTTACACTCTTACGCTCTTGCTCTCACTTGCACTCACTCTTACACCCCTGCACCCACGCCCTGTGCAATAAACCACATACTCCAGAGATCTCTCGTCTCCATCCATCTCGACTGCCCAACCAACACCAGCTCCTACTGGTGGGAGATGCTCAGGTGAGCCCCACCTTGTCCCCTGTGAAAGCCGGAAGGGAGGATGGATTATCCTGAGGAGATGGGTGTGGTATGGGAGCATTGCAGCCAGGGATGTGACAGTCACAACCTGGATCAGAGAAAAGCCTGCCTGAACTCTCAGGGACAACATTATGCTTTCATAGGAAAATAGATGCATTCACTGCAGGGAGAGATGAATGAGAAGGATGTGATAGTAGCAATATAAAGAGAAGAATCTAGAGAAGGTAATTTGGGATGTGGAATTGCTCTTTTCATCATCCAAGGACAAAGATATCCAATGAAGTGAAAGGCAACAAATGGAAAACAAATGGAAAGTGCTTCTCTCATGAAAAACTTAACCACAGGGATCTTTGCTGGGTGTTCCTTGAGATTGGCAGGACTGAAAAAAATGAAATTGCGCCAGAGCAATCAGAAATACTCCACTGAATAAAGGCACTCTGTATATAGAAACTTGGGTTAGGGTAGAAGGCACGTGCTGGGTGAGAGGATATTTTTCTCTTGTCAGTTGTGCTGCAGTTTTCATCTGTAGGGCTTTTTGTATCTTCTTCTGAAGCAACAATTCCATAGCTGCTGCAGTGGGCTGGACTGACTGGGTGTGCTGCTCTCCACTGCTGAGTTCCTGTCAACTTAAAATGTTGGTTTTAATACTCAGATCCTGAAAGCAAGTAGACAAACTTTTGTACCTGATGGCAAATGTTAGCAGAGTTTGTGCTGTCACAGTTAGGGGCTCTCAGCTCATCAGGTGGGGACCAATCTTCTGAGGTGCTATTTCTCATCAGGAACACACCTTGGAGTTCCATAAGCACCGCCAAACTATGCAAAATAAAGCATTGTGAGCGAAAATGTGGAATATTTCTGGGAACATTACAGGGCACAGGATCAGGCTTGAGTGCTGGAGTAATAAAGAATTGATTGAAGTACGTGATTAGGCTCAGTGGGCATTTCCTTGTTGTTGACCATACAAATGTATTTGGGTTTAAGATTTTTGCTTAATGTGGGTGCTGCATGTCCCATATTTAAGGAACAGGGTGGAAACTTGATCCCAGCTTTACTGAAGGCTGAGACTGAAGTCTAGGACTGGTACAAGTTTTAGCAGCCTTGTCTGTGTTTTGTTACACACAGACCCAGAGGGGCTGATTTGGGGTTTTTGCTGGTGTGACTGAAGTGCAGCAGCTGAACTGGGAGGTTTAATTCAGTGCTGAGTGTGCAGAGCAGCAAATGAGACCTGCTGGGGAAAGACTTTTCCAACTGCTGCTCCTCGTGGCTTGGGCTTGCTTTGGGGTTAAAGCTTCTGAGTGTTCCAATGGAGCTGATCCTTCAGCATCCGACAAAAAGCAGTGAAACATTCCCTGACTGCAGCAGGAGCAGGCTTGGACTGGAATTAAAATACTGACAAAGAAGGATGGAAAACAAACGAGATTGGAAAAAAAAAAAAACTAGCTCTGTGGTGGTTTTTGCAATGAATATTTATCTTCAGCTTCTTGTGAATATAATAGAAGAAAGAAAAGACCTCATTTTCCTGGAGGAAGTCTGCGTTGTACCTAGTGCAGAAATTAATTTTTTTTTATGTCTAAGTATTTGCTAAAATGTCATAATCTTTTTTACCCACTAATTGTATTTAAAATCTTGTGTCCAGGGGCTGTTTTTACCCCCTCTGCTATACTGGTGCTCTGGGCAGTCCTGAGCTATTTTAATATCCATGGTGCAGGAGAGCACTACAGGTTTGAGTGAGGTAAATGGGGCTGTTAAAAGGTATTGGCAGAAGGTGTTTTAATGCAAGAAAGCTTTTCTCCTTCCCTGCCTGCTGTAGAAGGTGGATAATAGTGTTGGGGTTTTGGCAGTGTTTGGGGTGGGTTTTTTAAATGCTTCAATCTTATTGTTGAGCCACTTGAAATCTGTTCCCTTTCCCTCTGCAGATAACAAGGAACTTTACCTTGCAAAGGCATTTCACAAGGCATTTCTAGAAGTTAATGAGGAAGGATCAGAAGCTGCTGCTGCCTCAGGTACCTGACTGAAAAGCAGAATTAAATCAAATGTCTGGTTATTCTGTGCTAATTAATTTTTTACAACTGATTTGCTGTACAGCCAGGAAAGCTAAAGAGCAGGTAGCATGGAGACACAGCATAGCAAGTGTGCTGCTTGCAGAAGAGAATTCTGCAAATGAGAGGTGTTGGCATCTCTGTAACGTGTTTTACAAAGAATTTTGAGCATCCCCTGAAAATCCTGTTCTTTATATTCCTTCTGTCAGGAGGGTACAGACTGCAATTTATGTTTCTTTTATGGAACTTGAGCATTCATCATTTTTCACCTGCTAATTGAGATGGTCAGAGGCATTTGATCCAGGAGAGTTAGGAGGAGATGAGGGTTGCTGCAGCTGCATTTTAATAAGCTCATATTCAGAGACACAAGATGGGAAGTGTTGAATTCACAACCAGAGCTGTCCCCTGTTACTGCTGGGGGCAGGTGCTTGGTTTGCGTGATTGCCACATGCAAATAAGTTACATTTGTTGCCAGTATGTGTCATTAGGTGATTGCTAATGGCCTCCACCAGCCTTTGAGGAAAGGAGCAATTACTTGCCAGGTCTGGGTGGAATTGTTCCATTAACATGGACAGAGATTCCTGGCATGCTCCAGTCTTCATGAACAGTGGAGTGAAAATCTAGAAGTAAATGAAACACTAACAATTAGTAATAATATCCTGGAGAAATCCATGCATCTCCAAATAAAAATAACAAAGGGCCAAATTCTGCCTGATTCACAGTTAATTTTACCTTCAGCCTCTGCATTCTTTAAAAACTCCAGCCAAAAGCTGCAGGTTCAGCCCATTTAAGTTTTGCATATTCCCTAGTTATTAAGGGATCTTTTCCCCTCCCCTGCAGGCTGGGAGCTGTGTAGAACAGGTCGGCAGGGCTGGTTAATGCAGTGCACTCTCCCTCTGTGAGTGAGCCGGAGTCGTAACTCCTCTGAACGGTCTGGATCTTAAAATTTATATGCTGCTCCCTCAGCCTGGGAAATTGCAGCACTCTGCATTGTTAATCATTCTTAAAGCCAGAATAGGCAATTACTCTTCAGGTCTCTTTCCTTTTCAGTTAATATGTTCCTGCTATTTTTTGGAGTTGAGTGTGGGACTTTGGTGGCTGCCCAGACGTCTCTGCTGAGAGCAGGGGAATGGGCAGAGCTGTTTCACAAGTCGCCCGTGTTCTCTTTCCTCTAGGAATGATTGCCATCAGCAGAATGGCAGTGCTCTATCCCCAAGTTATAGTGGACCATCCCTTCTTCTTTTTGGTCAGAAACAGAAGAACAGGTGAGAATATTGCAGACTTCTTTGAGTTTTTCATGGCACATCCTCAAGTAGTCAGAGGAAAATTGCATGTTTTGACCAGTGGACTGGGATTTGTATTATGAATTTTCCTTAGTTTGTTTTAAAATACCCAATATTGAAAGACTCACCTTTTCCATATCCTCGAATATTTCTCGAAATAAAACACCAAAATCTGAAATAAGCCTGAAAAACATCCACAGAACAGAAAAAAAATCACCATTTTTGTTGTGAGAACAGGGTGTTACTGCCCTGAGTATCCATAATCACTGCATTCCCCCAGAGCTTGGCTGCAGTCAGACCAGTGAAATATGTTCCCAGTACCAAATGATTTGCATAATGGAGGGCCATTACAGCTGTGAATAATTGTTGTGCTCTCCAAGTGCTGTGTGGCAGGTGAGGGACGAGAGCAGCACTCACCAGCAAAAGGGACAAGGATTAAGTAATTCCTTAGTCTGATATTTGTAATTTGCTGTAATGACGTGGATGTGACTGGGTGATAAAACATTGCTGTGCCCCCACAGAGCTTTTCGTGGGTGTGTGTTTGTGATCCCAGCACAGGAGCAGTGTTTGCTAAACCATTCAGTGGCAGTCATGCTTCGTCTGCTTGGGTAGAGTCACTTGTGGGGCTTCATTCAAAGCTACTGCAAAGAGAGTAAACTCCATCCCAGCTGAAACCAGGCCAGCAAGGCAGGATACCAAGTCCTAGGGGTTTTTAACCATAATAAATTGAGTATTCTTGCTGTTGTAGTAGACACATTAGGCAGCAAATAGATCTGGAGGAGGGTATCGCTCCTTTATTGCCACTCAATATCCAAAAATCTCCCCAAAAAGAAACGTTCAAATCAGGACAGAATAGAACTTGGTCACTTTGGGGAAGTTCTTAACGTTGCACAGGCCTTGTTGTTGCCTGTAGAAAGAGGAGTTGCCAACAGCTGTAGCTAAAGCCTCAAAACCTGTTACTAATCCAGAAATCTGAGGCTGGAAACCTTTTGCAAAAATCCTGTTGGTTGCCATTCTTCTCTGGACGAGCCCAAGTGCTCAGGTTTGGTTGCTGTCTTCAAACAGGGCTCTTGAGCCCTTTCCTGGTACCAAGTTCTGAGACATCTGATCCTATAAAAATCATACAGCAGTGCTCTAGAGGTTATTGTTGGTATTCATCATCTTAAAACTTCTCTCGTTCTGGTTCTGACATCTTCTCTGTCCTTCCTCCTCTCCCACTTTCTCCTCAGGTACTGTGTTATTCATGGGAAGGGTAATGCACCCTGAGGCAATGAATTCAAGTGGCCATGACTTTGAGAAGCTTTAACTGCCACCAGCTACCAAAAGGAGGAGATAAGCACATAAAGTTTGAAGTTAATATATTTAAGGTTTGCTGTGTTTTCCCCCAGGATACTGTTTCAAAATGCTTTCGGATCTAACTGCGTGCAAGTCAGTTCCCAGAGGAAAGCTTACAGTATTAAAGTAATGGTTCTGTTTCTGTCATTGTGATTGCTGTGTCCTTAAAATAAAGTTGTGTACATGTCAACAACTGTTTCTTGTTCTAGTGAGTTGTAAAGCAGGAAACTGCAAATCCATTATTTGTAATTTTTTTACAGTCCAAAGACTGACTTGATCAATGAGACAGGAGCAGAATGTGTGCAGCTCTGAATAATGCAAGTGGCAAAGCTTGGTTGGGCGTTCCTAGAGCTGCAGAAGCACATGTGGACACTGTGATCTCATCCTGTCCCTGGCAGAGCAGGGCACAGCCTGCGATGCACTGCCTGATCAGAGAAAATGGAACAAATTAAACCGAGTGGATTTGATTCTCTGACTGTGGTAGACTTTGTGTGAACTCTCCCACGTGGTTCTCAAGTGCTGCTTTTCTGGATGCTCCTGCATGTGACTCTGCCACTGACCTCCCCTAAGTGTTGATGCCAATAAAATCTGATCGCATGAATATCTGAGACCTGTCAGTGTAGAAAGCTCTGTGTGTGACTGAAGTAAAAGAGTTCAGTAGTAATGGCATTCGTGTGGACATTTTTTCTCCCCCACAGCAGTTCTGCTCTTCAGTATCTCATTTCAGGGCTCTAGAAGGTTCTTTCTCAAAAAAACCATCCCAAGTTAAAATTAAGTGTCTAAAAATGTTCTGTTCATAAATAAATGTCTAAAGGAACAACATAATCCTTTCCATTTCCTAACTTTTTCTTGAGAATAGACTGACAGAGAGGAGAATGACACAGAGCACAAGTAAATATTAGCAGGGGAATTAGTTGCTGTTTCCATTGGGAAGAGGAGGAGCAGCACCCACTGTCAGCAGAGAGACATAAAATTATTTCCCTCCTCATTGTGCAAAATACAAGAAGAACAGACGTTATTAAAAAGGTGAGAGAATAGGAGAAAAGGAAGGAGGAGCTTTGAAACAGATCATAAATGCAAACCTTTGGATAATAAATGGCTTTTTCTCAGTCAATAGGAGTTTCATCTTTGGAACTCTAGGGGAACAAATGCATTTTGGCTGAAATACAGCTACAGGCTTCCCTGGCATTCACTCACTTCAGAACAGCAGAGATATTGCTCCCAACGTTATTCATGCAAGGAGAACTTCCAAAATCTGACACATTGTTCACTCTTCTACTGCTGGTGCAGCTCCTGCGGGTCAAACGGGGGCGGGAGGGACGCTGTCTGTGGAGGCTGGGGATGCTCCCTTGGAGAAAGGGCTTCTGAACACATTTCTGGCCCTGCCTCCTTGAGTTGTTTCACAAATGGGGTTCCTAAGTGTGTTGCTGGTGCTTATTACCTTTCTATATTATAGTCTGGACTTGGTAAGACAGCTTTTGTATTCAAATTTAGATGAAAATGGTAATTTTAGCTCTGTGTAGCTAAAAATGTTGTGCTTGGGAGGGGAACGAGGGAGGGCTGCTCAGAAGGAACAGGGGCTAATTTTACCAAGACAAGAACTGTCTCACTGCAGGTGAAATGAGCTTTGGTGTGGGTTACAGAAGGTCTGGTTCTTCGCATTTAAATAAATAAAATCTGTGGGCATCCCCTCATGTCTGTAAAAGTGACCGCATGCTGAGGATCTCCTGTGGGTTTAATCTTAGGGGAGCCTGATTTTTAAGCTTTTAAACGTTTTTAACATTTTTTTCAGGCTGATTTTTGTGGTGTTCACTCTGACTTGGAACAATATGAGAAGCCCTCAGCCGTGTTTATTTTCAGTCCATCGAAAGTTCTTCCTGAGCAATTTTGTCTTTTCATCAATTCCTTGCAGTGTAGATGCTCCTCACTAAGGGAAGGGCTGAAGACAGATTTGAGCTAAAGCTTTGAGTTTTGGAAGGACAGCTGCCAGGCAGAAGTGTCTATAGAGGATATCAGGCAAGTGCACAGAATTCCCCAGCAGCTGGTTTGAGCAAAGGTACAATGGAATGACGCAGAATCACGAATTCCAAATCAAATTCCCAGAACTGCCTGAGTGGGAACACAGGAGAAGCAGAAATGCAAACCCTTGTGATTTCACTTGCTGCTCTCCCAGGCCTTACAGATGCAAAACAGCCTTTTTCTGTTTCTTGAAAATTGAACATTACCTGATTTACAACAACAAGAATTGATTTGTTTCCAGAAGTTTCAGTAGTAATAATATCTCAAGTATTGTTGCCAGTTAATAGGTATATGAATACTGTTCCATTATGGATTTTACTCCAGATTTTGTATAATGTTCCTTTCAAAGATGCTACTGCTTTTTCACTACCAAACTAGCAAAATAATTTTGTTCTTTTTTTGGCGTCTTTTTTTTTGGTAGGGGGAATTTGTCAGCTGTAGCTCATCTATGAGCTTAGGTGTGTAGTCTTAAATTTAAAACTGCTTTGTCTTGGAGGCTCTATGAGCAAATAAATCACTGCAACTTCTCTCACTGTGCTGATGAAGTGACCCATGGTGTGACACTGTGAGGCCCTGCTGGGATGCAGCTGGAGTTGAAGCCTGGGATGCAGTTTCCTGGTGGGATCATCTTCCCTTCCTTGCACACACGTCCTGGAGTCCAGGTGGGAACGCTTTTCAGAGCTGCAGTTGGGAGAGGTTTTCCCTAAGAATCCCTTCAGTCGTGGTGCTGCTGCTGGAGATTGATTTATTTGACTGCTAGGATCCCACTGGGATGTGACCCTGAGCACCTGAGGGTTTTTGTAGAGTCTGCATTCAACCAAAATTTGTCATGTGTGAATTAGAAGGGCTTTGTTGCTGTTCCAAACACGAATTTTCACTCTCCTTCCACAAGCCTTGATAGTGGCAGAGAAAACTTTTGTATCAGTGTCTGGGAATCAAGGACGTTAGAGTCTTCAAAGAAATAAGATCCTGGTGTCATCCCAGAGATAAACAACCCCAAACTTAGTCAAGGCTCTTGTGGCCAATCTTCATTTGTCAGTGGTGGACAAAAGAAGAAACCACAAGATGTCACTCTATCCTAAGGAGCTGAGAAGGACTTTCCTTTGGACAGGAATCCTGGGGGAGTGTTGCAAAGCTGAATATCCTGAACAGGGCTCGAGTACAGGTAGATCTCAGCGCCGTTAATGAGAGATGCTGAGTTTGGAGCATAGGTAGCCCCAGGTTCCCGGGGTTCATAATCACAGATGGGGGAACAAACCCCCAGATAGCTGCTTTGTGCTGCAAACGCCACTCTGGTTCTTGCTAAGGGACTGCTGGGGGAGGTTCATTGCTCCCAGGGGAATTTTTGTCCTGTATGGTACCTTGGTTTGGGGTGAAATAACAGAAATGGGTTGTTCTTTAATCTGTCTCCATGGAAAGCCCTGGAGCTGTTCTGGGGTTATTTCTGAGTCCCTGCTGCAGCAGGACACAATTTCTTTTCTTCAAGAGAGAAATAACGGGTTGGGTTATTGATGTGCTGGCCCCATTCTGCTGTTCTCTTTTGATTGCCTCTTAAACTTGCCCCCTCCCTCTCTGCTTTACACAGGCACTGGAATTCCTGCATGAGCAGATTCCCAGCATGTTCTCCCCTGGCACAGTGAGGTGCCACCCCTGTCAGGGGTCCTCCCTTCTTGGGACAGAGGCAATATTGTTCCTATAAGGATTTTCTTAAAATGACCACAAGGCCTACTCCAAAAGCGGTGTTTACAAGCTCATTCTTGAGTTGTTTCTCTCCCTTTTATTGGGCAATCCTTGCTTTTGTCCCTGCAGTGGAAGATAGGAATACATGGATTGGAAAGAGATGGAACTTCAGGGTGGGAGGGAAACCTTAGTAACTCAGATCATACCAGCAAGGAGTTGGAGCTGCTCTGCATCTCCTGGCACAGCTGGGGAGGAACTGTGGATTAATTTAGCTTGGAAAACTGTCTGGAGTTCCCGAGGGGTTTGGATCAAGCTGCTGCAGTTTCAGCGGTCCAGACAGAGGGAAGGCTCCGGCTGCTCACCGGGACCTCCGTTAAGTGCTTCAGCAGCTTCCTGGGCTTCC
Source organism: Dryoscopus gambensis (assembly GCA_013389985.1). NCBI lineage: Eukaryota > Metazoa > Chordata > Aves > Passeriformes > Malaconotidae > Dryoscopus > Dryoscopus gambensis. The sequence goes on along the minus strand of WEIT01008582.1, from coordinate 74,976 downwards.
AGCTGGGCTGCTAAGGGCTGTGAAACAAAGTTCCACGTGAGAAACCATCCTCAATGCACATCATTGATACTTTGAAACTCATTAACACTCTGTATCTGTCACCCCCCCTCCACAAGGGCTTCTCAAATGACGTTCTTTTTATACAGCACTGCCTTCCAACAGCATCCACAGGAAGATTTTTGCATTTTACAGCGCTAATTAGAAGCCCAAGTCATGGGCCAGTTGCTTGAGGGGTTAGGCAAACTGAATGAAAAGATAGGCAGAAGTAAGGGATTAAAATGCAGCTGAAATTGCAGTTTATAGACAATAGCGCCGTGCAATGGTCAGGGCCGAGGGGCTGATGGAGGGGATCAGGCTCATTCAGTCACTCTGGCAGGCAGGTAATGGGGAAGGGTGGAAAAGATAAATGTACGAGCCCAGATACAGGTATTGATTGTACAATTCTAGGTCTGCTAGGAGCTGGCTGAGGAAAGAATTGGAATTGTTCCTGCAGCTCAGGAACTGAGCCCGTTCCCTGGGTTTTTATCTTTTCAGCCACGCTGAACCACAATAGGAATGATGTCTGAGATATGACCCAGGCTTCACTGATAACAAGTTGTTTTACTGTCTCTCTCATAAACACACATCCTCCCTGTGGAAGAGTGATCTTTTTGGACAAACCGAGGGGAAAATTCCTGCAGAAAAACGATTCTGTATTTGTGTAGAAGTGCTTTTAAGTAAGGAAGGCAAAAGATACAGAGGAAATCTGGATTGTGTCTAAATCATATCTGTAATGTTCTCGTTAAGGGATTGGAATTGCCCATGGAAAAAGATGAGTTTCAACCATTCCCTCTAATGCTACCAAAAGAGCTTGAACCCAGCCATAGCTTTTTACTATATTTACAGATATTTATTAAAAGTCACGTTTTAAACCCAGCCTGGAATCCTTGCAGGTGCTGATGGGGTCATAGCAGTGCCTGAGCAGAGTGAATGAAACATGTTAAAACGTGATCAAAAAAAGGAAATATATCAGGAAGTCCCTCTTGCCCTGACACCTGTAAGGATCATGCTCTGGGCAATGCCGAATCTCACAGGTCACCAGCAGGGTAACACAAAAAGCCTGTTTATTTGAGGCTTTTATCATTGTCAGTGTATTTGGTAAGTGCATGTTTCTAAAGGCAGCAGCCAAAAAGCCAGCATAGCCTGACACAGGAATAATAACATTTCTGAAGTTTATTACAAGACAAATACTCGTCTCAAAATTCTTTGGCTCTGCTGGGAAACGTTCTCCTTGGGTCAGGCTGCAGCTCGGAATCACCAGTGTGTGGTGACAGTCTGTCCATGTAAAGGTCTCCTGCCAGCTCCAAACCAAGGATATGTCTTCATCAGCTGAGCTGCTTTTGGCAGGGCACTTGGAACGAGACAAGTTTCAAGGTCTCTTCCAACCCAAACCATTCTGTGATTCTATTAAAGCCCTCAGCAAAATCCAGACAGGTAAAAGAGGCCAGTTCTGCTGCTGTTGCCTGGTTTACATCTGTCTCCCCTGATTTCTCCTTCACAGAATTTTCTCCTTGGTCTATACAAAAAGAAAATCAGAGACAATGTGCTGCAGTCTAGAAGTTCCCTTCAGATTTTTTAATCAGAAATCATTTGTGAATCATCCCAGTATGTCAGAGCCAGTCTTACTGCTGCAGTATCATGGGGAGCAAGGTGAAACAGGCTGTTAGGAGTGATTTTAATTCATTTATTTTCCAGTGTCATTCCACATTTAATCTGTATACACCTATAGATAAAATTGTTATGAGCTGCTGATGTCTTAATTACTGAGCTTTTGAATCTTAACCCGTGGGACAGAGAGTTTGGAGCCGTGAGTAGCACAGCCTTGTGTCAGCCTCACAGAAGGCAGGGATGTCACCAGCTCTGATGAGCACATCCAGGCACATCATCCTGAGGGAGAAATGCAGTTAGCTCCAAACAGAAATTAGGGAATGTCTGATTCCATAACCTTAAACGCTTAAATCAAGCAGACAATCTTGTCGTGTCCAAAGATGTCAGAGCAAAGAGCATCGTCAGGAAAAGCTACATTGTCATCTGCAGCCCGTTCCAACTCCCCTTGTGGTCCATCATAAAAAGATTGCCATCACTTTCAGTCAGTCACTTCTGGACCTTGTGCAGGTTTCTCTCAGGCTGTGCCCTGAAGCCTGAGTTCAAAGAACTGGGTGGGAACTGGCATACCTGGGATTTTCTGTTACTAGAAGAACTCAACTTTTGCCCAATTTGCAGAAATTACTTTAGGCCACTTACTTAAAAACATGAAATGGGCTTCTAATCACAGTGTTTCTACAGGAAAAAAAGGTGAAGACTGTAAGCATGCAAGATGTAGAATTCAGAAAATTGCATTGTGTCTGTGTACACGTGCACTCATTAAATGCGGCTGTATCATGGGAACCACAAATCCTGTTATTATTTTGCTATTAAAAGTAAGCAAAACCTAAGCTATTATTGCATGAAACCATGAGATAATGCAGTACAAAATAATGAAGCCACTCTATGCCTCTTTGTTTAGAGCCTGGAGGATTTTTCCTTGGTGCAGAATGCCTGTAAGGGAATAAAAATGTTGTTTCCCCCCTCCCTTTCTCAGTCACTGCCTTGGCTGGGTTCCTCTCTTTCAGTGCCCCGTGTTCAGTGATGAATTCTGGCCTCTTGAACTTGATGGCAGCATATTCCTCTGCCTGCAACCACCGCACCGGGAATCCACAAAGTTAACAGGAGTGGACAGATGGAGGCAGAGGGCCCTGGGGAAATGAAGGGATATCAGTGTTTAGCCCCATGGGCAGTGGCAGAGCTCCCCAGCCACTGGCAACACCGAGGGCCCTGAAGAGGAGCCACGAGCCCCTGGGAGGAGCTGGCAGAGCTCTCCTGACAGGCTGCTTTGGTATTACTCAGTATTTTCTAGATAGAGCAACTTCCTAGTAGATTTACTGGCAGTGCACTAAGTATCTTGAGCACAAGTTAATTCAGGCTCTCTTAGCCTTGATAACACTTGCTTAAAATACGCTTCCTCCTATGGATGACAAGAGTGCAGAGATTATATTTTGATAGTTCCATGACAAGTGACTTCCAAAAAGCAACATAGAAGGCTGTTTTTCAGAAGGGCCATTAACCAGCTGGCAGCCTGCTTTCCAGCCTTCATGGAAAGCATGATAATCTGAACAGCGCTCAGAAACAAGGCAGATCAAAGTCTTTGCAGTTTTCCCAGGAAATGCATCCTGATGATTCCATAGAGAAAGGTTTTCAAGTGGAAAGGTTGTTTTGCATTTCTATCTCCCCCAGTGCTGCAAAGCCAGGCTTATTTTTTAGGGATTCTGCACAAAGTATTTTTTTTTTACTAGAGCTTGGGGAGTATTAATTTTGCAAGTGTGTTCACGTTCAGCACAGACATCTGAAGGCACCATCTGATAAACCAAGGGGTATCTGTGACAGCCTTGTGCTTTTGTGTGGCGTGGCAATGGTGACTTCAGCTGCTGTAACACTATCTAAACCTGCACAGACACAGCAGTTAAGACTCATTCCTACCCAACACAGCTGGCAGAGCAGATAAAATCAGCATTTATTCCCATTCTCACTCTCAGAACTTAACCAGCACCTTGCAGGTTAAAGTTTTGCTTCAGTGGGACAAAGGGAAATGCTCTTTCCCAGCTGGTCACGCCTGAGATCCAAAGGGAGATGGTGGCTCAGCCTCTACTGCGAGAATGGTTCCCCTTCTGTCCTCCCCCAGGCCCTGCAATCCCTGACAGGAATTTGGTACAACCCAGGGGTTTGCCTGCCTGCCTTTCCTTCCCGTGGCGGGGCACTGCCGAGGGAGGGGGAGGTGGATGTGGGGTTTTACTCCAGGTGCAGCTGGAGCACTGCCAGCACTCAGAGCCAGGCTCTGCTCTGCCCCTTTGGCTGCATCCCGAGGGACTCATCCCACAGCAAACAGCACGGATCAGAGAGGGGGACCACGAGGAGTGGCCAGCAGGGACAGCTGGCCGGATGCCCGGGTGGCAGGAATGGGAGAATCCCCCAGGTTTGGCTCTGGGCTAAGGTCCCTGCTCTCGTAGGCTCCCATGATGTGTCCCTAATGCTGCAGATGGGAACAATATGATGCTGTGAACTGCTGACTGTGAAACAAGATTAGGGCTGATGTGCAGAACAGGCCATGCCCCAAACTGCTGGGCAAATCACCCGCTGGCCTGGCTGGGCCAAAGTGCCACTGGGTTTATGGGGCAGGAAACTCCAGCGAGCAGCCAGAGCATTTCAAAACAAGCTGACAAATCTGCAGCATTTGGGAGCAGCAGCTGATGCTCCCTCAGAGATGTAACACGATTCCTATAATCACAGAAATATATTTAATTTTGTTTACTTAAACCAGCCCGTGTTTTGCTGGGAGCATTAATCATCTGGTGTCACACAAGGGAGTACGAAATGTCACCCTTTGAGTCACATCCCCAGCGACACTGTTAGCAATGCTCTGGCTCTACTCCACAGCTGGAGAAAAAAGGGCTTCATGCCTTGCTGGCTGTAGAGCAAACACGCTCTTGCAGCTTCATTTTGTATTCAGCAGCTCTCCAAAACAGTGAAGGCAGCATGAAAAATGAGGAGGAACACGACTGAAGCTCAGCTGCTGATCTTTCACAACTCAACTGCAAAAAATATGAGGTCTGAAAGGAGGCTTTAAAGTACAGGTATCAGCAGAAATATTAAACTGCCTTAATCAAGACAAGAACACCTGGTCACTCAGTCATTTAACAAATGAAAACAGGGCTCTCTTCTTCTCCCAGTGCGAAGCAAAAAGAAAATTCTAATTTCCCAACAGGGAATACAGCATGGAGCTGGCAGCGAAGTGAAGCAGCTGAAAGATGGTGTAGTTAATGGTTGAGACTGGTTCAGTGACCTGGCAGGCCTGTGACTGGAGAATATTGTGACATAAAGTAGTTTAACAGCACCTTCATAGCCCCTTTAGGCCAGCACTGGGCTTAGAGCCTCTTTGAAGTCCTAAGATCGGGATGGATGTGAAGTGTATGGGGTTTAATCCTTTTTTATTCTCCCTTAAGGAAAAGCTGCTTCTCCTATCACCTCATCTCTGTTAAAGTAAAAACGTGAGGCGGGGAATAAACCTCCGAAAAACACAGATTTGGCTGCAGGGGGATTTTGGCTGAAAAGAAGCAGAGCGAGGGATTTTGGCTGAAGCAGAGCGAGGCACTGGATGAAGTCATTCCCCTTCCAGCCCGTGGCTTGCCCTCTCTGGGCCCTGATTGAAACCCAGCCGCTGGCAGGAAAACCTGATGCATATGGATGGAGCCCTGCCCTTATCAGGGATTACAAACTGGGCTCTGGGAACTCCCAGCAGCAGCTTTGGTGTCCTGCAGTGCCAGAACTTGTGTGGAAAGCCAGCGGTGTGGAGAGTAAGGGCGAGGTAAATCATTCCGATGAAGACGCTTTAAGGCCTTCTTGTCTTTTGAATGCATCCGAGTCCAGAATCCCTTCTCCACTGAAGTCAGTAGACCTGACTTAAAATAGATATTTATAGCTGTGCCTCGTGAATGTAACATGCTTGTTGCTGGGAAATCCCCTGCTGAGCAGGTACAAGTGCTCTGCTGCGGGACAAAGCGATGGGAAATGCGCGCCAGGAATGGTTCAGCACCCCCAGCACGGCTGGGAGGGGAGCGGCGTGTAGCCCTCAGGACACAACCGTGTGGTACAGCAAATGCAGTCTCTGACTTCGAGCAGGAACACATTTTCATTGCATTTAATTTCTTTTGGCAGGCCGTGCCAGCTCCTAACTTTAAATGCAGGAATTGTGGACAGCTACAGCGTGTCTGTCTCCTGCCTATAAAAGAAGCACTGGAGAGAAGCAAGGCTCATTCTTTTTTTATGTAACACAAGGCTGCCATTTTCTCCAAATGAAAGCAAGCGGGAGCAAATTATTTGGATTTCCTGACAAAAACTGCACGAACACAACACCTTTAACAAAACCAGTTGATTTTTCTCACAATGCTCCTCTCTTCTTTTCCCCATGATCACAGGAGGCCCTGCTTTCTCCTTTCAGCTAGAGAACATCTTTATTATCCTTGCAGACAGTGAATAACAAGGCATTCATTTGAACTTAATTTTTTTTGGCAATAAGACTCGGGGAAAGAATAGGGATAAAAAAATCAGAGATGTCAGGAACAAGTTCTGCCTGTAAATACACATTCAGAGTTCTCCGTTCCTTCTTTGATTGGAGTGGGGACAGGCAGCTCTGAATTTTAAACAACTGAATTATGTTTGTCATTCAGCTGCATTGTTTTTCCACGTTCTCCTGTCCTTTCCCTCCTTTCTTAGCTTGTGCAGAGCTGGGTAGTTTTTACCACCTTGGCCCAGCAATCCAATTATTTTCCCATCCCATACTTAAAGAGATTATGTCTATTTGTCTCAAATATCTCATATATGACAACCTGGCAAAGCCACTTTAATAAAGAAGTGCTCTGGTGACTCCCAAGTATTCCCGGATTTGCAAGATCTGATTTTCAGGAAGGCAGGGTTTTGATGGATGAAATGAACAAATTTTTTCAATATATTTCAGGTAATCAATTCCAAACAAACAAACAAAAAAAACACAAAAAAAACAAAGGAAACATAAATATTTAGCAGCTGACAGCAGTTTCATAAATAAATACAAAAAAAAAAGATGGAAGTGTAATGGCACCCACAGTGATGGAAGTTAGGAAGGAGAATAACCAGAGATGCTGCTTCCAATGACACAGGGGAAAAAGAGGCTTACTAGGCTGCAACAGGAAATTGTCTATCAAAATTAATTTAGAATGATTTTCATATGATTAAAATTACCTGATGAGACTTAATGTTTGATAAATTAGGAAGTACTTAATGAATCTTGTATTCCATTGGGAATTATTAACAATTAACTCGTGAAAAGATGAAGCATGAGGTTCATGATAAAGATGTGGATGGAGGAAATGAAGCTGGCCTCACACTGGAGGCTCCATCTCTGAGTGGTTCCATCAAATGCCTGATTTGTTTGTTTTGGCAGCCTTCGGTAAGATGTTTTAAATGTTGAGGATTAGACAGGAGTGGCAGCTGGGGAAGTGGAGAGTGACAGGAAGCTCATGAAAATGGATGCAGTTTGTCACTCAGCTCCAGTGAGCTCCAAACCATGACCTGTGTGAGGCTCAGCCCCTTGGCAGGTACCCGGCGGGTGCCTTTGGGGTTTTTCCACACTCGCACACGAGTTTGGCTCTGCTCCAGCTGAATTCCGTGGCTTTGCTCCTGAGGGCTACAAGGTTAATCGTGGTCTTGTGTGCATCTGTGGGTTAGGGAGGCAATGACTTCATTCAATATAAAAGCCGTGTTTTAAGGTAAAAGGGAAAACATACCTCATCTCAGTGAGGGGTATAATGGGAGAAATCGTCAGTCAGGGGTGTTGTGTGCCACCAGCTCCACTTGGGATACAATCATGTTTTCTCTTTCATACAGGAAAATGAAGAGACAGTGAGTTATGTCTGTTATTTCTTTTGAAAAGAAAGTTTTGAGAGAAAAATTCTTGAAATATTACTTATTTGTGGTCTTTCCTCAGTGTCAGAGAAAGTCTAATTCATCCAGAAATTGTCGACCTTCATTTTGTTAGAAAAGACAGATTTGATACTGGAATAGGCCTCTCCTAAACCAAATAAAAATGCCATTCTTCATTCCATAAACATCTGTTCTTATAGCTTTGTCCAAAGACTATTAAATCAAGGAAAGGCTCAATCTTCAGTGCCAGACATTGTCATTATGACTCGCAAGCCCATTTTTTTCCCAAAAGAGAGAACCAAATTCCAGCCCATGTTGCCTGGTTACAGCCCCTCCAACCCTCTTGGAATCCATGGATTAGTAACACCTTAGCAAAGCAGCCATCTATAGTTTTCACTTCAATTATTTATGCAGCTAGTTGTTGATTCCTTTTTGTCTGGTGACCCCGAGGAAATGTTTCGCTCACTCTGCTCTCCTCCTGTCCAAGGCTTTATTCTGTTGTCCTTGGCTTTTCCCTGGGAATGCTCTCCAAGTCCTACCAGCGGAAGTCAAATACTCTCCTGCAATCCTGAATGGGCAGGACAAAAAGAAATGTGTTGCCTGGGTAACTCAGCAAAATGAACCCGTTGGTCTGTGCGAGCGTGCCTGCTCATCTGCCGAGGCACAGGTGAGCATTTGTGCGTTAGAAGTGTGCTCCTTTTCTAGGGCCATGCACATCAGATCACTGAAATATCCCAAGAAATTCTCTCTTTCTGACTGACTCATCCAACGGGAACGCCCTGGATTCCTGGATATGGTCAAACCAGGTAAGATCAGTAAAAGTTAACTTTCTGCTGGTGCTAAAGTTTCGTCACATGTTTAGGTCTGATTTTACTGGTGACATCCACCTAATGGTTTGGTATCACCAAGATGTATCAAGTTAACACCAAAAAAAAAAAAAGATTTTACATAAATAACATAAAATTATATCAACAAACTGATTTATCCCTGATTCAGAAAAATGTTATAATAGAGAAATGTCATTTAAGTATTCTTTAACGACGATTAACAAAATGTCAGCTCAGAAACTCAGCCAGTAAACGCAGACTTTAAAGCCAGACTGTTCATCCAGTCTGGTCTTAACGAAGTCAGTGGCTGGGAATCCTGTGTGAATGCTGACCCTGGGCACAGGAACAGAATTTCTGCTACCACAGTGCCAGGATTTCATGGTCTGAGCATCTCAGTTATTTCTGTATAAAAGGAGGAGGGATAATATTATTTCCTTTCTTCCTACTCTTTGTCTGTCTGCTCTGTTCAATTAAAGCACAAACCCTCTGGAGCAAACTCTGTTTTCCTGCCTTTCTGTGGTGCCCAGAACAACAGGGCCTCTGGTGGCCTACAGCAGTGAGAATAATTGGGATTGCTTCCATCATTAATCAGACCTAGGATGAGCTGGATTCTACCCAGTTCCTACATATCTCATATTTCATGGACCTGTAGGACATACAGGGAAGCATCCCATGGGTCGAATGTAGATGTGAGAGACCCATGGCTGAGGCCGATGCCCACCCTGTATTCACCCAATTCAAAGACAAAATTACTGGTCAGAACTGGATAAAGTGGGAAAACAATTTCTTTCCTGCTGAGCTGGGACGAGCTGCTGAATTTCTTGTCAGAAGCACATTTTTATGGGCAGGTTGTAAAGATCTGAAAAACAGAGTTTATAATGAAAAGGCTGACACCATGTAAAATATGTCGTTCCTCTGAAATAGCACAGAGATAATTTTTCATGGGCTTTATGAGGAACGCATTTGCCGTAAAAGATCTGAAGCCCATTAGGCTGTGATGGGGACCAATACCTTTCATTTTACAGACAGAGGAAAAATGGTAAGTAGAAAGGCCCCAAATTACAATCTTGTTTGATTTAGATATTAATTTCTTTATTCTTAGCAGACAGAGAAATGACACGCTCAAGTGACCTGATGAATCTCTTAATACCCCGTCCTCGCCCACCCAGTAATAAACCCAGTTCTTAGCACATAACGTTTTAATGAAGCCTGTGTGGAATGACTGCTTTGTTAAATTTCACATAACGATCTGTCAGTTCAACATTTGGAACCACAAAATGCCTTTGCACAGAGCTGAAATTCTCTAATTACCATTATTCCCCTCTACTTTACTGGCACGGTGAAATTTGCCAGCAGAATTTATAAGAGAAGGTTTTGGAGCCTTCGGCCACCGCTGGGGAAAGCACAGACCTTTCTGTACAAAAAGATCTTATAATGATCAGCCTTTGTAATGACCAAACAGAAGAGGAAAGAGAAATGTGAAGGAAAAGGAGGATAAGCTGAAAGGTAGAAGCCTAAACCACAGAGGTTTTGACTGTATGACATTTCCGATTGAATATTCCCAGGCAGAGGGGATTGTGTACTTTTTCCACATTGATTTTAATCTATTTATCCCCTCTTTTTTCAGTGCAGAGCCCAGGAGCTCAAGTGAGGCAGGAGCTGTGCCTGTGGTGTGGGAGTTGCAGATCAATAGGGCACGATTTACAGCTCCATTATAACTTTCCAGTAAAATCTGGGTCCCATCGCTGCTGGTGGAGTTTAAAAGCCATCTGTGAACTTCGGTGGGGACTAAGCAGTGCCCATATCCACACTGGGCTGCTGCAGTTCCAGCCTGGAACCCTGCCAGCATCTGCACTTCGTCTGAGTGAACCAAACAAAAATCGGTCAAACACATTTTGAAGGGAATAATTCACTGGGCTGATTCTCAGGACCTATGGCTTTAATGTTTTAAGAAAAATATAGTGTAAATACAGACACAAACCTGACCTGTCGGTTCCCACCAAGAGAAGAATCTCTTGTTTTCATTCTCAGCTGCAAACTCGAAGAAGGAAGCCTGGAAGATTTTCCTAAAATGGCTGAGCACATTCAAATGACGCAAGAACGCCCAGCAGAGAAAAGAAATGCTCATAAAGAACTTTCCTGAACATGACATAAAATATGAGCCTCTTTAAGTATTTTCTTTTCATCCAAAGTTCTTGGATCAATTAATAAGGCATTTAAAAAGCCACTAATGAAGCAGGAGGTCTTTTAGGCAATGAAAACATGGACTCCAAGTGTCCAAAACTGTGAAAGCAATTGGTGAAAGTGAAGTCGCTGGAGCGAGCAGACCAGAGATTCGGCCGGATGATCACATATCTTGCTACAGGTATCACCAACCTATCTTTAGGCACCCTCTGGAAAAACAGTTCACTGATACCAGCTCGATCAGCCCAGGAATTTGTTTGATGTGCTTAAGAGATTGGTAACAATAGCTCCTAACGTGACTGCGTTGCGAGGTGACAGTGTTTCCTTGGAGACAGCGAATCCATCCAGCCCCGCCAGGATCCCGGCAGGTTCCCCCTCTCCAGAGGCCGTAGAACTCCCTCCCTGTGCAGGGGCAGAGATGGGGAGATAAGCTCTGCCTGCAGACAAATAGCCTGGTGCAGGATGTGAGGATTTTACGCGGCAGCGAGACATGTCTGAAAGGTAGGAGCGTGCAAGGAGACACGAACCCGCAGTCGTCGCACAGCTGGCTTGACAAGCTTTGACAACAAAGATAGAGTTACAGGATTGAGTGTCTTTTTAAGACGTACCAGCCTGTATTGCTAACGGAGATTGTTGTGCCGAGAGAACAGGAATTCAGACGGTTTTTGTTTTTCTTGGTGTTGTTGCCTGATCGCTGAGAGGCAAAAGCTGTCCCAACAAAAATGTTGAGTTTGTTATGAAAATGTGTGAAAGGCACGTGGATTGAGATGTGGGCTTTGTGTTGGCGCAAGTTGGATCCATGAGGAAAATGTTAGTTAATATGCTAGGAATGTATCATTACGGTGATAGGACCTAATTAAGTTAATTATGTCTTTGGGGGGGCAATTTTATGAAGCATAAAGCAAGATAATTGATGCTGCAGCTATCAGCAAGGATGCTTTGTAGCCATAACTTACAGGTGTGTTTGTCACTAAATTATGCTCAAAAGAACTGCTTCAAAATGTTGCATAATATCTCATAAAGCTCCTATAAAAATAATTGAAAGGCAATAGAGCATGCAAACACTGTGTCCATATCTTCCACTATCCTAAGTTCAGAGAGTTCTCACAATAAATGTTTGCATACACGCAGAGCTGTTCTGGAGCAGTAAATTGTGTGTTTGCCATCTTTTAAATACTTCCACAAATTGTGTTGGTAAGTTATCCCTGCAGCTCATTTGTGTGGACGGCTTTGGCGTTTGCCATGGACTGGGACAATATAAATAAATTGGGTGTTTGGAACCTGGGAGCAAACACTTACCTGTGCAAGTGGTTTGGGCAGATCAGATCCAGAACCAGCTCTCTCAGAGCCTGTGCAAAATCAGCAGCTCTGACCTAGTGATAAGAAATCTTCGCTTTGGGAGGATTTATTGCTCTTTTCTTAGTTTCTTTAATTTGGATTTTTTTTTTCTATTTCTTAAAGATGACCTTAAAACACATCTGATTTGGTTCCTTTAGAATGGTCCATGTTTTTCACTTCTAGAGTATCAGGACCGAGCAAATGTGGAGCACTTTGCTGCTAAATAAGAACCTGACCCGATCTCACGGATAGCACCACATGGGAGCAGGGGCCTTTCCATCAGATACGGGCTGTGATTTGATGGGAGGTAGCAAGCGCCACAGGAATTCTGACTCTGGAAGTGTGAAGAGTTAGTATAAATAGCCTTCTACTTGTTCTCAAACCTTTCATCCAGGGCATTTCAGATCTACAGGAGCAGCAGTGCAGGCTAAGCCTGCTTGAGGGTGCTGATTCCTGAAGAGCAGCTGGGGATAAGGCTGCGAGAAGCTAGACCAGACCCCAAAACTGCTCAAAAGGCTGGGACAAAAAGCCTTTCAAATCCCAAATGCAAGAGTTTGCTTATAACCTCCTTTATCTTTGCTCCTCTTTAACTGAGCTGCCCATTTTCTGTGCAGCAGAGCTGAACTTGTGCTGTAGAGTCTCAGATGTTTGTTTGTCAAGGCTGCTGTTTTATCAGGAGAAAGGAGTCTTTTGGCTGGCTGACAGTCCTTTTTTAACAGCCAAATACCTAAAATATACACAGGAGGCATTTTTCACTCAGTTTCTCCCTCAATATCTTTCACCGGTGTCGTTTCAGAAGTAGCTCAGCTTTAGCTCTTCAAAGTCTTTTGTGGGCTTTTAATGTATCCTACACTTAAAGGCAGCTGGACTCAAATACTTGCAGTGCACTCAGGAAACTTGGAGCGTTCTGGGCTCTGTGGAAATGTGGCCGAGGTGTCGGTGAGAGGAGAAGCCTTTCACAGCCACGCAGCTGACACTGACATCTTGATAAGGCGTGGCTTTGATCAGGGAGATCAGCAGTGCATGATTATCCAAGGTATGGCCTGATATCTCCTCAGTCATGTTCTAAAAAAATGCAGGAGCTGCTGCTCTGTTCTCACTCCTGACAGTTTGCAAAACACTTCAGACACTGAATTCCTCACTGGGACTTCCACTGAGGAGAACACATGAAATACAAGGGGTTAGCCATGAGTGCTCTGCTATCTCACTCTGTGCTCCCTCTTGTGAGCTCACATGGAGCGCTCCAGACTTCAAGGTGCCTGCAAAGAACTGCTTGGTACAGTTTTGTGGCGTTTTGTTTAATTATTGAGATGAAAAAAGATTTTGTACCTGGATTTGGTGTCAGTGGCAAAGCCGTAGCCCTGACAGGAACCGGACTGAGGGCCGGCCTCAGAAATTAGAAGCTGGTCACACACGAGATTTTTCCCCCCATTACCTTCTGAAGTTTCCTTTCCAAACCTCTGTTATGGAATTCTTAAAATATAGTCAAGTACCTCTGCTTAAAAGACATCATAAATACTCCCCCACACCCCCCAAAAAGAGGGAGAATGGAGGAATGCAATTGCCACAGAGGGTTTCCATTAGTGAAATTAATTCTTCTCTCGTAAGAATTTAGGTCTATGATTTATGATAACCACCAATTTCTCACTGCAGGCAAAGTGAGAGGAAATGACTCAGCCTGGACAGACATCACGAATCTAATTTTTTTCCCCTTAATGCTTGACATAATCTAGTGTGCTGCTCCCAGAGGTGTCATTGGAGATTCATATCCAGCCGAAGGGCCTCACAATCAAGGCAGGAAATTTTGTTCCTTTCATGTATTGTGCGATCTGTAATTGCTTGGAATTGCATCCTGCCTCGTTCGTTGCCAGTCCTTTTGCATCAATTTTGCAGCAAAATAGGAAGGTAAACAAAGCAAGGGAGAGAAAAGCTGTGTGGCACTTGCTCCTCCAGAAAAATCTTCTGTGACATAATGTGGGGGTCCAGCTGGTGCTTATTAAACTCAGGCAGTTTTGAGATGAAAGATGTTTCTTTCTGTCACTCTTCCCCATGGAAATCTCACTACCCACCTGATTGGGGAAGTCGTATCCATCACACTTTTTTTTCTGGAACTTCATGTTTTATTTGCCATCACCGATACAGAATTCTGTGAGTGGGTTTTCTGCCAGGAGATCAGAAAAGATACCATGTTAAATGGTTCAGCTAAAATGTTTTATCCCACATTTCCAGGGACTGGGAGTTTATATTCCTGTCTCAGCAGAGGAGGTAGTATCTAGCTGAGAAGAAGGTAGGTTTTGAAAAGTCTTGCAGTTATAAATAGTCATTTGAATACATCCTAAAAGATCGCTTCCCAACTGAGAAGAATAACAGATCTTTTTCTTAAACACAAAAGAGTTTCTACATATTTCTTTGCTCTAACCTCATGTAACATACAAGGAAGTAGAAGCAGAACAAACACCAAGACAGGACTAAACAAGGATTCCCAGCACGCTTTTATTTTCGGGGTTTTTTTTACTACTGACCCAATGTAAATCCTCTTTTCCTGGGGCTGCTGTGTGTGAACCCCTGCTGCTCTGCAACACACACACCCCACAGGGGGCTGTTTGCCTCGAGGTGACCTCAAAAGCATCTCGGTAAATAGCTGTTATTTTCCAAACTGCTGCGCTCACACAGCTTCCTCGAAGTCACCTACAGTTCGCTGGGGCTGGCCTGATCCCATTAAAACCCCCCCAGAAAGCAGGAAGGGAGGAGAGCTGTTTGTCAGAGCTGTGCTTGCACACTCGCAGTGGGGGCACCGGGACACATCTCCTGACGAGGCTTTGCCAATAATCTGCAACTGCACATTTGAACCAATGTTCTATTTGGCCTGAGTGTTACACTTGATGCCTTATCCTGGGCTTAGAATTAAAAGCCAAACACGGTTAGAAGGGAAAAAGGGATTTTACCTCAGAGTTTATTAAGGATCCTTAGATCCAGGCAGGAGCACCCCTCAGGAATGCCCCCCCTGGACCGAGGCATGGAATGCACGTTGGAAAATGCACACCAGAGAATACACAGAAAAGCCCCCCCGCGATCGTTTGCTTATACAATTATAGACCTTACATATTAACATATTTATCACAGATTTCCCAATGGGAGGCTCAGGAGGAGCCCCCTCGTAAGGAGTGACCCCCCTCTGCATAGATCTATCTTAGTTTACAGAATATGTTCTGGAGAAGACCTTGGGTCTGGGGCTTGCTGACCCCCTAATTACAAAGTTTCTAAGATGTTTGGTCTCTTGCCTTAACAGAACTTTGGGTCTAAGCTCGTTATCGAATTCAGGGAATTACAAGTATGTGGGTTAAAAGCACTGAGGGTACAGAAAAGTTGCATAAAAGCATATATGATGGGGGATATGAGAGGAATATATGAAAAAGCAAAAATTATTATGGCATCACTCTCAGTACAAGACCCTCTTTGCCTTCCTCTCCAAACCATTTTAAAGCTGCCTTTTTATTCTGTATTTCTGCTCCTGACTCCAGTTGTTTTGTGATGCTGACTGACAGCTGGCACTCCCTGGCAAGAGCTCCCCGAGCCTGTACAGTAAATGTTAAATTACAGCACTGGATGCACACCCTGAGTCAATTAAATCATTGTTTTCAAGTATTCCATGGTAAATTCCTAAACTGCAGCTGCCAATCTGAAAATTCTTCAATCCCTCTGAAGCACAATTGGAGAAATTGCACCATTTGGGGGATATAAAATGTGACTTTTGGAAGTGTTCTTAGGCCAGGACTAACAAAGCACACGAGCACACGACTTCAAGCTGAAGGTTGGACTTGATAACGTTGGAGGTCTTTTCTAGCACTAATGACTCTATGATTTGAAGACTCCATTGAACAAAGCTCAGCTTTTCTCCAGGTCTCTGAGAATCCCCTAGAACATATTCAAGAGGTTAAAATAAATATACTAATATTAGTCAAATAATTAATTAAAACATGTACAATGGAATAAAATAAATAACTTAGGTACCTTCTCACCCAACCTGGCTCCATAAAAGCAGGGCTCTCCTGGGTAGAAGGGAACACGTCAAGCTGCTGAACAAGTTCAGCTCTCAATTTTCTCCAAGACTCAGTTTTTCTGACAAACTGCCAGTAAATTCCTCTTTCTGATGTTTGGACGTATCTGTGAAAGCCTCCTGTGTGTAAGAGAATGCCCAGGTGAGAGGGGAGGGGATTGCCCCTGGTTTGGCCTCAGGATGTGGCTGTTGCCTGCTGGCAACTCCTACCCTGACCTATTCTGTACTTTCTGTCGTAATTATCTGCAATTATTAAAGAAAATCAGTAAAATTTGCATTTCTCTGGACAGAATCTACACTGGCATAACATCTCCTCTCTAGTTCCTCAGGTCTGACTACAAGCAATCAAAAGATCTTTAAATCCTCTCCCACCTGCTGCTCCATCCTCGGTGATGCACACAATATTCCATCAGTTTTACCCCAAAACAGAGGAGTCCTCGGGCAGAACTGGGATTCCAGGCTACCTTCCCCAGTAAGTATTGGCTTTTCCAGTGTGATTGCAGGTTTGTAGAAAAGGGACACTGACAGAGAGGAGCTAAGGCATAAATCTCTTCCTCAGCTTCAAAGTGGATTTTGTTTAGCTCCTTTTATGTTCCAAAAGTGGGGCAGAATGTAAATCAGATTCTGTTCTGTGGGGTCAGCTGTGGCAGGGGGTTTGCCTCAGCCTTTGAGCACCAAACTGATGCCACGGGCAGGTGGATAATGAGCCCTGGAAAGGCCCTCTCCAGTATTTGAGCCAATTTATTGGAATTAACCAAGATGAGCTGTGGCAAACTCCACCTAAGTGTGAATTCCCAGAGCATTTACCAGCGTTTGGATATGGCTCTGGCTGGAGGGATTTCTGCTGTAATAAGGCCAGAAATAAGAGAAAACACAATGTCAAAACCTCAGGAACTTTTACTGAGTCTTTTATATCTTTATTTTGCATTTTTTTTTAAGCTTCCTTCTGACTCGTGCAAGTACCTTGGCTGGTGTGACATAGAAGAACACGGTGTTCGAGGAAATCAGCTCCACTGTCCCCGAGTGAGGGAAGGTAAAGATCAAAAAGACACTTTGACATTTCAGCCCTGACTCTCTTCAGTCAAACAGTACATCCTTAAAAGTTATGAGCTTAAATCATGGAGTTTGCCATTCTATTGAAAAGGGGAAGGATTTCATCCCAGAGTGTCCAAGCTTGCTTTTTTTTTAATCGTTAGGAAAAGACCCTTGGTAATTTCAAAAATGAGAAACAACTGCCAGAACTGCAAATTGAAAAATTTTAGTATCAATGTGGTGCTGATTACTTCTCTCAAAAGTCCATTGAAATTTGAATGTTCAGGATGCAGCAGCCGTATGCCAAAGGGCAAAACAAGAAAGCAAGAGGGGAACTCAGTCCTGCAAACGGAGGCACATATACTGAATTTTAAGACTGAATTGGCTCAATTACAATCTACAGACACACTCAAGAACAGAGTACAAAAGATGGGCTTTAAAATCCAGTATTTGCACGTTTGGGACTGAACAGTGGGAAATTTCCAGCCTGTCCTTGCTTTAATTAGGAATTTGAAGATGTCCATAGCTCTCAACATTTCATTAAGGCTTGAAGTCTCCAGTGTGTGTCTGTCTTAATACAAAAGAGGTTTGGAGTGGGGCTGTTGATCCCAGCTGCCGTTGTTGTCGCTGCTCTGGAAGCTGCAAACATTTTCCTTTCTCAGGCCAGTCAAAGGCTAACTCGCAGCATGGGAAGGAATAAGAAGGATTTTAGAGCTCAGATCCTGATGAACAACCCTTCAGAAACAGTTTTCATTCTGAGCTGTAGCAGATCTGTCATTTACCAACCATGCACAAAATCATCACGGCTCTAGATTGCTGGCTGAATTACAGGCCTGGAAATGGTAGAAAAATCTTCACATTAATTTATATCTCAGAAGCCTGGAAACTCACACACCTATAATATTACATATATTTCTTCATTACAGAATCTTCCCAGCTATATATAGATATATTCTCCCAGCAAGTGACTAAGTGCTGGTTCTGTATCTCATCCTCAACTGTAAATCTTTCTCTCTGACCAGGGCCCTCAGAAGAAGAGCTGTTTTTCAGAAAAGAAGAACACACCTTGAAAAAAAGAAAACAAGTAACTGACACAGAGAAATGGGAAAAGAGACTGCAAGAGAACTGGGAAAACTGTGCTGTAAAACTTTCTCTTTAACATTTTGTACTGGGGTTGTAAAGAAGCCAAATAATGATGTGCCGGCTGCTCACTGCGTTGAGCGGGTTTAAACCTGGTCTAAGGGAGGTGTCCCAGGCTATGGCAGGGGGTGGAACTGGATGAGTTTTAAATTCCCTGCCAACCCAGACCATTCTGTGAGGACTCTATGAATATTTATTTCTGGCTGCTGCACAGCACTTCGGTGCCAGATGAGTTTAGAAGCCAAACCCATAAGCCACGATCACTTGGTGCCGCTCCCTGCCCCCACACACACTGGTAACCCCACTCACAGGGGAAGGAGGACATGGGCACTAAAATTCATACTTGAGAGATGGTTTCTTTCTCCCTTACTTTCAAAGAATTATGGAGTCCATCATTCTGAGGTGAATTTGGCACTTGGTACCACCAATTGTTACAAGAGCAGCGGCATAAAATATATTCTCATTTTAACTACATCTGACTCATTCTATATTTAATGATATTGTTACTACAAGGCAAGGAAAAAAAAGTGACTTCTCTTATTTTTCCCTTCCCAGGAGCTAAACCTTTCATTCCAGGACCTGGGTGATCTTTACCAGGTGGAAAACTTCAAAAGAATCCTCAGAAGATTAATTCGGGTGGAAAAGCTTTGGTTGGTGGACAATTCTTTGACAGACCTAAGTGCCATAAGGTTGCCAAGGTAGACAAATAGTTCTGCTTCTATTTTTATGTAATACGATAGAAATCAAAATTTGACTCAAGTGACAGCTGGAGCAGGCTCTTGAGCTCTGCCAAATCTGCTCTTTTGGGGGGGATTGGATTGAGGATCCATCAGTTTATTGCTATTCTGAGCTCGTGTCATCCCCAGGCTGGACACGTCCAGTGAGGAGATCAGATGATGTCCCCTTTATTCTTGGGGAATAATTAATGAGTCTTGTCAAGTTCAGGGAGATCTGTGCCAAAAGGGGAAGCTGTTGAACACAGAAGGAATCTCTGTGAAAAGAAGGTGGAACATAACCCAAGCAGAGAGGCCGAGCATGACCATGATAACAATAAATATATTTTACCATCCATCTGCTGCTACTCTGCTGTTGTGTGTTTAGGTGTATGGAGAGTTGTAGTATTGAGGACACGGATAATGATGCATCTATTGTACAACATAAAGAAATTAGGGAATATAAAGTGTAGGGATCTGATCTGGCAGTCCATGATTAGCCAAAAACAGCACAAATGAAAAACTGGTGTATAAAACCCGTCGCTGTTGTTGGGATTCTGTCACAGATGTGATCGTGATGCCATACACTTTGTACTTTGCAGATGCAGAGAGCTAAATGTAAATAAAAACCACTTTACATCCTTCAAACAGCTGCCAAAGATCCCTCAGATTCAGCACTTGTCTCTCGCTGAAAATAACATCGCGACCCTCAGCGGGATATCAGACTTCAGGCACACTCCACTTGAATCCCTCACACTCAAGAGGAATCCCTGTGAGTTCCAGGAAAGATACAGACAGCTGTAAGTCCGACCATCTCGTGGCTAACAAAAGTGATAAACACAAAAATATGTTTGTCAGAGAGTTTAAAAGGAATAGGATCTCAAATCCAACAAGCTTTCTAAAGAAGCTTCTCGTTTTCCCATGGTTTCAACTACCTGAAATGCTCCAGGTTAGTGAGCCATTATGTGATAAAAGCCCCAAAATATTCACAAAGTGCCTATGATGCTTTTTAATGGCATGACTGGCACTTCTGGAACTGAACTAAGTCCATGGATCAAGTTTAGAGACAGTGAGCAGGGCAGATAAATTAGATTCCCTTTTATTAATAGAAACTGCCTATTACTCAAACTCTCTTCAGTCTCGTTGTATCCCGGGTGGGTTCTGCAAGGAGCCTGAATTGCATTACATGTCAGAGATGGAATCAGGAGGATGGCTTGAAAGATGGGAGCAAAAGCAGGAGAAAATTAAGTTCCTTTCATCTGATTTTTCTGGATTCCCTCCTGCCCCCGTGGCAGGGCTGTGGAAGCTGCTCTGCCTTGAGCAGCCCCCTCAGCGAAGGTTGTGTTGCAGGCTTTGGGGTGTGGTGGAGGCTTAACAGAGCAGCCTCAGACACTGGACATGGAAATTCTAATCCAAGACTTTACAATCCAAGAAAATTCAGGAGAATATAATTTATTCCAAGTCTCGCTCTTGGAAAATCTGCATGGTTGCATGGTTTCCCCCACTACAAACACAGTCATGTGCTGATATTTTATAGATAAACCTTGCAGAGTGTTTCTGAGATGGGACATCTCTTCCCATCGCTCCCTGGGAGGGGGAAAAAACAAAAGAGAAGTTTAAAAACAGCATTTAATGGAAACCTTTCTGAGTTTGCAGTATGTTGTTCCTTTAGTCCAGTGGGCATCCCCTTGGCAGTGTGGTGGTGACGCTGGTGCTTTCTAAAGGCAGGGGGGCAGATACCAGCATGGCAGCGAAAAAGGAAATTTTAAATGATGGATTTCACATTTTATTTGCATATCAAAGGGTCCAGGAGAACAAAAGCGGAAAAACACCTTTTAACAATTCCCAATTGTGTTTCTGCTCTCAATCTGCCAGTTCTTAGGGCAATTAAATATTGGTATTATTTGGTATCACTCTGGTATTATGTTCATTCTCAGTGTTGGAAGATAGACTCTTTAAGTGCATTATTGAGTCCGAGGATATAAAAGTGGTGCAACAGAGTGAAATCTGAGAGTTTAATTAGCTCTTTTATCAGATAAATTCTCCAACAAATGACAAATCAAGATTTCCAACAACCCAAATCTATTTTAGATATGTTTGAATCCGCTGTTTCTTTTTTATCAGCGTCTGCCTTGTTCTTAACATTTCCCAAGATTATTTACCTCAATTTCTACTTTTTTCTTTTTGTCTCTCTTAAGTGTGTTCTCCAGTTTGCCAAACCTGAAAATGCTGGATGGTATCCCAAAACTGCCAGAGGACTGTTCACCCCCTGATGTCAGGTTTTTTTACAGAATGTGTACTCTACTCTAGCACTGTATTTGTGTAGGATCACAGCTGTGCTGCCAGCACCTTGCTTAAAACAGACAATAAATCCTGCTTATGGAAGTCTATTTTTTTTTTTTACTGGTCAAAGAGATATTGAAACAGAAATACAACATCTTGGAGTGCATTTGTGATACCACAGGCTTCAAGTAAGTATGGCTATGGATATGTAAATAAGACATGATGTTATACTGAATATCGTGGGTTCGGTGTATTAAAAATATTGTGTGATTTTCTCACCTCGGAACTGTGTGTGGACAACAACTCACAATTATTGACTCCCACTGCATGTAATTAAAACATACCCAAGTTCAGGCCCCAAGTTCATTGTGGGAAACGGCACAGGGATGAACATCCAAAGAAAAGGAAAACAAATCCCACAGCTGCATAAAACAAACCACCAATGTCCAAGTGCTCTTTAATGAGCTTTGTACACGGGAAAAGCTGAGCCACCCCAATCACTTTGACCCTTAGAAATAAAAAAATAATAATTAAAGAAGTTCTTGCTTTAGAGTTTGGTGTGTCCAGAGAGCACCGGGGAGGTAAAGCATGAAAAGGAAAGGAGTCTTTTGACTCACTGCTGGCATTGTTTAGGGATGTCCTGTGGCTTAATAGAGGTTCCTCAAAGCAAAGCCACAGGAGGGAAGCTGAAAGGGGATTTGTAAGGGCTCCCAGGATATCTGGGTGCAATTATCTTTGAGAGGTATCTGTCCTTGGCTTTGCTTGAGTTGCTCTTCAGTTTTAGGGGGTTTTTTCCCAATCAGCACACAAATAGCTGTGCCACCAGTGGTGCAGGGGAAGAATGACAGAGTGCTGGACATGAAAACAATTAAGAGAATTGCCTAATTTCAGAGACATCAATAAATTCTCTGCTGTGTGCTGGCTGCAGGGGCAGGTTGGTTCAGTTGCAGGGAGGAGAGTGAGAGCTCAGTCCTGCAGGGCTCTGCAGTGCCATGACTTAGCAGCAGAAAGGTCACAGCAGCTCTGTTTAACATCTGTACTGCATCCAGGCAAGAGAAATCACCCGCTTGGAAAGATTCCAGGCTCTCCCTCAGGGCTGTCCTTACCTCTCCCACAGCTCAGCGGCCAAAACAGCTGATCAAAATATTGCATTATCTAAACCATAAGATTTTGAATGTATTACAGGATCAGGCTCAGAGGATTTTCTGCAGCTGTGACAGGACAAGGCAATGGAGCACTGCAAAGAGGTGTCAGCTTGATGGTCACCCTCAGGAAATATTGTTGAAATTCAGAGAAGCAGAGCAGTATTTCCATGCTCACAGGGCTTGACGAGCAGATCCAGCCAGCGGAATCCACCCCAGCACTGGGAACAGAGCACACTGTGACAAACCCCTCCATAAACACACCCCAGAGCCAGGAGGGAAATTCAACAACACACAGCAACGAGCTTTTACAGAGAGAGAGATGATGTGGTTTACGCCGCAACAACAAGGCAACCAGGGCTCTGAAACAGAGAAACAGAACATTGTGTGCCGCACATGGCAAACTGGTGCAGAGAACAGGAATCTTTGCTGTGGAGGGGATAAGAAGAGAAGACATGAAAGCTTTCCATGGAGTGAGGCTAGTGGTCTATTTCAGGTCTAGAAATGAATCCAGATACAACATAACACATTATCAGGATAAAGAACCCCTGCTGTGTCTGGGAATGGAAGGCTGAACACCAAGAATTAAATATTCTTCTCAACTGGGCATATGTGTGAGAAAACACCGTGTTCTTGCAAGTAAGGCAGGGAGCTTATTTGAGGGGAACCAGAGCCTGAAGGACCACCCTCACTGACCACCTGACCCTCACTGACCACCTTACTGACCCTTACCTGGCCGAGCCCAAGAGCAGAGAGCAGCTGGACACTGCTGTGGGTATGTGTGACTGGAAATGGGAAAGGGAAACAGGCTCTTCCCAAAGCATCAGACCCTAGGGAGCATTCAGATCAGCAGTGCTCAAATCACAACACAAAGCACTCGAGGACCAGGCTCTCCTCCCAGAGCTCAGCATCAGTTCTGGGCCCCTCGGTTTGTTCTGGGCCCCTCAGCTCAGGAAGGACGTGGAGACGCTCGAGCGCGTCCAGAGGAGGGCAGCGAGGCTGGGGAGGGGCTGGGAGCACAAGGCCTGTGAGGAACGGCTGAGAGAGCTGGGGTTGTTCAGCCTGGAGAAGAGGAGACTCAGGGGTGACCTCATTGCTCTCTCCAACTCCCTGAAAGGTGGCTGCAGCCAGCTGGGGGTCGACCTCTTTCACCAGGCAGCAACTGATAGAACAAGAGGACACAGTCTCAAGCTGCGTCAAGGGAAATTTAGGCTAGATATTAGGAAAAAGTTTTTTACAAAAAGGGTGATAAAGTATTGGAACAGACTGCCTGGGGAGGTGGTAGAATCACCGTCCCTGGATGTGTTTAAAAAAAGACTGGATGTGGCACTCGATGCCATGATCGAGTTGAGGTCTTAGGGCATGGGTTGGACTCAATGATCTTGCAGGTCCCTTCCAACCCATACATTCTGTGAATTCTGTGAATCAGAAAGTGAGGCTGAGGTGGGAAATTGCTCTGGCCCCGTGGGCAGACGTTCCAGTTACCAGCTCCTGGTGAAGTTACCACCCACCTCTTGCACATGGAATTAGGGGCTGCTCGAGCCTCTCCTGGGAACGGCTCAGAGGCTCTGCTGGTTAGACCTGAGTGCTGGGTCAGTCACGAGAGAAAGGCAGGGATGCTGATTTATTCTTTCCCAACAGGAAGTTGGTTCTGCTCTCATAATTTTTCATTTCATTATTTTAATGCTCAGGGATCCCAGGGAAATGTGAGGTAATACAGGGGAGCCTTGATGATTTTATTTAAAGTGCATCCAGGAGCAAGAACGTACTGGTGATGTTTGAGTGATTTTGCTGCAAAGAGGCTTAAAGGAGATCACAGAACGACAGAATGGTTTGGATTGGAAGGGACAGAAAAGCCCATCTCATTCAACCCCCTGCTATGGGTTATTCCAAGCCCCGTCCAGCCTGGCCTTGGATGCTTCCAGGGATCCAGGGGCAGCCACAGCTTCTGTGGGCACCCTGTATCCATCATCCTTATGTTGTTTTAATTAAGTTGTAATTAATCTCTTTCTTTGAAACAAATTGTTGTCCTCATTTACTTGAAGCCCTTTAATTTCGATGGGGCTGCACGGCCGCTGCCCTGCCTGCAGGAGAGCCAAGGTGCAATTCCAGAGAGGAAGAATCACTTCCCAGCTATCCTCAGCTCTTGTCCTTTCCCAGAGGTGAAGGGTGAGGCTGCTGCCACCAGCTGGGACGAAGCTCACTCTGAACCACTCGGAACTCCCTCAGAACTAATTTTAACTACTTCCTGGAGAGTCTCCTTTTCTTCATTTCGCTGTATAATCCTGTTAGAACAAAACCTATTGACTGGGAGAGAAGATATTCGCAGAATTAGGGGCTTATCTATTTGACAGATGTCTGTCTGAGCACTGGGAACTGTCACAGGCATTAATATTGTCTCGGGTGAAATTAACATGACCTGAACTACCCAACAATGAGAACTGGGGAGAGCAGAGCAGCCACAAAACCCTGGCCAGTGAATTGAAGTGCAGCTGCCAGAAGTTCAAACGATTTAGAAAAAAAAAAACGGGTTTTATTCAGTGGAATGAACTACAGCCAAAAGAAACACAGATTTCACAGAGAAACACTGAACTTTTTGACAATGATAACCAGCTGCAATTTGCCACTCTTTCTTCCTTAAGCCCTTCTGGGTCTCTTGGTTGTTGAGTTTTGCTGAAAGTTGTACCCAGCATGCCTGAAAGAGCCCACCTGAGGGAGCTGGCACTAGGTCTTGGCTTTAAAGTGCCTTTTTTCCTCTTTGTGCTAATTTTTTGGGTTGTGCAAATTATTCTCCAGTGCTTCCTGCAGGCCTCAAAGAATTCCATTTCATAGGATTTCTAAAAGGATAACATCCCCTTATTATGGAGCTCCTTAAAATTGCCTCAATGTTGATGTTAAAGGTCTCTTTTAGAGTCACAATGCACTGTTTCTGAGCAGAGAGATTCAGCTCCCAAAACCCTCTGTGGGGCTGGGCACACTCAGAGCACCCCGCACGCCTCTCCCACGCTGTTTCTGCTGAGCACTGTTTAACCATTTCTTCCTAAGGATTATGAAATTCGCATTTTCCACCCATAATTTCACCTTCAGATGAAGCCCTATCAATATTTTCACTGCCTGCTTTGGGAGGGTGTTAGCAAGGAGCCCCAGGTGCTCTCTGTCCTGTAAATCAGCATCACTTCTCGTTGCCAAAGGCAGCTGGGGTGGGGGAGGGGGGTTGCCCTCCTAGGTGTATCTTGTTGATGGGATTTATTGTGGTGGTCAGGTCGAGGTAACTCAGTGCTCATCCGTGGGCAGAAAGGATGGACATCACCTCGTGGGGCAGCTCAGGCTGGAATGGATCCTTCTGGAGGCCACCTGGACCGGCCTCGCCCGGGTAAGGGGAGGTGCTGCACCCAAAGGTGCCCAGATTGCCCCACAAGCTGCTGGATCTCACTGGGGTTTGAGGATCCATGCAGGGATCCGTTTGCACGTCCCCTCTGTGCCAAGGGCCGTGCTGGAAGTGCCCGTGGTGGGCACGGGGCTGGGATGGGGAGCAGCTGTCACATCCCAGCAGTGCTGGGCTCTGCCTTGCTCAGGTACCAGGGCACGAGCAGAGAGGGGCTCTCCACAGCGGGTGTTTGCCCAGATGGAACAACGTCCAGCACAGCTTTTTCATCCCCTCGGCTGCCAGTGGGGATCAGGCTGTTGTGTACAGAGGAAAACAGCTCTCAACATCAGTTTTTGAGGGCTTTTGTGGTTCAGTTTTTCTTGTATGATGGAGCATCTGTGCTGCTTTAACATCACACGGTGTCTCAGCTCCTAATCCTTTCACAATGAAGCAAATATGTTTTGCTTTCTTGATAACAGAAATCCTACTTAAAACACAAAGTGAAGCCAAACAACAACAACAACAAAATTGTTGTACAACTAAATTGTGTGAGTAACACTGAGGAAGTGTTTTGAAGGCAGTGAAACGTCTCCACAAAGGTAGCTCCAGCCATCAACCACTGTCTGCAGGAATGGTTTTAAAGTATTTCCACGTTTTTAATGCTCTTTTCTTCGACCTTTAGTTCAAGGCCATCTGTGCTGAGCAGCTGATTCCGTGAGTGGCTGCTGTAGATAGGCTTCAGAGTGTGTAATGAGGACTAGAACCTGTCGGAAGAATATCTTTTTAAACTTCCCCCCTTCCAGATAAAGTTCGATATAACTAATTTAGCCCCTGAAGGAACAAGTCTATTAGCCCTTTGATAGCTAATTTAATTCCTGATAATTTATTGTGCTGGATGAGTTGGGAAAACAGATTCAAATGCCTTTTGGAGGATAATAAGAAATCGTCAGGGGAGCAAAAACACCATGGAAAAGGAAAATAGTTGAAAGATGAGGCTGAGAGAGCTGGAAGTGCCTGCCTGGTGTGGGCTGTGTGAGGAGCTGGGCAGCCTGAAGGGGGATCTGAAGGCAAGTGCAGAGTCTGGGGAGAGGATAAGGAGGAGAACGTGGCTTGAGGGGAAAATAAAGTTTTTCAGGCTGGTTTGTCCTCTCAGTATTTGGGCAGTTCCTGCTCTTCACTGTCAGATAAAAAAGGTGTGTGATGAAGTAGGGGGCAATGGCTAAATTGAACCTTGGTTTTTTTCATAACCTCAGGGATTTATGTCGCTTATTTGATTTTTATCTGTTGTTCCCATAGACCTTTATCTCCAGGAAAGGCCACAAAGAGCTGATTTGTGCAGATCCCCCGCTGGCTCCTCTTGCTGACTCTGGAGCTGGCGCTGCGCTCTCCAGGAGCCCCGCCAGCATCAGAGCGAGTTCTGTGCATGGAAATCCAAAAGGAGATCATTTATTGGCACTTGCTGTGTTTCTGGCATACCAGGGTGGGGAAAGGCTCTGCCAGTGAGCTCGGGGGGAAGCAAAGCTGCTCCTGTTTGCAGGACATCCTGCGTTTTAACCTGCAGCGCCCTCACGCTCAGCCACCACCCCGCGTCAGCGGGCACGGCCCAGTCACCAAAGCACACCTCTGAAATCTGTGTGCCCTCCTCCCCCCATGGGTTTTGTAGCACCGCAGTTGCTGCCAACCTGATTTGGTAACTGCCAGCCATTTCCCTGCATAGCAAACACTGCAGCCTCCTGCTCTGGTCAGGCCTGGGTTGGGACAAAACCCCAAGGCATGTGGGAACCCTTCTCCCGCTTCCTTCTGTGCCCTTGACACAGGTTTTTGTGTCAGTGTTCAGGCAGGCTGCTCAGTCTCTCTGTCCCTCCTTTAAGCTGCAGCCACAGCATTATTAGGGACTCACTTGCCTGCCTGAAGCAGGAGATGCTCAGGGGGCAGAACACACAGCAACAAACCCAGCGCTTCAAAGCAGCACCACCAGTCACTCCAGCAGCCCTGTGGGTCTCAGTGCGATGAGCCCTGTGAGGCTTGAGAGGTTTTCTGCCACCTTAGAGTACCCCAAACACCTTGCAGGGATATCCCCTCCCCTGGCTGATCCTCCCTGTTGGAGGAGTGGCTGTGCTGGGAGAGGAGTGCTGCCCACAGGAGCAGGTCCAGGGGATGGAGGCAGCTCCTGAAAATCCAGTTCCTTGCAGAGGCACAGCTGTCAGGGCTGACAGGTTGTTGGAGATTCATGCTCACTTATGAGCCATGAAATAAAGCTCATCTCCCCAGCAATTTACTGCTGTGCAGTGCCATTGATTTTTATGGGAGCTGCCTGGTGTTTCATGGCAGAGTGTAATTCTGCTCCTTTTTTCTTGGACATTTCCAATTTGCCTATCGTTCCCTTAACGGCTCAGCCAAGAGCCCACTGAGCTTTTTATGGTATTTAAATGGGAGACATTAGCATGGCATGGATGCTTTAATACACCTATGTATGAATCTTTAACACATTCTTATTGATTAAATCCTTATATGATAACAGAGTCGTCCTCTCTGTTTACACAGGTAGAAGGGAAAATTATTGCAAATGTCATGGGCAGGATTTAGCAACAAAGGACTCAAACCCACTTATTTAAGTTGTAGAATCACAGAATGGTTTGGGTTAGAAGGGATCTTAAAGATCATTGAGGTCCAACCCTTCCCCTGCCATGGGCAGGGACACCTCCCACTATCCCAGGTGGCTCCAAGCCCCATCCAGCCTGGCTTTGGACACTTCCAGGGATCCAGGGGCAGCCACAGCTGCTCTGGGCACCCTGTGCCAGGGCCTCCCCACCCTCACAGGGAAGAATTTCCTCCTAATATCCAATCTAAACCTGTTCTCTGTCAGTTTGAAGCCCTTCCCCCTCGTCCCATCACTCCAGTCCCTCCTAAATAGTCTCTCTCCATCTTTCTTGTAGCTCCCTTCAGGTCACAATTAGGTCAGCCCAGACTCTTTTCCAGGCTGAACAAGCCCAGTTCTCCCAGCCTTTCCCCACAGCAGCCGTGCTCCATCCCTCTGATGAGCCTGGTGTCCTGACTCCTGGATCCTCTGAGGTTTGCTCCAGTTTGAGTTGGAGTTTTTTGTGCTCAGGAGGAGCCTTGTGTCTCTGCCTCTCTGTTACTGGTTCTGCACAGCTCCATTTGGGCTGGGGAGGTTTAATCCTGCTCTGAGCTGAGCCTCCATTTACAATTAGATGAGAATCATTGCAGAGAAGCTAAAACAGGTCCTAGGGTTTAAAAGGCCCTCAAGGAAATAATTAATTTATGAGGGTAAATTGTTGGTAAGATGATGTGAGCGTGTGGAAACAGCTCTCGGGGTCATTAAAAAACAAGAACAGATTTATTGACTGATCAGATGTCAATAGGCTTCCCTTACCAGCATGGACATTGTATCCTGTGAGGGAACAGGCAGGGAAGGGATCTGCCACCGCTAATGCAATATTAAACAGAATTCCTCTCTACTTAATCCTCTTATTAGGTATTGCATTTCTGGGGCTGTCAGTGTTGCTGCCTCTCGGGGAGAGCCAGGAAGGGAGCGAGCTGCCCCTTTCTGGGCACATTTATATGGTTTGTACACAAAGGGGTGATGCAGCAATCAATCCATTTGCGTCGGTGCCGTGCAGGAGGTGGTACCCAAATGGGCCCAAATCTTGTGAGGAATGGGGAAAACTCCCTGAAGGTTTGCCATTTTCCACCCCTGACAGCCAGATGGGCGTCCTGCCCTGCCGAGGATGGATGTGCTTTGCTCCCTGGTGGCTCGGTTACTGAGTGTGAGCCTGATAACACAAAATGAGAGTGGCCTTTCCCTCCCTGTCCAAAAGGAACCAAACCAACCAAGCCCTTCCTGTGAGGCCTTGATTTCTTGTTTTCCTGTGTTCTCCTTGCCTGCATTCTCTGTGGTGAAATCTGTGGGCTTTGGAGGCGGGGAGGACGTTCCAAACCCCACTGCCCACCCCGGAGGGGGTTGAGGGGTGGCTGAGGGATCAGTCAGGACAAGCTGGCAGGGAGCTTCTGCAGGTCCCCTGGAGTCTGGCCCAGTGGCAGCCCCTTTGGCTCTGAGCACAATTATCCCAAGAAAACGCTGTCAGAAGGAAAAATGCAGCTTTATGGAGGCAAGGGAACAAAACTGGAGGCTGACTCTGTACTTTGACTTGATGTGAATGCTGCTTTCCACAGGAGGAACCTTTGACAAAGTCCAGCTGCCTGGGAACAGGAAGAGGTGATGCAGGATGAGCAAATCACAGACCAGGTTAATCACCAACGGAATTAGCAGTTGTGGGATTGCCCTGTAAAGGAAAAAAAAAATTGATTTTTATTCAATTATTTTGTCCTCAGCTACTTAAAATACCAGAAACCCAAGCTAGAGCTTAACCTGTGATGCTGTACCTGGGATGTGAGACACCACATCTGTTGCACACCAAAGAGATTTAAGGCACCTTTCTGGAAAGCCAGGGCTCTTTGAAATATTCATTAATCCTTAGCAGTTTCCTGGGAGACAGAGGAATGTCAAATAATCTCCTCTTCTTTCTCCACACTGCGAGGTTTAATAGCTTGAGCTGTGAAACCTCTGCTGCCCAGCGAGATGGAAATGCCCAGTTCCTTCCCTGCTCACGGCACTGATGGGAGCTCCTGTAAGGCAGGGGGGCCCCTCAGAACAGGGGCAGCTCAGGGTCAGAGCTGAGGTTGGTTCAGCGGGGATGTTCCCTGCAAGGCTTCAAGCCAAGAGGCTCCATAAAGCAGTTTTTGGTGGTGAGGGGAAGACCTGAGGTGTCAGTGCCATTCGTGGGGGTCCACATGGAGCCCTGGAAAGCCGGAACAGCTGCTGAAGGCAGGAAAGCTGAATAGGGGGAATAAAACAGGGTGAGAAAGGCTGGAACTGGGCTTTGTGTTGCATTTAGGCAGCAGTAGAGCAGAGGTTTCTTTGAGGCAATCTGACAGGAAGGTTTGGATGGGGAATGCAGCAGGCACGGAGGTAAATTGCAAATTTAATGATGTTTTCTGCAAGGACAAGCCCTGAGGGGGATGTCTGACAGCGTGGAGCCACCAGGCAGAATAACCTGGTGAGCTGCTAATTACAGAACAGTCCAAACCAGGGTGGAAACTGAAGCAGGATAAAAGTTCTGGCCTGTTCTTTCCTCATCCTTGCACCGAGTCCCCTCGCTTTGCAACAGAGCCCCCAAATAACCCACAGGCACTCAGGTCTTTGGGCTTTGGAGATCTCCTGGTTGGGTTCCTGAACCCCTGTACACAAACACCAGTGAGGAACTCCATTCTGAATAACTTCTCAGCTTTGAAACTGCAGAAGAATTTTCCAATATTCTAATTTTAAACTTTCTCTAGAATAAATCTCAATGTCTCTTCAGGAACAACATGGATTGAGGCTTTGCAGATCTGTCACTGTGAATTATAACACTTCTACAAAGACTTTCTTCAAATCACAGCATTATTTTCAACAAATTTATTTTAAAACTCATCAAAATATTGATTTTGAGGTTGGAAGCATCTCAACATTTTTCATTATCGCACCACATCCCTTAATTTTACAAGAAAATCGATCCATTAACGTGGCCATCTGGCATGGCATGAAACAGGGAGGGGAACTGTTTCCATTTCCAATTTGCCTTTGTTTTCTAGAGCATTTGGCAGCCCAAGGAGAGCAGTTGGCTTTTCAGTGCCACGTGATGCTCATGTTCATCAGGGAAAGAGGTCAGTGGGAGGCAGATATTCAAAGAGGTCTGTCCTGGGTTGCAGGAGAGTCTGGAAACTCAGAACTGAGCTCACCTATAAGAGCCTTTTGCCCAAGGCTCAGGTAAATGCAATTCTGCACAGATTGCTTCCTGTAGTACAGATTCCTGTGTGTCTGTACATTCACAGATGGAGAATTCCAGGATGGTTTGGGTTGGAAGAGACCTTAAAGCTCATCCAGTTCCACCCCCTGCCATGGGCAGGGACACCTCCCACTGTCCCAGGGTGCTCAAGGTCTTACCAAACCTGGCCTTGGGCACTTCCAGGGATGAGGAGTCCACAACCTCCCTGGGCCACCTGTTCCAGTTGCTAACTATCCTCACAGTAAAGAATTTCTTTTAATAACCAGCCTAAATTTCTCCTCTTCCAATTTGTACCCATTTCATATCTATACATATATATATATATATGTCTTGGTTTAGAAGACAGGTGACTGCCAGGGGAAACCAGAGCCTCCCTTGGAATAGAGAATGTAAACCCCCCACCTCCGAATTGTTATAATTTTGAAATTATGGGGCTTTCAGGCAAAGATATGGGGATAGGAATACCAGTTCTTTACTAAGAATATTACAAACTACAAAGGTAGTGATACAGAGAAAAGAACAACAACAAATAAATAATCCCAGAAACCCTGACAGAGTCAGAACACGACCTGACCCCCTGTTGGTCAGGGTGTGGGGAGCAGCCCAAAATAATCCTCCTGGAGTGGCAGCTGTGGCTCCGTTGGAGCAGAGGTGATCCTGTAGAAGGCTCTGGTGGTGACAGGATGGGTCCAGTCTTCCCCGGGGAATCCAGTGGAAAAACCAGCTGCTCTGGTGTTCTGAGCTGCAGGTTTTATGCAGGTAGAGAGGCTTTGGCTCCTCCCACTGAGTGGAGCATCTCCCAGTGGGGTGATGTGATGTTATCGGTCACAAGGAGAGCCTTAAATGGCTCATTCCCAGGTGATATCCCCTTGGAGGAGGGTGGGTGGAGGACGAGATAAGGAAGCACTGCCCCATCTGGTTTTAACCAGTGACCCATTAACAGAAGGCACCTGCCCTCCTTCCCCTGGAGTTACAAGAGATAAAAAATATCTTCCAACCGGTTTCAACAGATGAAATAGAATTACACATTTTTGGTTACACATTGCAACCCAAGACAATATATATGCGTACTAAACCATCTCCCCGTAACTCATGGGAGCTGTCACATTCCTCACCTGTCACAACAAATGACTGGAAAATTGGCGCCCTGAAATGCAGGAACCCCACTGTGCACGAACAGCTCAGGGCTTCTGCCGCCAGGCGTGTCCTGCACGGGGCTGCCCCGGGCCCCTCAGCCCAGGTCCAGCTTGCCAGGGGTGCTTTGCGTCCTCTCCTGGGAAAGGTTCAGCTTGGCTTTGCCACAGGTCAGGCAGACCCTGCAGGTCTTGCCCTTGTCTCTGACACCTGTGGGATAATGGATCCCACACGCTCTGGGAGTTAATTCCATAATCTCCTTTTCACAGAGCTGCCAGCTTTGTTCTGCTGAGCACCAGCAGCAGCATTTGTTCATTCGTTAAGGATGCTGCCTCTTCCAAAATGCCATCTATGACTGGTTTTTGTTCTCTTGGTACAAGACTGTGGATAAAACTCCCTGGGAGATTTGACCTTTCATCAAAGCTCACCTTTTTATCTATTTCAACTCATAGTTACCCTCAGAGCTGCACTAAAGGCAGCTCTCTGATCCTACGGCAGCTTTTCCAGGCTGTCAGCTCTGGGATGGGCATTCCCCGGAGAGGCTGCTGCTGCAGCTCTGAGGGCACCAGGAGCATGTTCCAGGCATTTTGGGGTGCTGTGGTCACGTATCTGGCTGACAGATGGAGCACTTATGATGGAAAAATTGTCCTGAGAGTTTTGCCACATCTGAAACTTCGGTGGAGCAGAAATTCGTGCAGTGGAAATGCACATGTGGAACTGAGGAAACACAGCTGGCAGCAGAGGGGAGGTGAGGGAAGGCCAAGAGCTTGTACACACAGGGGATGGAGACTAAAACAGTGAGAGATCACCCCAGGTCAAAACTCTGTGGAAAAACAGTTTTTTGACCAGACAAAACCATTTGCTGTGTGGTTGAAAACATGCAGAAGATCCAGTTTTATACTGGTGATTGTGATCAGAAGGTTCAGCAGGGCTCTGGGGCTAAGCCTGGGCCCAGTCTGGAAGTTTCCTCTCAAAACCCTTGTCCAAATCCCTGTGCTGGCTTCTCACTGCAGTAGGGTTTACCACTTCCTTAAAATGGTTTGGGAACAAAATATGCATTAAAGTCCAATGACTGTGTTTCAAGGAATGGTAAGTTATTGATAGCAAAGCGCCTGTGGATTTTCTGTGGAGTGTTTCAGCACACAGGAACGAGTAAAGCTGTTGTTCCTCTCATCAGCTGAGACTGTAACAGAGCTGATAGATGCCCATCCTATGCTTCTAAGGAAAAAAACTTCTAAGTTTTTTTTTCCTTAACTTCTAAGGAAAAAAACCTCCAAACTTTTATTAGCAGGTACGGAAAAATTATTTGGGTTTTTTATTCTCTTTAGTTGTGATGATGATGATGATGAATAATTCTGCATTTGAACCAGCAAGAAGGGAACTCTGTTTGTGGGCTGTTGATGTGTCAGGTGTACCAAAGGCAACTTTTTATCCTGCTCTGGGTGCACAGCTCTGGGTTTCTCGCTGCCCTCAGCCTGCAGGTGCTGTGTCTGTGCGTCTGTTCCTGGTGCAGCAGCGAGCAGCTCTGCGAGCTCTGGGAACACAGACTTTATGTGCTCAGGGTCGCGAAGCTGAGGGAAGGTCGCTTTTAGCAGGGAGTGCCCTGCGGCTCTGTACTAGTTTGAAAGCAAACTAGTGAGAGACTTCAAGTCAGAAATACAATTTAATAGGAAAAATAAAATAAAAGTAATAGTACAAAAACACAACCCACTGACAGAGTCAGAGTACAAACCTGACCCCCTGACAGTCAGGGGGTTGGCAGCAGTGCAATCAAATGGTGGCTGCAGTCCTCCTGGAGGGATGGTTCTGTTGGACAACCACCTTTGTCTGAAGGTCCAGTGCCGGTGCAGAAGGGTCTGGTCTTCCTCTGGCACCATCCAGTGGGAAAGGCTGCCTGTGCTGCTCCAAACCCCAGGTTATATCCAGGATGGAATGCTTGGTTCCTCCCTCTGGGCGGGGCATCTCACAATAGGATGATGTAATTTTATCAGCCATGCGGTGATGGCCCATTGACAGGAGATGTCCCCCTGGAGGGAGGATGGGTCATGGGAGAGATAAAGAACTCTGCCCCACCTGGTGCCAGCAGCTGGGCCATTAACAGGAGATA
>WEIT01008582.1:7740-40157 GCA_013389985.1 Dryoscopus gambensis | reverse complement strand
CACTGCACGGAGCAGCCGCACCAAGGGGAGCTCTGGAGCCCCGGCCGGAGCGTTCCCTGACCCATGGAATGAATCCCACTGGGTTTTATTTTTTGCATTGCATTATTTCTTCACGTGTTCGTGGCTGGAGCAGCTCTTACCACCCTCTTGGGTGACCTCAGTTTATGGTAGGCTGGATTCTCTTGTGATGCCCAAGCTGGGGCTGAACCAGAGAGGCTTTTCAAAGCTGTCTTGCGATCAAAAATCCATCGCAGCCATAAAATTAATTGCTGCAGTGACTAATTAACTTTGTGCCTAGACACGCTATTTCTGGTCTGAATTTTATTGTGAGTTCTTGTTTAGTGTTTCAGGGGGAGGCTGAGGGCTCCTGCCTGGCCGGGTGTTTCCCTGTGTGTGCTCTCAGCCAGGTCACCACGACTCTCCTTTCCCGAGCTGTCTGCAGCACGAACTTTCTCTCCACAGGCAGAGTTTTCCCCGTGCTCTCCCCCGCTCCCTGAACTGTGCCCAGTATTTTGACGAGTGCCTGCCAGCCCTGGTCACGGCTGCTTTGCTGCTGCCAAATCCCAAAGTGATGGAGCTTCTCCCTTTGAATTCCGACTTCCCCTCTCCTTAGTCCTAAACCAGAGCATCACACTGGGACCACACTCTGAGCTGGAAAACTGAGCATTGCCTGCACTGACCATCCTGTGCTCCAGGCATGGGGCTGGGGCCCATCTCCGCTTGATTCTTAGGTCACAGAAATTCATTAAATTCATTAATTCCTTAAAGCCAAGCGTTTGGCATTCCCTGAATTCCAGGGATCCCATGGCAATGCAGACCAGCTCAGCTACCCCATGGTCCCCCGGGTGGGGCACTAAGTGACCCTTGTCAGGCACTGAGGTGGGAATATCCATTAACAAAAATATCCCACTTCCCTGAAAATGCTGCCACAGCTTCATCCCTTCCCCTGCCTGTCTCTGCTTCCTGTATTAAAATGGAATCCAAACACATCTTCAGGAAAACTGACACAACCCCTCACACTTGTGAAAGATCAGGAACCACATTCTGGTTTATTGACTGCAGTCAAGATTTATTATGCCTCAAATAATTAAATACTGCAACCACAACATTAAAAATACAGGCCAATTTACCAAAATAATTGTATTCTGAAGATTATGTACATATTATACATTTTACAGTCTCATGTAAACTTTTTTTTTTTATACATAAGGTAAATCTGATTTATGGTAACTAGAAAACCCAAAATACCCACTGACAAAAATCTTCCTATGAAACATAAGCACTGGATCTGGGACAAGTAGGAAAATTGCAAAGAATGCAAACCAACTATAAAACATAATATAATCAAGTTAGTAGAAAAATGAATTAAATTACATTCATATAAAAACTTTAACTAAAAACATTGCTATGCATCATTATTTAAAAAAAAAAAGGGCAAACCCCCACTCCCTCTCCCTTTATATATTAACACAGCCTTTGATGGGGAGCTCCCCTGTGCCTCATTTCCAGCAATGGGGCATAGCCTGGGAAATCCAGATTCCCGTTCTCCTTTAGCATATATTAAATAACTAGCGTCTGTACCAATACAAATATTGTATAATTCATGCACTGGGATTATGTTCAGAGTAGCCCACACCAAGGCACAGTTTTTGTGTCATTATCCCCCCCTCCCCTCAGGTTTCAGCATGCAGTGCTGGAGATGTTTGCTGGGCTAAACAACTTCTGTGGGCTTTGGCTCGGGTCTGAGTCTCGCCCTGGG
The DNA here is from genome assembly GCA_013389985.1 of Dryoscopus gambensis. Taxonomy (NCBI): domain Eukaryota; kingdom Metazoa; phylum Chordata; class Aves; order Passeriformes; family Malaconotidae; genus Dryoscopus; species Dryoscopus gambensis. The sequence goes on along the minus strand of WEIT01008582.1, from coordinate 38,398 downwards.
GCACACAGAAATCCTTCCAGCAGGTTTTTTTAAATAAATAAGGAAAAGAAGGTAAACGCCTTAGTTCAGCATCCTGCACCAACCGTGCCAGCTCAGCTACCACACCCTCCAGGAAACGTGGCACTGAGGCAACATCATTCTGGTTCTGGTCAAATATTCTGTGTATTTACCAGGACAAGGAAATTGCTGCTGCTGTAAATCTTCATCCCTGTGACAGCTGTAGTGTTTTGATTTGGCATAATGGAGCTCCAAGCCTAAATTGGTTTTTAGCTCCCAGCTCCTCTCAGCACACCCCCATTTGCATGAGCAGCCAGGTACTGTGTGTAATTGAAGTACCTGGGAACGCTCATTAAAATAAATGCATAATTGAACCGTATCTAAACAGCTGCCAAAATTAACAGCTGGTAACTTGGCTGCATTCTGAAGGCTTGTGAAATTTGCATATTTTATAACTGTTCTGCACCTAGAAAAGGCCTGGTCCTGCAAGGAGCTCGGCCCGTGCTTGTTTTTGTGAGGTTACAAGGAACAGCCAGCCCTTGGTCAGAATAAATGCATGGAAGACGACGAGCTGGAGTGACTGAAGTCAACTGGATTTAGGCACTAGGAATAGTCCTTCAGTGGTGAGTGCACCTGACATGACACTCAACATTCTGTCACATCTGGACAAGGTGAAAGTGTATCCAAAATGGCCTCTCTAAACCGTGCCCAGAGTTACAAAAAAAATCCAACCTAGAGGATGTCTGTTTATGTACAGCCTGGATAGAAAGGAAATCCTAATCTAGAGTGTATCAAAATACCATATTCATATAAACACAGGAGAGCATCTAATAGAAAAGTAAAAAGTGGAAAACACAAGCTTGTTTGGTTCTTTTTTTTTCCTGGAAATTAAATACCCTAAAAAAAGTTGGTTTTGAAAAAAAAACAACACAACAGGAATTTGTGCACTGGAAAAGGAAAAATGAAAGGGGGGACTACATCTCCCCTCGTCTGCGAGTTTTTGCTGCGACAGCTCTGCCTTCCTCCTCCTCCTCCTCCTCTTCCTCCTCATAATTTTCTTCATGAATTTCTTTCTGGTTGTTGTCTTCTCGCATTTCTTGCTCTTGGTCTGTCCCTCTGTTATTCTTTTCATCTGCCTGATTGGGGGAAACAAAACAAAACAAACTTACACGCAGATTCAGTGCCAGTTTCCTTATGGCTTATTTTGGGGCAATGAAATGACTTTCAGCTGGAGTTGTGAGAGCTGATGGGCAGAAAGAGAAGAAAAAAAGATTTTTCCAAGGCCTCCAGGGAGCAAGAATTGACTTGGAGAGGGAAGGGTGAGCAAAAGGAAGCTGGGACAGCATGAAATGTTGAGGCCTATGATCCGAAGCAAGGTGGAACAATTATTCTGTGACATCCCTGTGCGGGGATCAGTTGTGATCAGGGTTTGGTCCTGTCCCCAACCCCTGGGCTTGCACAGGACTCACATTTTCCTCGTTTTCCCCGTAGGGCTCCTCAGCATTGTGCTCCAGCTCTCGCTTCTTCTCTTCAGTCAGATCTTCCTGCACCTACAAGGCACAAGAGATGTTCTGTGTGGTTTAACTGCCTTTTAGAGAGTGGCCTGTGGCATAACTGGGCACATTTTCACAGGGACATTTTTACAGAATGAAGATTCTGAAGAAGGGAGAAGAGAGCATGGAGAGGTTAAAGGAGGACAAAAAGAACCATAACCACCCAACAACCAGGAAACTCACTTCTTCTGGGAGCATCTAACTTTTAAATACAATTCTCACAGACAATCTTCTCCAAAGCTTCCTTGGAGAGAGCAGGTCATGCTGAATCTGTGTCCCCGATGTTCAGCTTTGGGATGTCTCATTTCTTTCCTTTCTGTCAGCACTATCTCTCAGTTCCACGCCCCACTTCCCACGTTAGGGGCAAATTCGAAAGAGAAATGTTTTGAAGTAAACTTGATTTCCTTTTGCAAAGTGCTGCTGTGCTTATCTGCTCTGAACAGTGCCCTGTGAGCTGGGCCAGAGGCACCCATCGCACCAGGACCACTTTGGGAAAGATCTGGACAGCAGTGGGTAATATTTGAGTCACCCTACTAAAGAAACTCATCCCCATTACAGCATCCCATGTCTCTCTTTATTGCTCACTCAGTCCCTGCTGCCTCTCTCCTGCTTCCAGTAAGCACAGTGGGCACATCCTTTATGAGATGTGGATAAATGGCTTCCTGAAAGCCAAAGAGCAGCTGCCAAAGGCCAGCTCTGCCCAGCTCCCAGTGGCCTGGTTGGATGGAATTAGCAGCATTCTGCACTGGTGAATGCTAAGGGCATCCCAGCTAATCCAAAGTGCTCCCCGGGAGGGAGCTACAGCAGCCAATTCCAGGGCGTTTTTTGAAAGGTGTTGCACTATTCTCTCAGCCTTCTGATTGTTTGCATATCTTGGAGTCAGAGAATCAGAGATTCTCACACTTTTTATAAATAACATCTGTTATTTATCTAGTTGCTTTCTTGTGTTGTACATTCCATTTCTATGATAGATAAAGTTGATGGACTCTTGGTCCATCCAATGTGATAGAGAAGGTGTTAACCTCAGCTTCCAGTTATCTGCAGTTATAAGAAATGTATAAATACTGTAAAGTAAAAATAAAGCTTCTTCTGCTTCTTCTTACCCTTCTGACATCTCTCCTGTCCATGTGTCATTATTGTGGCTCCTAGCGCCACATCAGCTGGCCCGACACAGAAAGGGATTTTGTGGGAAGCAGAAACAGGGATTGATCAGGCACTGCTGAGGGGCTGCGGGGTGGCTCAGGCTGGTGTCTGCACAACGAGCAGGACATGAAGGAAAAAGTCCCTTCCCCTCCTCTCTCCTCCAGCTCCAAGTGCTGTCAGCTTCCCGAGCAACCCCACGAGCTGCAGCTCGGATTGCTCAGGAGGAGCACAGATAAATCAAAGTCAGAGCTAAAGAGTAAGTAAGTGGCCAAGGAAGCAGTTTGCTCAGAACTGCAGAGTGTGATTAGAGATTAATGAGGTTTTCTGTGACCTTGAGGTTTCCAGGAAATTTTCCTTGTGTTGTGAAAGGCTTAATCTTTTCAATTATTGCACAATTAATGCCGTGTGGCATGGAAGACTAATGGATTGCAGCAGAGGAGCCTGAGTAACCCAGAGTGTATCCAGAAGGGGACGGCAGAGTAATGGCAAAGGCTTCCCAGGTTTGTTAAAGTCAGACAAAGTGATTTGGGTTTGTCCTGCAGTTCTAGAAGATACCAAGGTTGAGTGTTAATGGGGCTGTGCTCTGCTACCTGAGCCTACACCTGCCCTGGGTCTGTGTTCTTACCTCCTCTTCTCCCTCTTCCTGGTATTGCTCATCCACATTATCCTCCTGCTGGTCAGGATTTCCTGCCATCTGCACAAAGATCACATAAAAATTCAGTTCTGTGAGCTTGCCTAATAACCAGAGGGCTGAAGATTAAAGCTTCTTGTTCTGGAACTAAAACTCTCTGTAAAGCTGAAGTAACAATAATGGCAGGAGAAGTTTGAGTGCATTCATTAGCAGTAGTGAGAGCCCAGCTCTGTGATTTAAAATTGCCCCCAATTAAAGAATAGCAGGATGAAGATGAGAAAAATCACTTCACAGAATAAAGCAAGACTTTCCATACTAAGCAGGAAGACAGTGGAATATTCACACCATTAAAGACCAATGCCATAAAAATACAGACTCTCTCTGCCTGGAGGAGTTTACGGCTCCAACACAGCTGAAATGTGCAGCTTTGACCCCCTGAAGGGGCCCTAGAGGTGCCTCCTTTGCCTTTACCCACCACCAAGTGCTCCTCCATTCCTGGGTGTCCTTGTGTCTGACCCGTTTCCTTGTGCTGTTCATTTTCATCAGGGAGGTTTTCTTCCCTCTCTTGCTCAGCTTCTTCAAACTCATCTTCTCCCTGATTATTGGGGTCATCAGCAGGATTCACATCTTCCATGGCTGCCTTCTGTAATTTACAGGAGTGAGTGGTAAATGCTTCTAGCTCGTGGTCCAGGTGCATTTCCCTTGAAGGGACAGCAGCAGGAGCTGTCCGAGCCAGCTCCATCCCCACTGGCACCAGCTGGAATCCCTGCAGGACCGGGGCTCACTGAGGCACCTCAGCAGTGAGCAGGGACAGAGGTGCAGTGTGCCTGCTAAAACCACAGTGAATCTGAGCACTTGTGTCAGAGGCTGCTGAACAACTCGTGTTTGCTGACTACCTGACAGTGCCTGATAAGGCCATGTGAACACAGATAAGGGTTTAATGCTCACAGCTCCAAATGGGAATCCTTCAGGATCAGCCTGTCCTGCTCTGTTGACCTTGGCTGTGTCTACAAGAAAACGAAACACTTTTCATCTTTGCCATGCAGAAAAGGAGCATTTTCTGCTTATCACTCAGGAAAAGCAGTTCTGTATCTTTAGAGCCAACAAGTTTAAGATCCTTTAGAAATATTCACTGTGCACCTTAATTTGCTGAAGGGGAGGGGAGTAAGGAAGATGCACTTGATGGTCACAGCACCAGGTAAGCTGGAGTTTGGGGGAAGGCTCAGGGTGATCCTCCTGCCCCAGATCTCTGTGCAGTCGATACCAGGGCTCAGTTCAGTGCTGATCTACATCCTCTCAGGACCTCACACCTCTGCACTGACTCCAGCTGGTGACAGTGGCTCTTGAGTTGGCCTTTAATTAATGACAGTATGAAAAAAACCCATGCCCTCTCATTTTGACTGGCCACTGCTGGTATTTTTTGAAGCCAAAGGTACCTGTTCAAGTCCCAGCTAAGACCAAATCCTTTATTCCACCAAAAGCACAGATCAAAGAAGTGTAGAAATAAGCACCTTGCTTCCAACAGGGAAGCTTTTTCCTTTTATTTCTTCCCAAATGAGTAAGGACACCTTTAAATAGATTTTAGATGTTGTTTTCAACTGTCAAGCCTGTCTTCCTAGCAGACCTCTGCTTATCTCATTTCTCTAAGGTGCAATTATGTCAGACGAGACCTGTGGGTTCTCACTTCAGTAACACTGCAACCCTCAGCATCTTAATTCATACTCACTGATTCATCAGCCTGCTGATTTTCTGCCTGATGTTCTGCTTCTTGCTGTTCATTTGCATTATTCTGATCATCATCTTCACCTTCATCCTGGCGCTGGTTGTCGTGTTCATAGGCTGAGGAATTTTTTAGGTGATTATTGTATGACAGGTAGTTTAGAGTTACCCTTTTAAGAGTCTCCTGTGGTCAAGGTTCCACACGTGCTTTTAGCAGTGGGCAGCCTCCAGCTAAACAGATCATGCTCACAGAATGGATTTACTTCTAATAGGAAACAGAAATTAAAAGATCAGGCCAGGTTGGACGGGGCATTGAACAGCCAGGGCTAGTGGAAGGTGTCCCTGTCTATGGCAGGGGTGTGGAACAAGGTGAGTCCCTTCCAACCCAAACCATACCATGGTTCTGTCTTTTAAAGAGATCAGACAAACCCATGTGCAGAGCCAGGAACATAACCAACATCCAGAGAGCCCAGTCATAACAGCTCAGTCAAAAGGACACTTTTCCTTTCAGGAATGTGGATATGATCTTTGGTAATTCCTCTATTTCACCCAGCCAGTTCAGCCACAGTTATCTGAGCTTCTGGTTTTAAATTGCGAGTTTATGTTTCACTCGAATCCAATCTGGATATGAAATGAATATTAAAGTCTCCCATGCAAGGCGGTGCACAGGGAGCCTGTGAGCATGGCAGGGACAGAACTTCTCTCTTACCTCCTTCCTCTTCCTGAATCCCCTGCTCTTCCTCCCCTTGCACAATGTCCTGGTCCATGTTATCATAGTGAGCCTGTTGGCTGAGAACATTAAACACCAGACATCATTTCAGTTTCACAAGTGTTTTCTGCTTCAATAAACAAACCCCCCACCTGCAGCTCTGCCTCTCTCAGCACCTGCCAGAGCAGGCCCCAGTTTCATGCTCTATTATCTGGTATTTTCTCACATCACCTTTGCTGAAATACGCTTGATAGAACAGAGACTTTCCTGTGCTGCTACACTGCCTTTGTGCTGGTGTGTCTGTGTGTGGAGTCTGCAGTCCTGAAGGATAGGGGTCAGGCAAACAGTAAAGCCAGGACTCTGAATTTTAGGGAACAAACCTCCAGCTCTTCAGAGAATTAGCCAATAGGACCCCCTGGAAATCCGCCCTCAGGGACAAAGGAGCAGAACAGAGCTGACAACACAAACCCCAGAGCACAGAGCACGACAAACTCACGAAGGAGAATTTAACCTGAGGCGGTTTTGGTGGAGTTTCTCCCCTTGCTCTGCCTGTCTCTGCAGCTGGAGCTCTCTCTCCTGGAGCTGCTGCTGCCTCAGGAGCTGCCCTCGCAGCCTCTGCTGGTGCAGGGATTCCTGCTGCTGCCGGAGCTGCTCGGCCTCCTCTGCCCTCTGGGCTCCGAGGTGCTGCTGCTCCAGCTGCTGCTCATAAGCTGCTTTCTGCCTCTTTGTTGGCGTTACCTGTCACAGAAATGTGTTAGTCACACCGTAACCATCCTTTCAGTGATCACAAACAAGCAGGGAGAAACCTGTCCAGAGGGAAAATTACAGCAAAGTTATTTTTAAGTTTTTGTGTCCCTGCTTGAAGTTTAAATATTTTTTTGAACACAGACTGGAAGTGTTGGGGTGTTTGTGGAGGACACGGGGAAGAAAGAGGAGAATGTGGGCTGAGGGAAGCCATGATTTCCCTATAAATAATCATAAAACCTCCCAACCTATTGCACAGTAAAAGGAGGCTTGATGACTGGTAAGACAGCAGAAGTTTCCATTGATTGAACTGGTAATCTCAGTAGGAGTTGCTTTTAGCCTCAAGTGAGACACTGCACATCTTTTTATACTCAGCAATAACTTAAACTAACTTCAGTTTCACAGCTTAACCCACTGCTGAGTCCCTGACCCTCTGCACCTCCCCATCTCTTTAGCAACAGCTCCTCATCACACCAGAGTCACACAATTAATCTGCCAGGACAGAAAGTGTTTACAAAGCCTGAAGGGAGACCAGTGAAATACATTTTTTCACTGCAGATCCAATCTAGAATGTAAATGCAGGATTTGCTGGTTTTATTTAGAGCTGCACACTGATCCCCCCTGGCTATTTTGGTCATGTTTGCCTGGCAGTTAAAGCTCCCTGTCTGGTGACAGTGAGCACTGAGCTGGCAGCGTGTCTGCAGAAGGCAGGTATCTCTGACAAGGAAACACTCTGCAGTTTGCTGAGATGCATCAAATTACCAAAACAAGACAGTTCTCCATCGCAGCCTCCCTCTCACCTGCTGAGTTCTCCATCAGCTACCACGGGCCTCAGGTGTAAAGTGGGAGACAGGATTCAGTCTGCTGCTCTTTTTTTTCTTTTTTCCCCATCTGTTGCTTTTTATCAGCAGAATTAATGTTCATTAAGATCTGGCCAGCACTGCAGTACAAGTGTGCTCAAGTAGAGCCTGAACCCTATTGCATCCGAGTGCTCTGAATCCCAAATTTTCTATAAATATGACAGTAATTTTATTTTAAAAACAGTGAGTGCTCTGCATCCCAAACTCTCTATAAAAACTTGATTTTTCCTAGAAATAGCTGAGTACAATACAAGGGCCAGCAATGACAAGAGAAGCCTGTTGAACAACAGATTTAATCAATTAGAAAAGAGCTCCCTACCTCTGACTGCAGGTGATCACCCAACATGTTGGTTTCTTCTTCCTTTTGTTCCTGCTTTTTCCATTCATGCTCCTCAGGGGCCTGGTCCTGCTCCTCCTCCAGGTGCTCAGGCTGCCCTGCCTGCTCCATTTCTTCCTCTTCGAGCTCCTTTTTGCGCTCTTCTTCCATCTGCTCTGCCCGCTGCTCCTCATCCTCTCCAGCTTCCTGCTGCTCCTGGATGTTGAGCTCCTTGGCATTCCGGCCCTCAGGAGCCCTTCCCTGCCCGTGGAAAGGCTCAGCCCTGTCCTGTTCCTGGGTATTTACTCCTCCTCTCTCCCTTGGCTTCTCATCCTGCAAAACAGACACAGGATTATGTGTGTACAACACGTTATGGATTTCAGTTTCAGGAGAGCCAAGACAGACTTGGATCCTTTATCCCAGCCCGGAGCTGTTGTCAGGAGGGCCAAAAGCCTGGTTTGGAATGAGCTACTCCTGCCAAACAGAGTCATTGCCTGGTCTGTGGCTCTGCACAGCTACACAAGGTGTTGTACAGTCACACCATACAGCAAGCTAAGCCTCATTTTGTCTGAAGGGGAACAAAAACTCTTACATTTCTAAAAAGCAACTTTTGTATTTTAGAGACACAGTTTAGTGCTGGCTTTGGCAGAACTGGGTTCACAGCTGGACTGGAAGATCTTAAAGTTCTTTCCCAACCTAAGTGATTCCATGATTTTTATTTCCTGTAGGTTCTGCTGGCCAAGAATTCTTGTAAAACCAAATCACAACTGGTTTTTCTTAACTTCTAGATTACACCTTTTCTGCTTGAACACTGTTGTGCCAGTTTTAAATACACTGACTTCAATGTGCCGCTGGAACCTTATAAAATAAAAATTTCTTCAGAACTTGTTAAAGCTTTCTGTAACACTTGAGACAGCTAAAATTTTACATTTCTTATTCAAAAAGTTTCGATTTTGAGCAACTTCTTAAAACAGCTGACGTAAAACTGGCTTAGTCACGTGAGAAAAAGTTAATTATGGATAGATTTTCCTACTGCTCAACAATTAAACCATTCCTCACCACTTTCCTCCAGCAGTGCCAAAGGTGCACAGTCAAACACGCCCTCCTGAGAGACACCGAGCACATTCTGCTGAGCAAGAACCATTTCTGGGGTGCCTGGAGCCTTTTACCTCCTGCTGCTGCTCGGGCCCAGCTCCGTGGTGCTGCGGGAGGCGGCTGTGCGGGGACGGGCCCTGCCCCTCGGGCTGCTCATTCCCTCCTTCCAACTGCTCCGGCTGTTGGAAACTCGGGATTTTTTTGAGCGTGTCCTTCAGCTGTTTGTATTCCTCCACCTGAGTCTAAAGCCAACACGTTAATTACAGCGTGTCCAAATTCATTTCTTAATCAAGTGCAGTCACCTTGGAGTGCAGTTGCTGGCAGGACACGTGGCAGAACACTCGATATTCCAGGGAGGAGAAGGGATGGGAGCTTTTAAAACACAATTTTTTTTCTCCACACTTTAGATGACACTGATCCATCAGGATCTTTTCAAAGTGCACATGCATACAAAGCGTATTAAAAACATCTCTGTGGGACAAAGAAGAGGAGTTGTTTTATTCATGCCAAGCAGGAGAAGTGTCAGAAGGGGATGATGCAGCTTTCCTGGCAGACCAAAGCGAGGGAAGTCGAGACCACCACACTGGTAGGAAGAAGTGCAGTTCTTTCAGAAACAGAAGTTTTAAAGTACATCTACATGTTGTGAAAATGCCAAGTCCTCAACATTTAGACAGGTGTTAGACAAGACAACAGCCAACATATGGAAATGAGGCAAAGTCACAGTGGTGAAGAGAGAGGGGGGAAAAAGAAGGGGAAAAAAAGAAAAGAAGTGGAAGGAAAATGTGAATTTCTAAAGGCTTCCTGAAATGCAACAGTAAAATGCTGTAATTTGATTTGCTGTTTAACTTTCTGCAAGATCAGGATCAAGAAGCTTTAACGAAAATCCAGCAGGGTTGGTACCCCAATCCCTGGCTCTGCAGCAGGGGGATTTCCAACTGAAGTGGATTTTTTGGGGTGGGCAGGGTGGATAAAAGCTGACCAGCTGCATACACAAGAGGTGCCCCACGAGAGGGTTTCTGGGCTGCTCCAGTGCAGGGGTGGGTATGTTTAAGCACTTCCACAAGCCTGTGGCATCCCTGAAAACAGAATGGCCTAAAGGGAAAGCAGAGTGCACAGTGATTACTCCTGTCATCCCTGAGGGATGCTTCTGCCCCCTGATTAACTGCTGGAGAGGACAAACTTCAGGCAAAAAGGAGTATTTACTGAACATAAGGCTAATACTCAGGTCTCTGATTGTTCTGTCTCTACTCGGTGACCAGGCAGAGAGATGAACACACTGGGATATGTTGGAATGAGTCCAGAGGAGGCCCTGGAGAGGCTCCAAGGGTGCAGCCCCTCTGCTCTGGAGCCAGGCTGGGAGAGCTGGGGGTGTTCACCCAGAGAAGGAAAGGCTCCAGGGAGAGCTCAGCCCTAAAGGGGCATTACAAGAAGGCTGGAGAGGGACTTTCCACAGGAGCATGGAGTGACAGGACAAGGGGGAACAGCCTTGAGCTGAAGGAGGGAAGGTTTAGGTTTGATATTAAGAATAAAATCTACACTGTAAGGGTGGGGAGGTCCTGGCACAGGTTGCCCCGAGTTGTTGTGAACTCCCCATCCCTGCAAGTGCCCAAGGCCAGGCTGGATGGGGCTCTGAGCAACCTGGGACAGTGGGAGGTGTCCCTGCCCATGGCAGGGGGTGGAATTAGATGAGCTTTAAGGTCCTTTCCAACTCAAACCATTCCAGGATATTTAAACAGTGCCCATCCAGATCAGAATTCAAATACTCTGTTCTACTGCAGAGTCACTAAACTGAACATTCTGATTCAAGGCCACAGCTCAAAAGGTGCTGATACTGGCAGAAAACAGGGTTTATTAAAATATATAATTAATCTGGATGGCTGAGGAAAAGCACAAAGACTAAAACCCTCTAAAGATTCAGGTTAGTGCAGTATTGACTGCTGGTATTCAATGTCTAGAATACACCTAGAAATAGAGGGATCATTTATGGAGCTGTGAAAGAATCCCTTGGGGACTTTCTGCAGCTGGTTTGCAGGAGGAACGACACAGAAGTGTGAAATACCTTCTGTTCTTAAGGCACGTGCAAGACCCTTCTCTGGAGGGTCTCCACAGGACAAATGTCACACCCTGATGCAGACAGAGAGGCTCTGTGTGACACAGGCTTTCTAATTAAAGAACTGAATCAAAGCAGGAGTGTGTGGAGCTTCCCTTTAGATTTGGTGAACCTTAAATCAGGCCCTCCGTGTGGCCTTGTGGAGTTTCAGATGTTATCAGCACACACCACACAGCAAACGTGGCCGGGGGGACAAGAGCTCAAAATGAGCTGCCAGTGTGGTTTAGTACTGCAGGTTATGAGTCTTCAGATACTCAGTCTATGAGGGACCTTCCTGATCTTTCCCTATTTTTTGAGTATCTACACATATTGACAGGCACAACAAGCAGAACCGAGGAAAAAAAAAGAATTCAATGCTTTTAATGCTGCTAACGATTTGTGGGCTGTAAAAATGCCTAAATGAAGAAAATCAGTCAGGAACAAAAATAACTTCACACTGCCTCATTGCTTTTTCCTCTGATCTTTCACCGAAAGTCTTCCTCTGCTCCAACATTCCTCCCACTTTCAGATTCCCTGTGGTCTCCACAGCTTGTACTGGCACAGCTGACTGAGCCTGCAACAGTTTGTGCTGTGGCTAGTTCACTTGAAAATGATATTTAAGAAACTTAATGCTGCTGTTTTTTTAAAAACTAATTTGAGCTCCATCTGGAGTTTTCATTCCTCCATACATATCTCTGCATATCTATGTTCTGCTGCTGCTGCACTGATGTGTACTGCCCAGAGCAGTATGTGTANTCCAGGGCTCACACAAACCTACTCAAACAGCTCAGGGTTAATTTGATGCAAATGCCACAGCCCCCTAAAAGTCAGGAAGAATATGGACAAGGGGTATATGGCTTGATAGGACACAGGGGAATGGCTTTGAAATGAAAGATTTCAAAGGGATTCCCAGGGACAGATGGGATACTGGAAAGAAATTCTTCCCTGTGAGGGTGGTGAGGCCTTGGCACAGGTTGTCCAAAAAAGCTGTGGCTGCCCCATCCTTGGCAGTGCCCAAGGCCAGGCTGGACGGGGCTTGGAGCAGCCTGGGACAGTGGGAGGTGTCCCTGCCCATGGCAGGGGTGCCACTGGATGAGCTTTAAGGTCCCTTCCAGCCCAAACCATTCTGTGATTCCATGAAAGCCTCACAACCTTCCCAGTCAGACACAAGAAGAAATTTTACAGCAGCACCCAGGTCTGAGTAAGAGATAAACGCGAAGGTCAGCGCGCGGGATGCTCACTGAGAGCAGCTCCACCAGAGAGGACAGAGACAGAAAGGCACTGACAGCTCCCAGGGCAGCACAGAGACCCTTTCACCAGGAACACACGCACTGCTGGGCCGGGCCCCAGCCTGCCCTGCTCCCTGGGAGCTGCTCAGCCCCTCAGAGCAGCCCCTCGTGCCATGCACGCCCTGCGCGGGCAGCGCTGCCCCGGGACCCCGCATGCAGCGCCCTGCAGGCAGCCGGGCCGCGAGAGACAGAGCTGGGAAGCGGAGAGCCCGCAGGAGCTGCTTTCCCTCTGACCTGAGCGGCAGCTAGTGCACTCTTGTGGTCTTCCAATGTCACCACAAGCTCCTTGTGCTGGGACAGCAAGCTCTTATGCTGTTGCTACACAAAAAGAAGAACATCACATGTTTCACATAAAGTTCATTCTAAAGATCAGTTAGGGAGGATTTGGGGGGGGGATTGAACTAGGAATATAATTCAATTTATTTCAAAAAGAAAATCCTGAGCTGGAATGACAGCACTTATTTATTTCACATGGAATGCATATTAAACAGACAGAGGAAGCGAGCACACCAGGGAAGGAAATTTGGAGGCCAGGACTTGTGTAACTAAATAAAATTAAAAGTTTGGGTAGATGTTGATGAACGTTTAAAAAAAAAACCAGAGCTGGAAAACATTAGGCATTGAGTTTTGCCAAAACTCAATTCCTAACTTGTAGAACCAAATGCTGATTTCTATACTAAATACTTGTGGTTTTTTTTTTTTAATGGGCATGTACCTGAAGTGCAGGTGGCCAAAGACAAATCCAGTTCAGTCTATTCCTCTCCTTTAGCCCACATAACAGAAACTACTTCGGGCTTGGGAAAACTTGGGAAAAATTTTTCCCAATGATCTTGAAAGTTCTTCTCAGAGCAAAGCCTACCTTGACATCCTGTAGCTGGGTGTGAATGTCTTGGTGAGCTTTCCTCAGCTGCCTGTTCTCCTCCCGTAGGTTATACAGGGATTCTGTTGAAAAGAAATGGAAGGAAATACAGAGTTTAAACCTGGCTGGATTTATAACACCAGGCTAAGCATCAAAATTAAGACTATAACACAAACTACATAAAATCCCACATGACTGCTGCAGTAAAAATTAAGTTGAATAACTGTATGGCTTGTTTTTCTTACCTCTCTCCCCAGCCCTGTTAAAAGCTTTCCATTTTCAAGCAGAAAATCGTAACATTTGGTGGAATTTTCTATCAGTGCACTCAGTCTGCACCTGGAATTCTGCATCACTGCTCCTGCTGGGCACTGCAGATGGCAGAATTCCCTATGGAAATCTGAATCCTGAGGAGGCAGAGAGGAAGGCACCCTCCCCTCTTTCCCCACATCACACCCGGCGAGTGAGAATTTTCTGTCACAGGAGCCAGCTATTCCTTTGGAAGGGCTGCCCAGATGGCCAGCACGCTCCAAAAGCTTCTGGGATCAGGGACAGAGGCTTCTATTCCCACTTTTCACACCATGTTGATGTGGAGCCAACAAACAACCCGTGCCTGCAGAACCCTCTGCAGACAAAGCTGCAAACAGCTCCAGAAGCAACCCCTGTGCTAGGGACACGTGGCAGAGAAAGCTCTGATGGACACAGCTCCATCCTCTTGCTCTATGTAATTGGCTAATGAGGATGGAAGAGGCCTGAAAATTGCCCAGAATGTCGAACAGGAAACTGGATGCCAAGAGTAAAAACTGAATTCATCACCCAAGTGTACAGTGCAAAGTGCTCCAGAGGAGCTGGTACACACAGGGAAAAAGGAGATATAAAATGTAAATGAAGTCACTTCAAAAGTAAAAACTGAATTCATCACCCAAGTGTACAGTGCAAAGTGCTCCAGAGGAGCTGGTACACACAGGGAAAAAGGAGGTATAAAATGTAAATGTAGTCACTTCATAAAGAGGCACAATAACATCTCTGCTAGCAGTGGCAAATATTCTTAGATTGTTACAAAAGAGGAGAGGCAAACCTTTTTTTCTAGGTTTATACAAGTCAGAATTAAAAATTAAAGACTGGCTCAACAACCTCTGACTCTTGAGAGGCTTTTAATTGCTGGCTTTTTTGCTATTTCTGTAACCCAGACAGAAATGCAGAGCACACAGGAGCAGATTTCAGAGAGAGGCCTCAGAAAAATCATCAATAAAACGTTAACTTGCCAGGAGGCAGGAGATGCACAAACGGCCTGTGAGTGAGAACAGAGCAAATGCCTCTCTCACACCACACAAAACACAATGGCAAACACCCAATTTCATGTGGGCAGCCAGACACAGGTTACATTTACCCTTCAGCTTGGAGATCTCCTGCTCCTTCTCCTGCTGCAGCTGTAGGTATCGCTCCTTGTGATCACTGAACGTCCTGCTGAACTCTTCTCCCTGTTTTCGGTGATCTTCCTCAAGGTCAGCGTGCTGTTTCTTCAGCTCTTCGTGTTGACTCTGCAAATACCAAGTTGGGACACTGGAACAGCTCTGTATCTGCAGATCTGGCTAATATTGTCTTTGGCAATTTGTTTAATAAGTGCAGATGAATAGGAAGCATTCATAACAGGAAGGTTATTATTCAAAGCATGCACATTGCAGCTCCTTTCAAACACAGAATGATCTCTGTGATGAGCAGGCTCCTGTTCCAGGGCTGTGCCACCTCACCCCAGAGCTGCACTGTCCCCCTGGGAGCCACTGAATGTGTCTGAGAAGAGGAGCGCGTGCCAAACGATGCGAGGGCTGATAAGTCAGCCTTCCCTACAAGTAATTGCATCTGATAAGATTAAATTACCCACTGGAAAGCCTGACTAGGAAAAACTGCAGGAAACCCTCTTTTAAAAGTAGGAGGAAGGCACTGCCCACACTCTGAGATTCTGCAGCGACACCAGAACCCGGCCAGGCCGTGTCTCCCCAGCAGACCCAGCTCCACAGGTGCCCTGCTGCGCCGGTCACCCACCTTCAGCATCTGGTGCTGCACGCTCAGGGCGCTGTATCTGCTGTTCGAGTCTTGCTGCAAAACAAAAGCGCTCGTGTCAAACCCCTGACGCTGCGCTGAGCTCTGCACACGCAGCTTTTGGGAGCTGCCAAGGGATGCAGCTCCCCAGGAAACACACCCACCCCTGCCCTGGCTTCGGAGCAGGGCAGGCTCCTGCACTCCGCACCTACTGCAGCCACAGCCTCTCTGAACTCCCGTTACTCAGCTCCCAAACTGCTCCCCAGTTTCGACATGAAATAGCCATAAAACCCTAATTTACTTGCTTTATGAAGAGTTCTCTACAGGTCTCTGGGTCCTCTGCCAGATAGAGCTTTCCTTCTGGCACTCGGTATATAAAACAAAGTTTCTTGATGTTTTTATACTTTCCAGTTCAAAGCCCATGTGTTCGAAAGCTGTCACTGTTCTTTTCCCTGGGGGCTAAGCTACAAAAAGATTTCTAACACCTCCTTATTCCCCTTTCCTCTTAAATATAAAAACATTACGTTTGAACTACAGAAATATAAACAGGGGATTATTTTCTAAATTAATTTTCTGGAGAGATATTAGTATCTCCCACTGTAGCTCAAATAATTAGGAATTGGAGAGCACTTATGAATGCAGAGCAGAACTGGGATAAGTGAGAGCTCTTTCAATTAGTATTTTGCAAGACCTCTTCCTTTGAACAGTCATAATTGCAAAGCATTTCCTTTTCCTTACAACTCAAATAGCACCAGCTATTAAAAACTTGTACTAGGAATGATGACTTACCCTTCCTTTATTTAGTGTTTCCTGTGCTTCTAGTTTATAAACAAGAAAATCTGCAACATAAAAGGGAAAGCACTGATGGGAAAAAAAACACCAGGAAGAGGAGAATCTGTGCTTGAATAACTTGGCTGTTGAGTACATAAATTCTCTTTAAGAGCTGAATATTTATGCAGAAACAATTTTCAAAAGGATCTTAAAAAAAAAAAGAAAAACAACCTATGGAGAATTTGACAAAATGCACAAATTTTGACAAAATATTTTCTTTTAGAAGTTTCATAATTCACTTTAAAGTTTCATATCACAGTGAGAGATGTAGAGTTCAGGCTCAAGACTACACACGGGTAATTACATCTGTCACATGAACTCGCTCAGCAGAGGCCCAAGAGCATCATTCAAAAGGAAAAGGGCATTTATAAATTGTGTATTCTTGGAAATAATAAAATATTCCCTAATTTGTTCCTTGACCCTCTCTCTTTTCAGGGTTTAAGGAGGTGTCTCACCCTCGGGTAGCAGCAGGACCATCCTACACTAGATGGCACCAGAAACCCACCGAGACCTGCACGGTGAGAGTCATTTCTCACTCCTCGTCAGGTTTGCTACAGAAATATTTTTAGTTCAGCGGCTGAGTCCTCAGTTTTAGGAAGAACAGAGGCTTTACTCGGAAAATCGCAGTGAATTTAGAGACTGAGGAAACTCAGAGGATTGGATCCTGCTGAGCTTCCAGAGAGGGCAGAGGCCTAGGAAGTACAATTTGTGTTTGCCCCTCACACACACCTAGAACTCAGCTTTAATCAGGAAAAGGCGTGTGACCATGTGCTCACCCCAAAGCACGTGTAAAAGCACTGATTCCAAGTTTAATTTCCCGCTGATGGAATGTAGGAAAAGATCCCATGGTTTTGGAACAAGTTTTGAATTTCTGGCATGCCAGGACAGGGTTTACGCATGCCCATACCCCACATACGTGATGGGGCTTTTATGCACATGGATACAAACATATTCTCTGGGTATATTACTTCACGTTGCAGTCATCTGTAGATAGTATTAAAAAGATGACTGCTTTTAAAAAGATCTGATTAAAAAAGATTAAATAAAAAAGAACTACTAGAAAGAGCAGCACAGCTCTGCCAAGTGTATCCTAATATATTGCTAACGCATCATCCAACTCGTTTAAAATTGAAGAAAAACCATTTGAAATTACTTTCTACTATAATCAAGTTAAATGTCAAAGTGAAAAGCACATCTTTACCTTCTTTCGCTTTTTTATGTTCCAGCCTCTCCTTTTGTAATGACTTTTCTAATCTTGATCGGTGCTCATACACAACTGAGAAGAGAAATTTTGTACAAATCCCTTTAAAAAGTGACATACACAAACCCCACCACCCACCCCAACACACCCAGCGAGTGTTGGCACAGAATGCACCAGGAAAATCCAAGTGGAATGAGGTCACGGGATAAAGGGCAGCTCATATCCCTTGCGACAGTAACTTTTTTCCTCTTTGCACGCTTTATGGATCCCAAATCCTGGGTTATTTGCATTGCTAAACACAGAATGGGATAAGCAGGCGAGAGATTTGTTTATGGAGGCAGCCAGCTGTGGTGGAGCTACCAAACCCTCTTCCCTTCTCAGGAATGCAGGGACATTTTCCATGTTTCCATCCTCCCCTGCCTTGTTTGCACAGAGACAAGGAAATTAGACAGGACAGCTCTGCTGCCAGAGGAATTCCTGGCAGCTCATGAAGTGTCACAAGGAGGGAAGGGAGATGCCCAAGGGCGGGACAGCTCCTGGAGGGGCAGCAGGGCACTGGACAGGCTGCCTGGGCTGAGGCACGGGGAACCTGGGAGCCACCCGGAATTCTTCCAAAACTGGGAATACAGCATTCCTCTGCACTGTCTCCCAGCAGAAATGACTCCCAAAGACTGTCCAAGCTGCCCGTGATTCCCTTGCAGACACCATCCCGAAATGAGGTTTACATTTATGACTTTGTATGTTGTACCCAGGTGTGTTTAGGACATCCAACATCCTCAGGCACCAAGTTCCCCACCTGGCTGCCAGTAAAGAAGGATTTCATTCAGCCTGTGCTTTGGACATGGAGTTTGGGATGTGGCATATCAGTCCCTATTTACCCTTTCCTCCCCTCTCATTATCTGAAACAGCCAAGTTTGCAACAAATATATTGATTACAACTCATGGAAATGTACAATTATATGTGTTTAAATGTACAAATATATGTGTTTAAGCTCAGCTTAACACAAGTTTCTTTCACTGCCCAAATTACAGTTTGCATTCTTTTAATGAGTTATTAATTTGGATTAAAACAATGAGTGATTTTTTCCAGCCAAACTAGAAAACTCATTTTCTGAGAATAAACCATTGGTGAGCATGAGCCTTCAACAAGAACCATCAAATAAAGATTTGTACCTTGGCAGTCCAGGAAAACTCCTCTAGCACCTTAAAACATGTTCTTGATTCCATCAAGGTGCATTCTGCAGCCTTATCTATGAGTGTTTATGTTTTGGCTCAGAAACGGGCTTGCTAATCAATCCCTTGCTAATCAAACCTATCTCCACTTTGCTATTTATCTTTGGAAGTCAGGGGCATCAGTCAGGATGAGCCAATGCATCAACACCCTCTGTAAGAAAACAAGCAGGCAACGAATATTCACAAAGTCAGCAGCAGCAGGCTTGGAGAAGGGAAAAATAAAAAAAAAAAGCAGCAACTACAGTGATGGTTTTATTTAGGCCCTGAAGGTGGTGACTGCTGAATTACTGTGCAAAAGGAACAGTGGTTGTAGCACAGCAGCTCAGGAGAGCAATGAAAATCCATAATGGGCTCCCCCTCCCGCGCAGCCGGGGTGGAACAGGATTTTTGGCAAACACGCGGAACCACAAATGGATTTGGAGGGAACATTTTCCATCCCACTTCCCCATCTGCAAGTGCACCTTCCCTGGCTCCTCCCTGTGCTTTAACAAGCGTGTGTGAGGGGGGAAACCCTGCAGAGCAAACTCCCACAGGGGCAGGAGGCAGCAGGATTTGGGGTTAGGGACCTCTCAGAGCTCAGAGCATCCCTGCTGAGAATCCCTGCACCTGCAGGGCCTGAACACAGGCAGTGCATCCTCTCCTCTACCTGCTGCGTGCTCACCCTTGAAATACTGGGGCAAAGCTGGAGAAGTCCTAAAACAGCCCCTCAGGGGGCTACAAAGGGCAAGGAAAAACCTCCTCCTCCACCTCTGCCCTCTGAGTTCAGTTCCTGGTTGGTTCAGCACGTTTCTCTCAGAGAAAAGTGCAACGCACTGAAGGTGTTGATCAAGAATGATTATTAACAAAGCACAGCTTCCATGTTTTCTCACTTGCTCCTTTGGGGAGTAGGTTGCAGGTCAGATTTTATAAGTACATATAGCAGCTAATCTCCCATAAATTTGAATTATTTCCACCACTTAGGAACTTTAGGAAGAGCCCAGACTACAAAGAGCTTGTTACTACAGCAGGGATTTCTCCTACTTCGCTGCCAGCCTGGATAGAAGATGTCTGAGAAAGAATCTGAAAGAAATAAATACACTGAAAAGCAGGTTTTATAGAAAAGTCCAACCCCAGTAGTGGTTATTCCTTCCCTACATAAGGAATCTGACAAAACCCCACTGCTGGGATGCACAAATAATTTTTCCTAGGGTAAGCTTTTAATTTTGTAGTGATATTTGCACAAATAATTGAACTTTATTTCTACATTATATTTAATAGAATGGCAAAAAAAAGGGGGGGAAAAATATTGTCATCTAATAGCTAAGAGGCACTATTCCAAAGCTGGAATTACTGCAGGTGTCAGTTTAATTCTTGAAATTACCTAAACCTACACAAATGAACAAAGAACCACAAACTCACACAGCCCAGAAGCTGAACTGGTAACGTCACAGATCAATAAAGACCTTTCACCTTCAACAAGGAAACACTGAGCAGTCCTTGAACTGGTCCCAATAAAATCAAGTCCTTAAGATTTTCGCTGTAAACAAAAGGAAATGAGGGAGAAGGGAGGTGTGGGATGCCCTGCATGTTCCCACATTACACCACTTCGACCAGTGCTGAGCGTTAATTGCAACACAAGAGTCAGGGAGATGATGAAATTGAGATTATTTAACAGTCAGGGTTCCTTCTCTCATCTTTGCTCTGCACCTCTAAGCAATAAAGCTATTATTAAGCAAAATGAGCCATTATTGCATGTTTAAAAGAAAGCATTTCCTAATTTACATTACCAGCAATTTTGTGACGGTGTTACTTTAATCATTGGATCAGAAGGATGATCCCAGAGTCTAAAATGCCCCAGCTCCCACTACCTTACATACTGGAAAATTAAGATTATACTGGGATTTAAAAACACATGATCCAAGAAATTTTACTAATTTCAACATGATCGTTTTTTACACAATTCTGAAGTCATTCCCTGAGCTTACAGTAACAACTTTCACTTAAAACCAGCAGATTTCAGTAGTCTTGGCAACTCTCAGTGTTATTTTCCCTCACACTGTGTCAGAGTTGAACTGAACCAGCAGCGTGGGGTGAAGCACACTGGCACTTCTCTAGTGACACTGCGAAGGTCTGCAGAACACAGACTTGCTATAAAAATATTTAATTCCCCATTCTTGCCCCCGCAAATAGAACCATTTCAATTGTGAACCCATGGAAAAAGCTTTTCTGCTGAGAGTAAAAGCATTTCCATGAGCCAAGGTGGAATCCCTTCAATATGGGATTTAGGATAAATTCACTAACCAGTGACAATAATTAAAATTTTGATCTCAGATGACATTTCATGACTCCTCTGACACATTTCATGCTGTGAGGAGATGTTATTAACATAGCAAGAGCTGCCCCCCAAGCTTCCAGCCCGGTATTTGAATCAGTGAATCTGCTTTCAAACAAGGAGATCCACTGATTTCACTACTGATAATCTTATCAGAAACAGCTTATCAAACTGTGGGCAGCTGCTGGACAAGCAGCAGGATTCCCCCCCACAGTACAAGCCATGCTGGCCACAGCATCACAGGGTGAGCTCCTTTTATTTCAGAGACTCAACTGAGGCTTTAGCAGCAAATGGATATTCCAGTGACACTGCAAATATCTTGGGAAAAATGGAAGTATTCCCATAATAAAGACTAGGAAATCTGTGGTTTTTGTATAGCACAAACAAACAAAATTACAAAAATCATCTATTTATAGATGATATAAATATAGATTTGTATATTTCTAGAATGGCTTGGTGGAAGGGACCTTAAAGCTCATCTTTTTCTATCCCCCTGCCACGAGCAGGGGCACCTTCACTTCCGCTACCCCAGGGCGCTCCAAGCCACGATATTTACAATTTATTGAACAAAACATTGCAGCTACTTAATAATTTATGTCCCTGAAGTTTTCTGGTTTGAATTTCCACAAAAAGGACAGAAACAGAAACCAAGAAAACGTGAAACTGATAGTGTGTGAGGCCTCACCATGGAACATGCAGGCAGGGATGGACTGCTCTCATTTTGCTCTCTGCAAACCACAGCTGGCACTGCGTGGCCTAGGAGAATCACCTTTACTTCCAAACAAACCCCTACACTTTGCAATCTACTCACATGATCAAATAATGGTTTTGTCTTATTACAGCCAGTCATGTCAAATTCCTCCTGGGAAACCACACCAGGCATTGGCAGTTGTGCTTAAAAATGGCCCCTGCTTTGACTGAATTCCTTAATTATTTATTTTGCTCAGAGTACTATTAATTTGAAAAGCTTGTATTTAATGTCTGGATCTTCACAGTCAGGGGATTTTTTTTTTTTAGGAGAAAGTGTAACATCTGCTTTCAGAGATCCTGCACCAAAAATGAGCTTCCAATTAAAATAAACTTGTTCCTCTGACTTACTCAGTATTCCAGTAAAAAGTTCTAACTAAAAAGCTCCAGCAAGTGGTTCCAGCTTTGCCTTCACTGCAGTTCTGAAAAATGGGAAATGCTGGGGAATTTGGCACATTAATGCACTTTAGCCCAGAAACACACACTTGTATTTCTAAGAGATCATTGTGGCCTCTATCCAATTGTAAGGATGACAGGAAAATTAATTTCTAAACTGGAGCAAGCATCTACATTTAATAGAATCCTTTTACTCCACCCTGCCTCACATAGTGCCTTTCTTCGAAGTCAATAACACCTCTAGGAAACAATGGATTTAAGATAAGTTGGGACAGAAGGAAGGATTTATCATGTTCAAACAGTAAACTGTAATAGCTGCTGCTAAAAATAAGTTGGAGAAGGGGTATTATATGAGATTAAATATTTAATCCCTTACAGATAGGCTTCAGACCTGACTTTTATCAGGAGGGAGATCATGTTTTCCAGAAAAGATTTCAAGTGCACTCCACAAAAGGTTTCTTCCAACCCTTGGTACCACGGCTGGGATCAGCATCCCACCTTGCATTGCTCTTTTCTGTACATCAATAGATGATAAAGGTTTTTGGTTTTTTTTCTTGGAGTGACGATAAATGCAAATAGTTCAAAGAAAACCTGGGTAGTGATTTGAGACTTAAATTAGCAGAGAAATAGACAAACATTGATAAAAGCTGCAGAGACAACAGTATTCTGCTCACTTCATCTCTGAATCTCTGGGCCTGCTCAGCCCTCAGCTCCAGGAAACAAGGGCCTGGAGTGTTGTACACTTTTTGAATTTTATGAAGGTCTAGTGATTGTATCTACATGGTGTCACGATTACATGAATATCTATATTCAGAAATTAGTAAAAAATAGACCTTGAAGAAAAAAGCTCAATCTATATATGCACAAACTTCACCCAAAAATCAAGAGTTTGAGTTAGTGATTAATTGATTCATTTTTTTTGACTGAAAACGGCTTTCTTGAGTGTGGTGGTGTGGATAGGAGCAGGCTCCTTACTCTGCCCTCTGCGAGCTCAGGCAGACCATACTTCTCTCATCATCTCTGTAACTAAGCCCTGGAAATGACTGCCAAACTCTGGGATCTGAGTCACCTCAGGAAAATAAGATAGCAGGCTAATTTCAGACACTTTAGGGGAGGGGGAAAAACGTAGAGGATGAGGTGGAGCAATTGCAGTTTCTTTTGTTTCTTAATTATTGATGCATAGCAGAAAATCTCAAAAAGTTTGGGTTCTGCTTCATCACCAGAAAAAGATCAGAACTGTATTCAGCTCACAAGACCCTTCCTTAAACAAGGAGCAGCATCCAAAGAGGTTGAATTCCTCAAGTGCTCAACTCAGGCTCCAACATGACTAGAAATTCATGCCCCCAAAATCCTGAAAATCCCAAGAAAAATCACCCAGCGAAGGATTCAGCTTTAATTACTTGTTTTGTACAGCTCATTTTTTCCAGTAATCTGATTTATTTAGTTTTCATTATGATCAAACCTCATAGCAGCACCTGACTTTCAGCAGGGCAGAATAAATTACGTTTTCCTTGCAAGGATCCCATTCCAAAAGGAGCAAAGTGAACTCTGTTAGCCACAAATTGCTGGCAATATCCTCAGCAGCACATCAGAGATGCTATAATGGGCACTCAAATCTCACAGTGGGTGGAAGCCTTACTCATAAGTTGCCCCACCCAAACTCACAGGCTGACAAGCAAACAGCCAGCTCAGCGAGTGCTTGGAACATCATTTTTAAGGCTTAGGAATTCAGGCAGGCAGGAATCTGTGACTTTCACCCTTCCCACAATCAGACAAAACCTTGGATTTCCTGATCGGTTAACAATACTCAATCAATTCTCTGTCCATCTAAGAAGAGAGGAGTCTCTCTTGCAAACTATAGTGTCCTTCCATGTCTGGTGCTCTCACCACCATCCATGGACCGAGACTGCCCTCAGGATTCAACGACGCTTTGCCAAGTACCAGAAGCTCCTTTTTTGGGACAAACAGTCCCCCCCATTTTATAACCCCTGGGGCCGAGGGTTTCTTCTACTCTGAAGAGAGGGGGCATGACCATACCCTCTTCCTGGTCTTCTGCTCTGAAGACAGAGGGCAGCACCCCACCCTCTTCATCCTCTCTCCTTCTTCGTCCACTTGGCATCAGCATCACTGCAGCAGGTCGCCTCATCTGGCATCCAGCCACTGCATCCACCTAAATGCAGTCTCATGTATTAAAGACAGATTGTTCAGTCTATGGCCATACAAGATAAGTCCAGCCATAAGCCACTCCATCATCTCCTCCCACCGAATTCTTCCCATCAATTTCTCTAACGTCACAGGATTCCAGGCTGTCTCTCTTCTCACTCCAAAGCACTGCACAAGAGGATTAATGTTTCATAAAGCTTTCTTTTCCCAAGGAAGGGAAGGGTTAAAAAAGCCTCAGTCTCTACTGCCAGGACTCTCAAGGCCGGGAACCTCCCCCGCTCCAACTCTTCGACCGGCACAGACACAGTCTCTCTCTCTGGGAGGGGTGGGGGGCGGGTAGAGAACCATCTCCTCGTCTCTCCACCCTTCCATCCTGCAGAAGCTGGCTCAGTCCATTCCCTTCTACCTCTCCCTCTCTCTCCGGGCTCCGGCCTACCTCTCTGCTCAGGCCGCATGGCTTCAGGCCGCATGGCTGCCCCTGCCCCACCCAGGCCCAGGCCCAGCTTCAGGCCTTGGGCTGGGTGAGGGAGGAGATGTGCTCCTTTCAGTGGCCGGAACACAAAAGGAAGTTCCTATGGGATTCTCTCCTTTATCTCCCTATGTTCTCAGAGGTGACAAATCTCCTCAGTGGCCACACCATATGTCAATACTCTCTTCTGACCCATGATTGGTTTGACTATACCTTCCTTAAAAAACTCCCTTCCTGTCAAACCAGATGACTGCGCAAGAAGCCAGAATGCAAACTCACCACCATCAACCCATCCTGCCTCCCTCCTCCTGTCCCAGCTCTGAAGAGCCCGCTCAGCTCCAGCACTGACAAGCTCTAGGCGGCTTAAATCAACATCAGTAACAAATATTTGCATCTGCTTTGCACGCTGTCGGCCACCAGGTCTTGTGTTAAAGCGGGGAGGGGGAGCACCAAAACGCAGGGAACAAAGCCACCCTGGTACCTGCTCAATATTCCCTCACACTGCTCCGGGATCCTCAGCCAGGGCCCAGCTGGGGCGCAGAGGAAATGCGGCAGCACCGGCAGAAATTTATCCCGGAACCATCATGTCCACAGGGAAAGGGCACTTGGGCATGGATTACAGGAGTGAGAAAATACAAATATGGGCACGTGCTCAATTTATCTTTCAAGCCAGAATTCAGCTGCTGGACATGGAAATTCCGCTATGGACCTGGAAACAAACTTCCCTGAGTTAATCGATCTGAACAGAGCTCCAGCACCTTTTCTGTACTTGGGTCATGAGTAACAGCTGGATAATTCCAGATAACCCAAAATGTTGAGGTTGAGCTGCAAAACAAACACGTATCTATCTAGTTTTACACATTCATATGTGCACATGCAAATGCAGATATGTATATACATCACACCACATACCTCTTCCATACTAAAATTCTGCACAATTTCAAGCATTTCACAGGTTTTAAATATTTAGAACATTAAATATCCATTAAAAATTTGAATGGAGGTACAACAGCCAGGTGCTCAGCGGAGGTTACAAACCAAAGCTTTCCATTTCCAGAAGCCAGGCAGCAGAATTTGGGATGCTGAGCATTACATTTCAGGGGAAGTACACACAGAACCAACCTCTTCTCTTGCAGTGCTACCATGGATCTCTCAGGCAGCAGCAAAACACCGTCAAATTAAGTGCTGCAGTGTTATGTGCAACCTGAAAGCCACAGGAATGACAGGAATTCAGGGTTCTGTTTTTAGGAAGAACAACCAACCGCACAGGAGCTGCAGCAGATGCACCTCTACTTGTCTGATGCACATGAAAAATAAGCCTTCAAAAGTAGTGTTGGTTCTTCCCAGCTCTGCAAACTCAAGGTACAAATTTAAGGCACTATAAAAGAGGGGCGTAACAGTGAAGTACACCCACACCTGTGTGATGTGGGAGCAGCTGGGGCACCTGTGCAGCCTTCAGGACAGATATGAACCACTACAGTGACGCAGAACTGTGACCTAGTCCTGCAGTGCATTGTGGTGCACACACAGAGCTGCCTTGGATCTGAGCTGACCAACTCCTAGCAGGTCACCCCACAGAAGAGTCTTGATTTAGGACAATTGGCACAACAGGCACAGAGGAATCCACGTTTGCCTTTCAGCTGGTGCTTTCTAGCACCGCGTCAGAAACCTCTGAGGAAATCCACCACTTGTCCACAGCAGGGAAAACTCCCGAGTCCAGAGCCCCTGCTGGGCTGGCTCCCAAGACCACAGGACAGTCTCAGGCTGCACAGAGGTTGCACAAAGCCATCACACACGTGAAGACTCTCAGAGGAAGAGCAGGAAAATGAAGGTAGTAAAAGGCACTGACTGTAGGATGTTATTAGGATTAGGGATTAAAACAGATTAAACAGATTAAAATAGTACACGAGGGGTTACTTAACACCCAGAGGATGAGAAGACAGAAGCTGTAAGGGCTAAAAAGGTCTCTGTAGATACTTTCAATCCTGCAGCAGTCCCAGGTACAATCAGGCTCACCTGCAGCTCTCAGCGTGGTTCTGTTCTAGCAACTGAAGCCTGTTCCTGTATGGCCAGCAGTTCAAGTCTTAGTCTGACACATCTTTAAAGGATGCAAAGAGCATCAAGTTTTGGGTCTATCATTTTAAGAAATATTAAGTAAGATTATCTCCATGTTTCAAATGTATATAGTGCTCAAAGAATGAGATTTAAAAATAATCAGCTTACTGGGAAGATCAGCTTCTCTATGAAAGACCTTATAGATAACAATGACTTTAGGTCTTCTCAGCAGTCAAAAAATTTTGTGTCATCTCTAAATTTTGCTCCTGGTATTCCCTTTGTGGATTACAAAAGCAGCCCTACTTTCTCCACGCCCAGCAGAACTTTGATAGAGAAAAATGCCACAGTTTGATGTTCTTTACAAAATCTTCTGCAATCTGATCCTCTAAAGGGGTTTAGTTTAAGAGCCCAGCCTTTCTAACCCAGTTATTGTGCTGCCCAGGTCTGCCATCCTTCCCTGTGGACCCTGGGCTTATTCCAAAGGGCACAAACACTTCCCAGGGGAGTGGTTGGAGCTGTGAACACCAGAGAGAGCAGAACCCCCCGAAACAGAGCCGTGTGCAGCTCTCTCCAGGTCAGGTGTGTTTGTTAATGATTCTGAGACTCTCCCTGCCCCATCTCCCACTGATCTGTGCATTCTGCCGTGGCATTTTCCCACATATTCCCAGGAGATTGAGCCTCCTTCATGTGTTGCTGTGTTAGAGCAAAACAAGGCAATGAAAAAGATAAAAATCTAAGACAGCTGGCTTTTCAAGGAAAACCAGAAAGAACAGCTCATTCGGGCATGAAGAACTGGCAAGTACCAAAAAGAAGGTTGTTATTACCTACACAGATGAAAAAAAACGCCATAAAAATGTGAAAAATAGTAGAGGGGACAGTAGGAAGTGAAGGGAGCTGCACTCTGAGCTACAGCTGAAGTTCTTGATTCAGATCTTGGGCATTGAGGTCCTAAACTACAACCATGTCCATAAACTCAGGAGTGTCCAGGAACCTCAGGCATTTCACAAATGGACTCAAGTTTGATTCACAAGCCCTGACAGGGGCACTCACAAGCTCCTCTGTGTGCAATCAGGAAAGCAACTGCCTTTGTAGGCTCCAGCAGTCATAACAAAACCCTACAGAAGTCAGACATCAGGTGATATTTCACTGTCACCCAAGAGATTCAATCCAGTCGGACTTTCAGGGGCACAGCCACAATACAGCCTCAGGATTCTCAAAGACACCACTTTCAGAAGTTGCCTTTTATTTTTTAAATTTACATTGAAAAATAAAAGGCCTCCTGATGAAATGGTTGTTCAGGAAATAGAAGTCCAAGGTATCCTTTTCTGCTCAGCTTTAAAGTCTTATTTAATCACCCAGGAGAGCTGTGAACACCAAGAAACCAAGCCCTGTTGATACAGCACCCTCCTTTCCTTTAACTGGTTTCTTTTAAGAAGATTTCAGAGTGCTTCCATCATATTTCAGGCCCCAAAGTTATCTCCAGTCCGGGATCTATAGAGAAACTGGTTATGCTGCATGGAAAAGATAAGTTGCATTACTTTACCAATGCAATACTTTAATTTTATTGTCCTCATAAAACAATAAACTCAAAGAATAATCTTTGGACAGCCAAGAGACGTAGCTCAGATATTCTTAGAGGTTTGTTTTTGTTTTTGGCAACGGGAACATTGTTGATTTAAAATCCAGGTCACTTAAAATCAAAAGTTCAAAGTGCAGTCAGATACTGCACCTGCAAATGGGATTTTCTGCCAGCATTTTATGTTGTGTCCAAGTCTCTGCTTAAAGAAAATTCCTTCCTGTTGCTCCATAACAAAGAGTTAAATGGGAAAGGTTCAGGAATGGGTTTGGTGGGGGATATCACACTCAGCACTGTGCTTGTGTCTCTCCAGGTGAGCTGGGCATAGGCACAGGCTCTGTCTTCTCCTCACTAACAAACTCCTACTGCAAAAATCCAGGTGATTATAAAGGGGAGACCATTGCAGAAAGGCAGGGAAGAAAAGTTTATTCCCCAAATCCTCTGGAGTCCTCAGGAAGATAACTTCCCTTTACTTCAGTGGGACACTAGGCAGCTAGAGGCTGCTGCTGCATTTAGTACTTCTCTGGGCTCTCACCCTCTCCTAGGTGTAACAGCAACTTCAGAACACAGAAAATTTAAAGAACCATTTTTTATTGTTACATGTTATTTCTCCTTCTATTCTGCGACTTAATTGCCAGTGACTTTTTTTTTTAACCAGGGTTTACTGCTACCGTACTTGGCACAGATAAATCCTCCTGCTTAATGGGCTTGATACACTGGCATGGATCCCAGAGCCATGTGGGTTTATTGCACGGATCATCAAATCTATTAATGCTATCAGATCCTGGTCTGTATTTCACATTTCCCATTGATACACTGAAACAAGCAGGAGAATTACATAAAATGTAGCTCCCACATTTGCCCGCTGCTTCCATGAACATGCTTGGACACATGACAGGTGCTCAAAATAATGTTGCAAGCATGGAAAGTTCAAACTAACAGTCCAGACCTCACATATCTGATCCAGAGAATCTCTCCTCTGTGTAAGAAAAAGTTTGTTGCATGCTCCTCTTTGGCAAAGCTGGAGCAACAGAAAAAGCCAACTTGTCAAATTTTAACTTGAGAACAAGATGTTCCTGTGTCCTCTGTTGGCAAATGCACAGCCTAGCAAGAGTAGCCCTTTAGCCATCTGCCACACACCCACCTCCCAGTCAAACATTTACACCTTTCTCGGGACTAAAATGAAGGTTTCTGGCAAAGAGCTCCACGGTATTACCTGGAAATGGCCTGAAATTGAAATACTAAGTAACGGTGGTGTCAGCTGGTGACTGAACACACTGAAGGAACGAATCACTGTCAGAATCTAACAGCATAAGCCCAACTCTGTGCTCTCTGCACACAAACTGTGTGCTGCCAGGCATGCTTTGATGGATGCTTCCACTGGGAAAAGGATGGCTGAGGATCACCCTGAAGTTTAGTGCTGCTACAGCAGATCCCTCTGACTCTTCTTTTATGCTATTTTGAGGTAGAAAACTTGAACGCTGGCTCTGGGCTCTATCTGAGCTGACCTGATAACCTTTGCACTTGACAGAGAGGTGCTGAGGTCTTTCACTTCCCGGACCATTGATGTTTCAGGTACATCCCTGCTGCTTTGCTTCTGATTTCTGGGCATGCAGATGTCAAACATGGACACCTTTTCATCTTCAACTACAGGACACCCACATCTGCATCCTTAAACCAAGATACACGAGGATCTGTATTTATGTGGCACCTTTAAGTCAAGAAATTCAAAGTTATTCCAAAAGTAATAGAATAGCCTTACCCAAGTAACTTACTTGAACTTTACTTTCAAACTGCCCTTTAAAAACACTTTATTAGAATACTCCTCCATCCTGGAGCTATTTAAGGTTTATGATGCCCAGGATGGATGTTCAACATAAAACCCTGCAGAGATAACAGAGAAGCCCACAAAAATCCCAGCCTGCACACGCTCTGTACTCTTAGATGGGCAGCAGGCAGCACGCCTGCTCTTCCTCCTCATGGCAGGAATTGCCAAGTGATGTGCAGTCCTTTGGGAATAAGAGTCACTGCAGGACGTGGGGGAGCGAGTGGGAATGAGCGCTCTCTAGGAACCCACGGCAAAACCTCACCCTGACCTCGGCGGGGCTGGGATCCCAGCGAGGGGAGACCCTACAACCCCACAGGCTGGAGGAAAAGATGGGGGAGAAGGAGAAAAACTTTGAGAGAGGTTGGACAGCGGAGGAGGAGGAGGAGGAGGAGGAGGAAGGTGTTCTGCAAGCCTTGGGGAAGGGCAGCAGTGGCTCCTGCCGAGGGAGTACCTTGTAACTGAGCCGAGAGGGACTCCTGATGCTGCTGGTACTTGAGCGCCGTGGCCTCAGCCTTCCTCAGCTGGCCCTGCAGCTCGTAGTAGAGCATCGCCCCGTACAGGAACCCGAACACCACGGTCAGCAGCAGCAGCGTCTGGAAAATCCGCTTCTGTTTCCGGGAGCACATCCCGTTGCCCATGTCCCCGGCGGGGTCCCGAGGGCCCCCGCCCGTCACGGCTCAGCAGCGGGCGGCAGGCGGCGGCATCGGAGGCCCCGGGAGGAGGAGGAGGAGGAGGAGAGGAAGGGAAGGGAAGGAGGGGCGGCGGAGGCGGGGCCGGCCGAGCGTTTCAGCCCCTGGGCACGGCCGC
>WEIT01008577.1:26668-57464 GCA_013389985.1 Dryoscopus gambensis | reverse complement strand
CGGCAGCTCGCCCCGGCCGTACCCGGCCTTTGCTCAGGGCCAACCTGCAAAGTCAGCAGGGACACCTTGCGCTCAGCCCGCGCGGCTCCCAGGCACCGCCGGTGTGTCCGAGCGCAGCGCTGGGCCGCAGGGGCGGGCTGACTCCCAGCGCCTGCAGCCGCCCCGCTGTTCCCAGCCAGGACGCGAACATTCCCGGCCCTGGCAGGGGCCAGGCACTGCTCTCGGGCACCTTCACTGAAGGTCAGCGCTCGATTGTGCTCCCGTATCAGCGTGAGGTGGCCAGGGCAGGCTCCATAAGCAGCGGGTCCTTTGGATGATCACAGGCTAGAGAAAACAAGCTTATCCTATTAGCAGGTGCTAATTACATTAACCACTTTACTTTCCATTTAGGTTTTGAAATATTCAAGACCTACCCTGACTTGCTGTTAGGTTTCAGGCCCAGCTAAAACTGGCTTTCCAGAAGCATGTAGCAGGTGTGGAAACCTGTCAGAGTTTCCGGATGCTGTAATACTGGGCCTTCAGCTCTGCCCTTCCCAAAAATATGCAGCCATGGTTTATTGGATTTGCAAAAAAACCCCAAAAAACCAAACCCGAAAAATAAACCAACATACAAAAAAACCCAGATCACCAAAAAACAACACAACCCAAAACCAAACCCTCTAGCCGAAACTCAGTTTAATAACTCACCAGAAGTGAAGTTCCTAGACCAGGCTCTGTCTGTTAAAATTGAGGACCACACACTTTGATACGTGAAGAGACACAGAGAAAGGCACAAAGACTCTCCCTATTCCTGTTTAGAAAAGACGAGGTGGTAAGAAAGGTTCTGATCTACATCATAGTGCAAGTTTCTATGAAGAGCTTTTCTCTGCTGAGCTTTCACGTGAAAGTTTAAGAAACACTAAGGCAGGAGCTTTTTTTTCTTCAAGAGCTTTTAGCCCTCAGGGTTCTTAGCTTGTGAACAGCCCTCTTTGCAATGCTAATAGAAGTTATTAATGTGAAGGGCTAAGAAGGGCTAAGAAGAAAGATGCAGAGAAGAAACAGAAGAATTCACCATCTTCTTCTTTCCTCCATCATATCTTTGAAGCCCTTCTAAGCACAGAAGAAAGGAGTAAAGAAGCAGTCCAAATCATGTATGAGGCATATGCAGCAGATGTAATGCCTATAAATAAAGTTCAAGTGCTTTCACTGTAGACGCTCATTTGCAAATAGCCCCCACACTCTTTTTCAAGCTGCTACTCCCAGCTTACCCCCCACTTAACATGAATCATTGCCAGGCCCACCTATGGCACAAATCAATACATCATGTTTCTCCTTTATCCCTTCCAACCTTTCCTTCTGCTTTACCCTCATTAGTGCTAGATGCTTCAGCTGTAGTATTTACTGTGCCTGATACAGGAAATCCAACTTGAGAAACAAGACACTGAAGCAGATGTCTCAGAATGAGGACTTCAGTGCAAGTGGGAATTGATCTCAAAGAAGTCCTCAGAGCACATGCTTTAAATTCACAGCAGAACAGTCTTAAGAGTCCAAGGTAAAGTAGTACATCACTATCATAAAGGCAGCAAATCTAGTCAGAATTGCGATCAGTCACTTGTACAATAAAATAAACATTTGATCCTCCTGCATTTATGCATTTGCTCTACTTGTATGCATGCAGGAGAGCAAGCATCTACTATTGGGTATCAAGTATGGTTAATGGCATCTGTTCCAAAAGGGAATCTAGAAAATACAGGAAGCAAAGTTAAACCAAATACATCTGACAGAGGGATTCCAGAGCAGCAACCTCCCGTATACACTGTGTTTTGGATGAGAAGGGAAAGCAGACAGCAAGCTTTAGGCACAAAAGAGTCTCTGCATAAAGTATGTACATAGGCTTGTTAGCCTGGAAGTGACCAAGTGTGCTCTGTATAGATGGACTTTGTGAAAAGTGTTACTTGCAAAACTCTAGCAACTCCACGGAGGTGAAAAATCTCATTTAATGGCCTACAACTTGAACAGAAGATACTGTTAGGTTTCTGTTGTCTTCATGGAGCACTTGATGCTCATTTGTAACACACTCTTCCTGGCAGAGAAGTATTAACCATTGTTATTTTTATAGCCCACATTAGCTGCCTATATGAAATACCTCATTCCAGCTAGTGTCAAGTCCTGCTCTGAGATTTCCTAACTGCTTCATTCCATAAGAGAAGCTGTACCTGATACTGAACCCAGCCTGACCCTCCCATGAGCTCAGTAGATGGCAGCTGTCCCAGGCAAGGCATGGTAGTGGTTTTTCTTGCTTTCAAGTCATGATGCAGACAGTCTAAGCAAGAGGTAACGAGGAAAGTAAGACACGCAGACAGATCAAGTTTACTAGACTCCGTTTACTATTTATCAATTATTTTATCTATAGATCTGTTCAATAAAACAAACTATACTTTATATAATAGATTACTTCATTGCAGGTATTGCACAGGCTATATTAATCTCGGCACCATGGAAACATGATAGCAGGTTACTGTATTTTTTTAAAAATATATAATTTAGCAGAATTAGACTAGCACAAGAGAATACTAACCATTTTAAATGGGTAATCTCATTTAAATATCCATGTCCATCTCATTCCAGCTCTACTGAATTAGAGAATCCAGAGTATTAGTACTGGACAGGGCTAAGGAAGGCTGCTTCTCTGCAAAACATCCTCTTGGCTACTGGCCTCCAAAGGCATTCAGCGGGTCATCAAATGTGCTCAGGATCTTGGTTTCAGATTTTGCTTCTGAGGCTGCTTGGGAAGATCTGGCTTTGGGAGTGGGTATCTTGACTTGGCTGCTAGAGAAGATATCATCTAAAAAGGGGAACAAAAAACTAATTTTAATGAGAAGTGACTACTAAACAGAAGCAACATTGTACATGAGAGACTCCATTACACACCAGTGACTGCCAAGGACATTCTGTGATAAACAAATGCTTTCCTGCTACTTGCAATTCTGGATGCATTTGTAAGGACATACGTGGGAGCTTAAGATTTGTTTTTTGCTTCTCAGAAGACAGCATAGTACTTATATTTTACAACATGTTCAGGCTCTCATAAGCATTTGAAAAGTACTAATGAACTAAAGCTCCACAATAAATTCTATCATTCAAGTGCCAGATAACATCCATCTTGTCTAGAACATTAGCGTGTGAGGAACCTGAGAGATCCAACAGCTGTGAGAGTGTTGCTAAAGAAAATCAGAGGAGGAAAAGATGGTAGTTGCTAACAACTACTGTGGTGATAGCCACTAACCATGACTCTAATCTACACCACAATACGAACATAATATAAACCCCCTAAAAACAGACCATGGCTAAGATGCAAAGAGGCAGACAGCTATAACCACCATCCTGATGAATATTCAAAGTCTGTCTAAAGTCTTGAATCAAGGTCTCCCACCACCTTCCTCAATACAAGCATTTCTGATGTGAATAACTAGGATCACGAAGTGGAAAAATATCACACGGCCATTAAGGCAGAGGACACCAATACACAGAAATTAAATGATCCAATACAGATAGCTTGTGTCAGGTGCAGAGCTCACAGTCCTGCAGCTCTTGCTGTGGCTAGAACTGATTATGTTTAGGACTTTGCTCATGGAAAGAGATGAAGCTGCTACCATACGCATGCTGAGGGGTTTTCACGAGGCTTCCTGAGCATACACAACAGTGTATCTCTTACTGTAAACTAAGAAATTTAGGATACTCAGATTATGCAGTTGGAGTATAAAACAAAAAAATTACAAGACTTAGATATGAGGATCACCAGTGATTCACAAAGCTGGTGTACACAGCACATAACTGGTCTTGAATCCGTATTAAGAAAAGATGGGTGTTACACAGAGGTTAATCCAGCCACTGAGACTAGCTGGTCACAGCATGGTGCTACTAACACCAAGGTTGTGGGTTTGCTCCCCGTAAGGGCCATTCACATAAGAGTTGGACTCTGACCCTTGCGAGTCCCTTCCCTCAGAATATTCTGTGAATTACTAGTCCAGAGTATAAAAACTAGTATTTCCATCCTCAGCACGTAGCTTAACCTTAAGCAGAGGCCAAGCACAATGTGATCTATCGCAATGTGTTTCCCTGTTTCTTCTCACTACTTCCAATTCAGCATGTGTCTGCTACTGTGCTGATCATAGGGATTACACAGGAATAATCCAGGACCACAGTTTAGAAAGGCAGCAAAACGGAGTAATCCCCTACTGGCATCACTCCAAAGCAAGAAGCTATCACATGGATTAGCTTTACAGCAGAGGGGAAGTACAGTGAGTGCCATAAGTAGTAGAGGTATCATTTCCATTTTTTATAAAAAGGCTTAAAGAATAGAAACATTTTGCCCAGGGAAAACTCTATTTGTTGGAGTACAAGCAAGATCAGTCACCATTTTGAAGACAGGCAGAGGTGAAATCCCTGTAAGGTGATTGAGGACTCTAGTGACTGGAAGGTGTGGTAGGACAAAAGAAAACAGCCTGCATCCTTCACACCCCTCAAACTGCAGCTGAAATTTACTGTTTCATTTGCAGCACCAAGGTTCTCCTAAAACAACAATATACAGCTCTGTCAAAGTGCTACCACGATCACTTAAGCCAGCCCTTAATGTGACAGATAGGCAAGTGCCAGTTCCACAACGCTACTGCCAGCTGGACATCCTCATGTTCAGGCATCTTCCTGCACTCCTGGGGGTGTTCTGGAGCTCCATGGGCACTAAGAAGCTGAATACCTTTGGCTGTACCACTGAACACTCACCACTCTAGAGGAAGATGAAGACCATCAGATGTGGGTGCTTTAGATGCAATAGGCATCAAGATCAGATGTGACATCAAACACGAAGCTTTAGCACCAGAGTCAGTGTCAAAAGTGGAAACAAACAAGAGATTCTGTTGTGGCTTATTTTCAAGTGGCACTCTACAACTGTTTTTTCAACATTCAGTCCAGATTTTTGTGATGAATATTTGGAACGGGTAACTGCTTGGCCAATTCTTTCATTTACTATAGATAAAAAAATCTTATTTTAATAATTTACATTTTTGCAAGATCATCCGATATGGATTTCAAATATCTTCCTAACAAACCTAAGTCTTTATTTTTTACATCAGTTCAGAAGATTTTGAAATCTCAAGATGCTCATTCTCCAGCAAGTTTTCTAGCGCATTTACAGACTTCAGCCATCAGGCTAGAATGCTTAGCAGCAGTCCAGGTAAAACAGTGGTAAGTCAGGTTCATTGAATAAGTTAGAGGGAATGAAGACTTGACAAGAACCAAAGGTAGAGAAGAAAAGAAATATACACAATCTCAAAGAAGAGCTATGAACACGAAGAGCCTGAGAACAGGCACAGCTGAGAATCGCATTACTTTCTGTATCTCCACTGATGGAGAAGAAATGAGCATGCTTTGCATCATTTCACATTACTACTTGCTGGTTTTTCAACAAATTATATATGGCAAACCTTTCCTTTCAGGTGTAGTATCTGTAAATTGTCCTGGGTACATGAATGTAAACAAAAGCTTACGGGCTCCAAGGTAGTTAACACCATAGTGAAGGTGAGATGGGCAGAGATGCCAATTTGTTCGTATCAGTGACTCATCTGAAAGTACAATACAAAAAGCTGTGCAAATTGAAATACGGAGTCTGTCTCAGAGCCATAATGTGAGATGAGTCTCTTAGAAACTTGTCTGGAGTAATTCCCTACAGGAATTAAACTTTTTCTCAGAACGATTTTATACACTCTCCTAAACTACTTAAATGCCATGCTGGTTCTACAAATCCAGAAAGTTCTCATCCAAGGTTAAAATACAAAGATGACCAGAGATTTCAGAGCAGTTGAAAAGTAAAAGAAAGCAGAGCATTCTAAAACATCTTAGATGAATGCAACTCAGGACAATATTACAAGACTAGTAGCAAGATTTTTACTTATACATACACTTACCCATATCATCGTCAAATATGGACTTTTGTTCCACCTTCTTCTTGGCCTTCTTTTCTTTTGGTTTTACAGTTAGATCCGCAAAAATATCAACGTTATCATCAAACAGGTTAGTCTCTGGCATCTTCTCTTTAGTTTTGGTCATTGGCTTAATTGCCTCAGTAGCAAATATATCATCCTTGGAGAAAAACAGAAAGATTTCATCAATCCACAACACAATTCAATAGTCAAATTATCTGTACACAGCAGCTGAAATGTTAAGAAGACTTGGGCTTCTTGGGCTTATCAGTTAATGGTTGAACTCAATCATCTGAGAGCTCTTTGCCAACCTAACTGGCAAGAAGCTTGAGACCCTTTTCCTCATGGGGGACTTGGCAGAAGTGCCTTAGTAGTGGATTGTACACAGCACACAGAGGCCTGTATCAAGTCCCTGGCCCACCCATTTCATTCCTTTTTTGAAGTGTTATTTAGCTGCTGGTCATTGAACAGACAGTTAACAGGTAAGAAGCAAGTACCTTATTATTCTGAAAAAGGTATGTTGCCACAGCACATTCAGTGCACGCCTGCTCTGTATTAAGGCTCCACCTTTTAAACCACTGTTGCTAATTGGGGGCTGAACAACCAAAGAAAGGCTTTCCATTTCCCAGCAGTGGAGCAGGAGTCAGAGTTTACTTCACTCCCTATCCTGCACACCCCATCCTATTCAGCAGCCTCCATTACGCCCAAGTTAGAGGGGTCTGCATATGGCCGTGCAGAACAAAAAAACATGGCAGGTTCAGCCATTACCTCAAAGATATCTTGGGCAGTAGGGTCAACTGCTTGGCAGACAGCAGATTTTAACTCCTTTTTTCCAGTTTTCTGAGACGTGAAGAGAGAATCTTCCTCTTCCTCCAAAAAAGGTATAGGGCTGCTTTTTGTTGAAGATTTTTGTTGTACAGGCTGGAAGATATCATTGCTGTCCTGATCACCCAGATCAGGCTTTTTCTCCCTGCCCTTGATAGGTTTGTTAGCCCCACTGTCTGGCATTCCGTCCTTCAGCTTTGATTGTGCAGCTGGTCTGGATGTTGAGCTGCTTGCAAAAAGGTCTTCAGATTCAAACAGATCATCCCCATTTTCTGTGGATTCTGGAGGAAGGAGTTTGTTTGTCCCAGCAGACAAAACACTGCTGTGAGCTGGTAGTGACAAGTTAGAGACAAAGCCATTTTCCTTGGACTCTGCTTCAGTAGCAAGAGGCTCCTTTATGTTC
The DNA here is from genome assembly GCA_013389985.1 of Dryoscopus gambensis. Taxonomy (NCBI): domain Eukaryota; kingdom Metazoa; phylum Chordata; class Aves; order Passeriformes; family Malaconotidae; genus Dryoscopus; species Dryoscopus gambensis. Next base: position 50,279 of record WEIT01008577.1, on the reverse strand, counting down.
ACTACTGCTGGTGTCTGTTTTGGTAGAGAGAATTGTGCCTCTTTAGTAGTGTCCACCTCCTCACTCCCTTCAGCCTCTCGGGCAGCCAGACGGCGCGCCATTCTGCTAGGGGGTCTGCGCTTTCCTGGAACCCTGATCCTGGTCTGCAAGGAAGGAGGAAAAGCAAAGCAGGATCATACATTCGGAAAAAGCCCCACAGGACATTCAAGCTTGGAGCAGTTTGGAGAAAGGTTCAGAAATATAACCCAAGACTTGATTTGCTGCCCTTAGTCATTCTACAGCAGTGGAACTGGTGTACAAAAGCAACAGCGCTCACAAGTAGAGTCACAACAGGTCAGAAAGCCACTCTAGCCCCTTGGCTTCAGGTAATACCTTAGTCAGCCTGTTACCTTGCTAATCATGGGGCTTTTACAGTGCAGTTCAAGCCATGACTAATTATATTTTCCATGCAACTTCATTTTATGCATAGCCTATTGCAGTTAATTGCTGCTTTTAAGAAAGCCCCCTGCGAGTTTCCATTATAGCCTTTCCCCTATCCCACATGGACAGGAGTATTTACATGGGCAGGAAATGGATCCCTGCAAGCTCTTCTTCTCTTTTGTTAATTGCTCCGTGCACTGTTCTTTGAAAGCGCAGGCAGAATGCTGGGCAGGTTGGTTTGTTCCAGCCTTTGGAAAAAAGTGCATTTGACGGGATATATTTACACTCAAACTTGAAAGGCTGAAGAAGCAATGATATGCCAAAATTACAACATCTAACCCGAGCCACAAAAAGCATTCACCGTATAGTTACCAAGATGCTTTTTCTGTGAAAAAACGTGCATCATCGCTACACTAAAACGAACGTTCAAGGTTGATAATATGCAGCTACAGGCGCTCTATTCTTAGCAAGCCTATCTATTTAAAAGTATCACAACAGAGAGCTTTGTCTGTTGGAAGACGCTGCTATTGGAAACAACTATGCCTACATGGTAATGGACCAGGCTGATGTACCAGCTTCAAACCCGTTTGTCACTAAGGGGTCATGTCAGCCGCTGTGGTGACGGCTGTTGCATCTTCGCAAGTCATCTCTGCTGCTCATCTAGTAATGAGCAGCCTCATCAGCATTAACGGAAAAAAGAGTCAGAGTTAAGATTTTAAGTTATCTTACTCAAATTGCTGCTCTCAGGAAACCCCACAGACTTATAAAATCATAAGCACCTAGATGAAATCTTAACTATATGGTTGGCACTTCCATTTTTTAAAAGAATCACTAAGTCTTTAATTAGAATATGCCTTTTGCAGTCCATAAAGTAAAAAGTATGAGTGAAAAAACAAGTGAGTCAAGAGGCAGAGATTTGCCACGTCAAAAGCTGTAACAATTCTTTTTGTTTTGCTCTGTGTGAAAACAAAAGTTTTCTTTGAAAAAGAATTGAGCGTTACAGTTCAGGACAGTATGACACTTTTATCCACAGAGGAGGTAAAGGTCAACCTACAGCAGTGATGTGTTCTGGATAGCTTGTCAAAGCAGCTGCCTGTAACCTATTTTATAGTTGGCCTAGCAAGATGTCTTTTTAGTATTTTTTTTATCCCAGTGTCTCCTGGGATAGGACAAGATGTTATGCTAACGTACATTCAACCAGTAGGGAAATCCAGTATTTGGAAAAGGTACACATGTACTTTAAAAAGGCACTGGGTATATGCATAAGCCCCTTACAGAGCTAAGTATAGGTGCTAAGCTAGACTTTCTCTTCAGTGATCCACAGAAGTCAGAGGGGATTAGATTTTCACACTCTCATTTAGATTCAGATGAACCACACTGTTAGCAGAACTTGCATACCAAAAACTCCTGCCCGAAGACAGGAGTATTTTTAATCCTCCTTCCTCTCGTCCTAAATCCCAAGGTTACCTTATTGGCACTGTGCAAGGTGTCCGCTTGCATGGGCTGATCAAAGCTTACACCGAGTTCTTTGTTGCTTCCTGCAGCAGAGAAGGCTTCGCTGTTCTGTACCTCCTTGGGCTCATGTAATGGAGTGTCCGGCACTGGTAAGGGGGACTTGACATTGGAGACCTTCGGCATTGCACCAGGTAGTAAGGCTGAAGGGTTAATAGCTAAGTTAGCCTACAAAACAGAGACAACAAAAATATACACACAAAAAGAGATCATATTACTACTGCTCCAGAGGAAGCATGGCTCCAGATACCAGTGAATCTGGGTATTTAAGTTCTACTTTTAAAGTGCCTGGCTTTTCTCAGACCTAAGAACTTCTGTGTCCCCCACATGCTCAGTCTCACTAAAACTGTGGAGTAGTCAACACTATTATTCTGTATAAGAGCTTCAGGAACAGCAGGGTCAAGTTATGCCAGACCCTATGTAGCTCAATATTCTGTCTGAGGACACAATGGTTCTGACTTTGAATAGTACTGTGATATAGACAGTTATTAGTCATTTCGTGTCAGAAGAGGGACATAACCATAGTCCCCCCTAAGAGTCTCTAAACATACTTAATAGTGCTAAGAACAATAGCAGTTCAAAGAGGAGCCCACCCTCTGCCCCCCACACATGAGCAAATAGTGCTGCTTAGAGTCAGGACTGAAACAGAAGGAGGAAATAATATTAAACATGCAATACAGAAAAAGCAATCCAGAATATGCCATCTGAAAAAAAAATAATGTTGCAAGAGTAAGGTAAGGAAGCAGTAAGATTTTGTTTCAGGGAAAGCCATCAGTGAGGCAAGGAAGATTTTCTTTTTTTTTTTTTGAAAGTTAAAGTGCCAGTAAAGTTAATTACTTGTAGCTTTCCAATCCGAGATGAAGGCTCTTTGGTTTTAATGGGAACAGGACCTGTGGATTTCTGCACAAAATCACATTGGATTAAACAAGCTGACAAGTTATTATCAACCAGACCATAGTTTTCATTTTAATACATCTATAGAAAGAAGCTAATTGCATACCAATTTCTTTTGAAGATACGTTGTTATCATCCCATTCTACCACTGGAGCTATAGTCACTCAGTTTTCAGTTTCAGTTTCCCACATGCCATGGCCCCATCCTCATTATCACATTTCATTCGCCCTTCTTCCACCTATTATTACACTTTGCCATGGTAACTGAAGAACATCCATCTTCTCCAGGTCACTGCCACCACTGGTCAAATCAAACCAGGACAGCTACCTTCTTCTCTCTCCTTGCTTATTCTGTTCCCCAAAATCCTCTGAAGCCATATTGTCAGGCCACGATCTAACTTTTCTCTTTGTGACTGGCTGTAACAGGGCTACAGATTTCAGTGAAGCCCACATGGAAGCCAAGAGTGCTGCAAAATTGTTCCACTCACACTTCAAGAAAAACAGCTTCAGAGAAGTGAGTGTTCCTCTAAAAAAAGCAGGCCAGTAGTGCTAGAAAGAGGACTAGGCTAAAAGAGCAAGAGCAGCTGTTTGGGCCGAAGACTTGGTCAATTCTAGAGCTCAAGGAATGGATCAAATGAGCCAAGGTGCTCTTCCCAGGGCTAGCTCTCCAGAAGTTTGTAGTCTGCATGGTTCTGTGAGCTAGGTGATACTGCTGTTGGTGTGACTGGGTAGTCAGAGCACCTTCAGCTAAGTTGAAGTAACTGAGGGTTTGCAAGGGTTAGGACACGAGTTTGAAGGGCTTGATAGCATGACAGAGGAATCCTAGAATCTGAGGAGATTGCTCTCTACTTAATTGCATGTGTTGTTCAGCTGAACCTCAAACAGGCTGAAACCATTCCTATACCAGGCTGTCAGTAGCTACAAAAACCAGGAAGATGAGCCTGCTGCTACACTTCAAGGAACACTTTACAATAAGGGAAGACATGCTAATTACTAGCCCTACAGACCTGCTCTGTGTTCATCAGCCCAGAGGAGAAAAAACAACTCTCACTCCCTGCAATAAAAAGCTAATCTCCTACACGTGAAAATCCATCAAGCAGTTCTGGTGAGGCCCAGGCCGGAAGTCAGATCCAGATCACCTCTCCCAGAGACCCTTGATTCTACAAGATTAAGGACAGGAGCCTTGTTTGCTCACCATAAAGTCTCCAAGATAAGAGTCTCAGCTGATGCAGATTTCTGCTGCATGCCCTGATCTCCTTTCTGAGAAAGGCTACCTTTAAAGATCACATTCACCCCAACAGACTGGCACTTTAGAGAAGAAGAAACAACTCATTTTCAGTCCAACTGGACCTAGGGTGTAGCTTTTCACTGCCATTTCACATTTTTAAGTGTGTGTACGATGAATAAAACACTGCATCAGTAACATTTAAGCTTCTTGCTAGGAACAGTGCATCTGCTGATAAGCAGAGAAGTTTGGCCACGCATTGCCACCTGACAGCCAGTGAATCCAGGCATTAGTTTTCATCTTTCCAAGACGCTTACTTAAAAAAGGATGATCCATCTCCTTTTTCTTTGGATGCTGTTCAAGGCACAAGATTTAAGTACTTGCCTCTGTAGTTGCTGCTTTCAGAGTCTCATCTTGCTTGGCACTTAAAGCATTTTCTAGGTTACTGGTCACTGAGGAAGGGCCAACACTGGTCTGAAGAGTTTTCTTCTCAGCCATTTTCTGAAAGGATTATGGGCACCAGTCAACACAAACGGAGTAAAAAGCATGGTGTGCAGATAGAAAAAAAACCCAAAAGAACACAAGCAAAAATTTTTAAAATCTTGCTTTTAACTGAACAGAAAACAAGCCACTTATTATGATTCTGCTGTGCATAGCTGGATTTGGTTTGCATGGCCAGGTTTTGGTAGTGGTGGGGGGGGTGCTACAGGGGTGGCTTCTGTGAAAAACTGGTAAAAGCTTTCTCCACGTCTAGCAGTGCCAACCAAAGATGGATGTGCTGCTGGCCAAGGCAGAGCCAATCAGGAACACTGGTAACCCCTCTGTTGTAACGTATTTAAGAAAAAAGAAAAAAAAAAAGAAAATGTTTTTGCACAGATGTAATTGCAGCCAGAAAAGGGCGGGGTGAGAACACATGAGAGTAACAGCCCTGCAGACACCAAGGTCAGTGGAGAAGGAGCAAGAGGAGATGCTCCAGGCACAGGAGCTGAGATTTCCCTGCAGCCAGTGGTACAGACCATGGTGAGGCAGCTGTGCCCCTGTAGCCCATGGAGGACCACAGGGGTGCAGAGATCCACTCACAGCCTGTGGAGGAGACCCAGGCCAGAGTAGGTGGATACCTGAGAGGAGACTGTGAACCCATGGGAGGCCTGGGTCCTGGCAGGGACCTGTAGAACCGTGGGAGAGGAGCCCACACTGGGGCAGGTTTCCTGGTAGGACTTATGATCCTGTGGGGGACCCACATCATCACATGCTATGCCTGAAGGACTGCACCCCATGGAACAGTGACCCACATTGCAGCAGTTTCTGGAGAACTGTTACCTGTGGGATGGACTTAGGTTGGGTAAGTTCATGGAGAACTGTCTCCAGTGGGAAGGACCTCCCTCCCTGAACAGTGGCAGAAACAAGGTATGAGGAACTGACTGTAACCCCCTTTCCCCATCTCCCTGTACCACTGGGGGGAGGAGGTGGAGCTGGGAAGGAGAGGGATGGGGGATGGTGTTTTTAAGGTCTTATTTTACTTCTCATTATTCTGCTCTGATTTTGCTAGAAAGAAATTCAGTTAATATCTCTAATTCAAGTCTATTTCACCTGTGACAGTATTTGGTGAGTGATCTCTCCCAGTCCTCAACTCATTTATATAACTATGTTATATTTTCTCTCCCCTGTCCAGCTGCAGAGGGGAGTGAGAGAGGGGCTTTGGTGGGTGTCTGGCATCCAGGCAATGTCAACTCATTACAACAACAGGCATTGGTTTTTGGCTCTGCAAGGCAAGGGCCTTCCATTCCTCCATTCCTTTAGTCTACCTCAACCTTTGCTGTCTATGCTAACAATTAATAAGGAGAGTTTCAATAAACTTTGAAATGCATGCATATTTCCTCATCAACAAAACAGCAGGGAAAATAAAAGCACAAAGCTTGCTAAGGAACAGGGCTATTTTTATGTTTTCAAGCAACCAGGCTCCATATATAGACTCCCAGGCACTAATTACTTAAGACTACCCCACCCACAGTCCTCAAAGAAACTGTTTCCAGGAACTATTGACAGTTTTCGAGCCTAACTTCCAGCTATAGACATGAATATAGATTAAAGTCAAAGTTAGTTTCAATTTGATTAAGCTACCTACATTTAAGAATAGCAGTTTAGAATGCATGTTAGGACTTTTACCTCAGGTCACCTGTAACACAGTCTAGTTCATTACTGCAGCTACTCGCCCTCTAAAGACAATCAGGTGACCATGAGGATTTTAGTGCTGCATCATTACCTCAGATCAAACCAACCTGCAGAAACTTGAATTACACAACTCATAGAGCAATGCTCATCAGTCATGCATGAAGCACAGGGAAGTCATATTAGCAAGTTAAGCCATTAAACAAGAACTCTACTACTCTGACTTCTGCTCAGGTGTGTCCTCTTACACCTAAGCCGGTCCCAGTGGTACACAAAAATAAATAGAATCCAATTCTCTCATCCCAGCATTGGGAGACTCAATGTGTCTGTTTGCTCCCTATGTCTTCAGGGTCACAATGACCATTTCTGTTGCCTCAAAAAGGTTTGAAAAGTCACTTAAATTTCTTGTGGCTATACAAATGGAGAAAATCCCTTCCATGTGCTTCTTTCCAATCTCTTTTATATAAGCCATTTACAGTAGAGAAACAGGTACCGGAATGTTTGTTTTAGCAGTACTGAAGAGATCATCCTCATCATCATCCCCAAAAAGCCCTCCTCCAGGTGATGGCTTCAGGATACGGTTTGCAGACTAAAGAAACAAAAGAAATAGACAAGATGTGTCACAGATCCAAAGCACACCTCCTTCAACCCATGATGCCAGAATATACCTGACATTAACATTTGGCCCTGCCTGGAAATTAGTGACTTCTAAGCTATATTCAAACAAGGAATACCAGTAGGCTGAACACTTCAAAGACTGTTTTTAAACAGAAGGTTCAGAGGAGGGCTTTGAACTCACCATTGACTTCTTGGGGCTGGCAAAGAGGTCGACGTCTGGATCATTGTCCTTCTGAAGTTTGTGACTGAAGAGTAGCTCTTCGTCTTGAAAGACCCCAGTGCTTTTGGGCCGAGTACTTTTCTCAGAAGCCTAGAGGAGAGGAGAAAGGTCCGCAGGGTGAGAAACTCCCTCTGTAAGGAGGTTATTTGCTTCATGATAAGGCAGGTTACAATTCACCTGAGGCTACACTACAGCTTTGTAGTGGTAACAAAAATACAGCTTTATCTGTTGGTTATGTTTTATTTTGACCAAATTTGCAAAACTTACAATGTAAGTATGTGTATTTACAGTTCGATTTAATGAGAAGACATTCACCACAATATATCTGTGTCTGCTGATCTAAGATCCAGCTGCTACTATTTACCTGTGAAGCTTCCTTCAAAGGGAAAAAAAAAGCTTTCAGTATGTTATCATGACTGTACAGTAAGGTTTATATTCCAGTAAGACTTTTATGCCTCCAAAATTTCAGCTAAGGATGGAGGACATAGTAGTGAAAGGAAGAGAATATCTTAGTTATCTTCCTAAGCTACCTATTCAAAGAAGAATAAAAAAATAGAATAATTTTTTTTTTTTCCAAAAGGCCTTTAAAGCTATTACTGTTGCTAGACTCCTTGCTCTTCTCCTGTGAAAGCAAACAAACACCCACAAGGAAGAACAGAACATACTGCCTTTGGAAAGAATTTGTACTTTCTCAAATTTGCTGGCCTGGGGAAGATTGAAGTTACATGTATCACCTATAAACCCTCCACTACCTGGCAAAGTAACGAATATCAGCTCCTTGAACACCAAAAACAATGCCTTTTTATGATCGTGGTCATTGTAGGCACCCAGGTCTGGCTTTCAAAGGCAAAGGCCCCACTCAAATGACTAAGTGAAGGCCCATATCTACGTTTCATCACCCATCTGTCTCTTCTGAAACAACTCACATGCAAGGATGCCTCTTGAGAGCATGACTGGATGTCCAGTACCATGACACCAGACACAAAATCCAGGCAGCAAGAGTTGTCACCATAAGAATAAAGCCTGATACTCCCCATTCCTATCCAAGTCTCCAGGAACCCCGAAGGGCCGCCTAAGTTTAATTCCAGTACACCATTTTTCATCCATACACCCTCCTCTTATGATTTTTATTACTGTAATTTTTTTATTACATTCTCAGCCTCTCTGTGCACCAGCTTTAATTTCGTATCAAAAGCCAGGTCACACTTTTAGAGCACTCGAACTGCTGTTTATGCCCAGATACGTGAAAACCTAATGCACATCTAGAATTATCCACACACAAAACACATATTAAATTGAAATAAGCAAGAAAAGTAGTAGCACCTTTCAGATTTGCCTATCAAAAACATTAAGTTCATAAATTACCATTCTGATTTTTTCATTTCAGCACCTTAATCACTTTGTTACTACTATATGCTGACAGATGATAGCTTTGAAGGAAAAATTTGAATAGACTTCTATCTTTCCAAATTCATAGGACAGATGTGGCTTCTTTCAATTATTTCCCAGTGTGCTCTCCACAAAAAACCAAATGCAGTATTCATTCACAAGTAGTAAACAAGGGCCCAAGCTAACAATCCATTTTAACTCAGGAGCTGCTCTAAACAATGATTCTTCTCCAACAGTCATCTATTTCATTCCAAGGGCTTCTGAATGAAGTGTACACAGCCTTTAGGATTGGCAGCTTCCTTTACATGGTCACACAATGATGACAAAACCTTTTGGTACACTGTAGTGGATAGTATGTACCTTTGTCACTACTGTAAATTTACAGAAAAAATTTTGGTACATTTGCATCAAGTAGAAACAAGAACATTGCCATAGATTCAAGGATATTGCTGCTGAAAATTCCAAGTCCACCTTTTGATGGTATACACTTTATCAGAAAAGCCAGACAGTAATCATATGGTAGCTGGAAGCTTTTTTAAAAATGAACACACATACTTGAAAAACAGAAGTAAACACAGGATTAAAGATAATTATTGCTGAATCTGAGTCTGAAGGCATATATCCAGCAAGCAAACTGTACCAATATAAAAAAAAATAGAAGTATAAACCACAAAGTTTAAAACTCTACATCCTTCTACTTCCTACTATCTTTGACCTTGACGAGTAATGAAGAGTCAGTTCTGTAAAGCAAAAATCAAGTAGCTGCACCAAAACATCTGTACAGAATTTCTTTTCACATTAGCATGCAGCAAAATGCTTTCAAGTTAGTGGGACAGGAAAATTTACAAAGGGATTCAGGATCACAAGGAAGAGCAGGAATAATTTCTCACCCAAGAATCTGGAAGGTTAGAAATTGAGAAACATCAGCCTCCATGACATGAAGAAAGGGAAAGGTAAAAACAAAACCTTGCCTAGAGTAGCAGAGATAGAAATACCATTTCCCAGTGTTCAAGAACTTCCTTACACTCACCACACCAACTTCTTTCTGTGCATTTTTTATGCCGCCATCATCATCTTCCAGTCTCTCCTCTTCTTCCTCCTCAAACAAGCTTAAAACTTTCTTAGCTTGGCTCTTCACATCTTTCTCTAGAGCTGGTGGTGATGTTGCAAACAGATCTGAACTGCCATCTGGCTCTGAAGATATTACTGCAAAAGGCTCCACCAAAGAAGAAAAAAAAAGTAGCACATCAGCCAGTTATTTATTTCAGGTTTGCCCAAAAGCCCTGCTAAGCTTTCTTGGTTAAATACCAGCAGTGGTCAGAGTTCTGCAATCCATTACCAAGCAGGCAACTGTATTCAACTAATTTTTCCCAAGCAGACAGAATATCATTATGCAGGTTAGCAAGAAACAATTGATAAAGAACACACATTTCAGCTCTGAAAAGAAGACAAATCTCCTCCTGTACTCTACCCTGTGGCACTATCGATAAGCAACTTCCTGCATAAAATTTTCTCCTCATCTCTATGTCAGGTTGCACGTACACCACAAGGCCGCACTAAGCAGCCTTGCCACTATCTCTGAGTTACCTAGCTCACACCACTTGGGATGCTTTAGAGTGAACAACACTACCTGAACCTTAAATGTGCTCAGGAAAACTGCAAAGAATAAGAACTACAATGCAAATTCATCAGCTGATAATTCCTCAACAATCACTCAGTAAGACCATGCCCAAGTTCAGCTCTGCTGAAGCTTCTGCAATAATACACTCAACCATACACATCAATACTGTTCTGTAACAGTATTGCCCAGCAGAAATTCACAATCCTGAATGCTGTAGCTACCAGAATTAACACTTACCACTTTATAAATCACCAGACATTATGGTGAAACAAAGTTACTGAGCTTGAAGAAAAGTCTATACATTATTACAGGCTATGTTTTAACGGAAAGCTTTGTTCATGTAAATGAAGATTACCCAACCCACCCTGGAGGGAAAGGTGAACAGATTCTGCCTACCTCCTTCCCCCCAAAAACCTCAATCCCTCCCAAGGACATCAGTTATGAAACAACTTTTAAATGCCATTTAATCAATTTGCTGTTTGACTGACAAGTGATTTTGCTAAATGGAGACAGAGTTACTCTTTCCTCCAATCCAGAAAAATATTTCTGTGCCAGAGCAGCACTGTTAGATTGTGGGGTTTTTTAAACTGAATCTTTACCAAACTTCAGATTAATGTAAGAAATTTCCTCACTTTTTCCTTTGTTTGGGGCCCTGCAACATCTGCTCCTTGAGGCACAGGAGCTGCTCCAGGCTCTTCTGAACACCACAATGTATCTTCTACTTGGTTAGACTTCAGTGTTCTATCTGGAAGATCTTCCTTTTCCTCCCCTTCTTCTTCATTAAAGGTAGGTGGTGCTTGTGCTGGTTTTACTTTCTCCTGCAAAATTAGGAGAACATTGGTGACACAGAATTGGTGGATATATATACAAAAAGCATATGCTGCTGTGGGATAGCAGAGTCTCAGTTTGCCTACTGCAGAGGTCTAGGACACTGGCAACATACTTGCCTTCTCCTATTTTCCTCCCATGGAACATTCTGGTTTGTGACTTTTAATTTCCAGTATTATGGGGTTTTGAATCTGGTTGAAGCGTGCCAGGAAGCTCATGTAAGGGAATCCCCACCACAGATACAGCTTAATTAAACCCTTGCATCTCCTACTCTCAATTCCAAAGCACAACCAGACAGGCAGTACATCATGGGCTAAGCTTGTAAGACAGAGGATGGCATGAGCACACAAAAGGGAGGGCCAGTAAGAAGCCTGTTTACACATCTGAATCAGCTTGGGTAGGGTAACACAAAGGGTGAACCCTGGCTACTGAGTCAGCAGTAAGCTGTTTGTTCATTTCAGTGTTATTATTTAATGGTTGAGAGCTTTCAAAACATCCTTAGGAAGGGCTTTTAGCATAAACCAAACAAATTTAGGGTAAGTGGTCAAGAAAATTTTGAAGTCTATTAGGCTAATAGTAGTAAGAGTGTACATGTAAGAGTTCAGTCTTCCCTGTTCCCATTCCCAATTTGCTAGAGTTACCATTGTGTAAAATGAGTTACTTACATTCAGTACCTAACATCAAAGATAGACTGTAAAAACACTAAGTGTTCCATGCTAGTTTTAAAAGAGCGGGGAGTTACCACTACAGCCTTAGCAGCTGAAGGAAGGAGCATTGATTGGGCGCTGAAGAATGAGTCTCCATTAATAGCATCATCTTCAAATAACAATGATGGCTTCTGTGGCTTTCTTTGGCTGCAGCAAAAGAGAGAAGAAAGTGGAAAATTCAGTGGCCATGCACTGCATGTGTTTAAAAGCATCACTTAGGACCGTCATTTGCAGCAAGTGTTCCCGGATACAGCACTCGGCTTCCTCACTGTCTCAACAATTCTACCACCCTCTTTCTTGTCTGCAAAGCTTTCTGCAGAAGAGGAGATAAAAAAAGGTCAAGAGGATTTTGTATTACAGGTGTAGAAATGGAAAGGCCAGTTCAGTGGTGGCAAGGAGATCGACCCACCATAGACACAAAAGAGCCCAGCCCTGCCCCTTCCTATTCACACACCCCTACTTCCTCCTCAGCAACAGTACCAGGAACCAACACCTGCAATATGTCTGGGTCTATCTGGTTTTGAAAGGGCTGCTGGGCTGTTCTGAATAAATGCCCATTCCCCTCCGAGGACTGTCACCTCTCTTTAGTGATTGCAAATAAATCCTCCTCATCCTCTTCCTCAAAGAGGCTTGTCGTCTTCACATCTTTAGCCTGACTGACAGTGCTAGCTGGTTTTGCAGGGTCTTCTTTTCGGTCATCTTCAGAAGGAAGTTTAGTTGGCTTGGAGACATTCCAGTGTTCCTTAAAAAGAAGGAACAAGTTTTCTTTTGTCTTGGTCAAAGCCACTTTGCAATCTTCTCTATAAGGAAAACTTCATCTTGGCAGTCCTTTCATCGCTCTACTAGTTTACTTAACTGCCTGCATTTTAGCCACTGTAATCTGACATTGCTCAGACTTTGCAGAGGGCCTGGTCACCTTTTGGCACACAGTCTTAATCCAGCAAAACAGGATACACACACTTTGTTACAGCCACTCTTGACAACCAAGGTCAGTGTCAACTGCAGTCACAAGAGTAGGGTAACTCAGTAGAACCTGACTGGAGCCACCTAAATAGTTAGCAAGTTTGATGTATGGGAAAAAACAAGAGAAAAAGAAAAAACCCACCACATATACACCCGAGGCACCTCATTACTAGAGTGCTCGATGCTGCACTTACTTCCTTCACAGTACTTCTCACCCAGGCACCCACCTCCTCCCACAGCTACCATTTATTCAAGCCTACACACTAAACAAAATACTTCTGTCTTGCTTGTTTTGCTATTCCCAGCATTTCAAGTGGTTTTCCCCAGTTTCCCACCTTTGTTTGTCCTCTTTCTGAAAGGGACTACAGGCATGATAAAATTTGAACTTCGTTTATTCTACATTAAGATAAAAATGCATCTAAAGATATTACTGTTGTCTACTAAACAAGCAAGTACAGGACAAGTAATAAAGTCTATGCAACAGAGTAATTTTTTGAGAGGTAGGAGGACTAAGAAGAGTCGGGATCCTGCTCATATGAGCTAATTCAGAGATTTTCCAAACAAGTTTTTGATTTACTTAGTGTCTCTGGCTTTCATTTAAGATGAAGGATAATACCTAGTCCATCCCTACAAGAGGGCTGCTCTATGGGAAGCTTTATTATTTATGTATCATTTTCCCACCCTGGATTTAACAAAACCCAAAACAGCCAAATAACAACAAAAAAAAACCAAACAAAAAACAAACCACCAAAACTTAAGCAAATAAAAATTCCAATACACAAAACCACATACAAAAGAAACCCACCCCAAAACCCTAAAACAAAGAAAACCTCAACACATATCTATCTAGAACTGCTAAACTTTCCTTACAGAATTTAAAGCAGTAAGAACAAACTTATTTTTCCCTTTTAGTGTTTTTAAGTCGGATTTGTTGGCAACAGTCTCCATTTGCTATCAAACTTTCTATAAATTACATTGAAAATACTGATTTTCTCTTCCACATGACTTCTATTACTTAGCTTCTTTAAAAAATTTGGATCAATGATCAGCCTCCTTAGCTGCAAACATGTCAAAGGATTGGGGTAGGCATGGCGTGTGGACACAGCAGAGCTCATCTGTGGTTCCTGTCTCAAAAGTTTTATGCTTTGCTCAGCATAAAGCCTAGTAACCACTTTGAACAAAATCTCACTCCTCAGTACCTCCTCATCACTGCTGAACAATAAGCTGGAGGCCTTCTTGAGAGGCCCTGACTGTTTTGCTCTCTCTTCTGGGGGCTTTTCCTGGTGCTTCTTGGCAGGTCCCACACCAAAGAGATCCTTAAAACAAAACAAAATACAATATTATAAAAAAATCAAAAACCAAAGCCACAATGAAAAGCTCATTGAGCAGTCAGCAGCACATAAGATACTGTTGCCATCCACTTCTCATATAAGTAGGATGCAGAAATGGTGTTTTTTGAAGACAATTTCAAGTTTAACATCATATTCTGGTACAAGGAATTCTACACATGCAGCATTTGATAGACCAGAAGCCTGTAAGCACATAGCCTGGTTCTGGCCCACAGATTCTCCACCACAAGACTAGACCAGCGGCCAAAAACCACCACTCAGCAATTCTGTAGCACAGCAGCCAGCACAATAGGGCATTGTTTCTAACCCATATAATGAAATGGAGACTGAATCCTATTCTAGGATAGGCATTAAGCAAGCTGAACAACTACCGCTAGGTAAAAGGATTAAAAAAAGCACACACATTCAAATTTTTTAAGGTTTCTTGCACAAACTTGTGCTCTGACCTCAGTTTCCATACTAGCTGTCACAATTCTTACACACTAAACAGTGAGAAAAAAGGAATTCAACAGCCGTGATACAAGAGAAGCAACAAGTCATCCATGTGACAGGTACCACAGGTTTAGGATAAAACAGCTTCTTGCAGCTCATGTTTGTTCTACTGCTCAGTGTCCTCTAGTCCTATCATTCAGAAGGATAACGTCCTTCATGTTTAGGTCCAGAGGTGAAATGCATTGACTGCAAACTACTAAAGGAACCCAAGAACTTGCAAGACTTCCCACTCTCCTCCACAGTCCTGTCCACATGCTCAGAACTGCTGCACAATGCAAGATCAATTTAGTGCTCCATTTGCAAGCCCAGTGTTGTAAACTTCTGAATATTTCCTGCTGCATTTGTAACAGCCTGTGCAGGTGGGTTCCTACACACAGGCAGTATCAGGAAGTAGTACTTACCTCTTCATCATCATCAAACAAGGAAAGTGGAGCTTTTGTCGTGGCCTTGCTGGTGGGGAGAGGTGTAGCTTTGGACTTCAGAGGTTTACTTGATGAAAACAAATCCTGTGCAAACCAAAGAAATGTCACTTTGCAAAGCAAGGCTATTCATTTAAGAACTCTAAAGAGGACATTCATGTTTTTCCTTATGAAAAAAGATGTTCAGAATGCTTATGAAGTAGTGAATGCCTTATCTGATGTATCACTCACTTGTAACTGCACAGGGATTCTCCTCATTTTTGCAGGTTAATTGCTAGCTAAAAGCCAAAAACACAAAATGAAACATATGCAGACTTTAATGATTCTTACTCTTCATTTGCTGCTCCTTCCTGTCTTCAGGCTCTAATTTATGCCTGTGTGTACCACAAATGTTTAACTCTCTGAAGACAGGGAAAACAATTGCAGAGCTTTCACTCTTGGAGCCAGAAGGAACTTTCAGAATGGCTGGGAGTGCATGGATGTCAGATTTCCCAATCCTATAAAATGCATATAGAGTCCCCAGATACAAGTGGACTAAAGTCAGGATGACTCAGATCCCAAGGATTTCTGTACGGATTTCTTAAATACTCACTTCAGAATCCTCCTCATCGGAGAAAAGGCCCCTCTGTTTCCTTGGAGGCATTTCAGATAAAGGCTTGAAGTCCTCACCTGAAGATGGTTGACTCTTTAGGACAAACAAAGACACTGCATCAGCATCCATTTAGATTCAGTAAGGGCTAGCACATCATATGACACATTTTTTGCAGTAGCCAGGACGGGGGCATGGTCAGGACCCAGAATTTATTCTATACCACCTCATGTCATTGCTGGGGATGAGGGGAAGGGAGTCTCTTCCAGGGAGAAGGGCTCTCTTCTGAGTCAGCTCAGAATGGCAGAGGCAGCAGAATCATTTGCCTCTTTCTTGTACCTTCTGCCATTAGTATTGCTGCTGTTACTGTTTGCTTTCTTATCCCACTGCTCTTTCAAGGAAATTGGTCTTCTCTCAACCCCTGATATTTTGTGCCTCCAACTCCCCTCTCCAGCCCTCCACAGGGAGAGAGGGGTGGCGGGAGTGAGCAGCAGCATGGTTTCTGTGGGGGCACTAAACTGGGAAGTACCTTTCCTAAACCATGACAGATCCCTGCCAAGAGGCATGCTGATGGCAAAATCCCAGCAGCTGAAGGGACAGAACACAAGCTTGTCAGCCATGGGCTGAAGTCCAAAACTCATGTGCTGAGCAAGTTCTTCACATGCAGCCAGAACTATGCACAAGTGACTTGCAGGTCCTACCATAGGCCTCCTCTGCCGCACCATCCTTCTCAGGAGAAGAATGTATGCAGCAACTCCTGCCAGGCCTCGTAAGCTAAAGGAAAACTTCTTTTAACAAGCTGTGCTTCATAGAGGAAGAGGGTAGTTTGTGCCAGCATCATTTCCTGCATTATCACAGCACAGCCCCAGCCTGCCACCAGCTATATTGCCATTAAACTTAGAACGATCCCAGACCCAAGCACTACTGTCATAAAGCTTGGAGTATAAAACAGCCCTCTCTTCCTGACTGAGGGGGAGGGGTGCTGCTGAATCAGTTCTCATCCTCTTCTCCAGGACAGCCAAGTGCTATGAGATCCCTCCCAACACTGCTCTGGCTTCATTGACCATGGATACTCTTGCACCGCAGCAGAAATAGAAGCTGGCTTTGGCCCCTGTGCTCAGGTGCTTCTCATAGGCCAATATGGAGAAAGTGCTACAGCAATTTGCATTAGACATCTCCAGCACTGTACACTTCTCAGTCCAGAAGGGAGAAGAGTCACAGCAGCTAATTATGTTCAAATACTCATTGGACAGAAAGTAAGTATAAAGTAAGTATATACAATATCTACCATAGAAACAAAGAGCATTACTACTTTCCTCAAGGCACTGTTCTGAAAGTGGAGTGGGTATTAGGAGGTTCTCATAACTCTCTACATATGTGTTCAGGACCACATTTAGAACTTTCAACAACTTAGGAGTTTTCAGCTGAAAAACAGTTTTCTAAACACTCCAAGTTTTGTATATGCTTAGGCAGAACTGTGACACGCACTCTCCTCTCCCATAATACACACAATGGGTTACCAGTTAAGTTGCTATCACTGGCTGGTGGAAGAGCAGTCAGTCTCTGCAGCACAGAACTGTGACACCAAAGGTTCATAACTCAGGCTGGTTTCATTTCGGCCATGAACTTCATAAACATTTTTTATTATCAGAGGCTTCTCATTTTGCTCTCATTTCAATCCTGCCTTAGTAAGATTCTTTCAATCACTGCCCACACAAATAAAAATCTCAACTAAACCCCAAGTTTAAAAGGCAAAAGGCATTTAAGGACCACTGAAGCATTAAATTATGGAAGACCCTATGAACCTAGTCCTGTTTCATAAATACGTCGCTTTCATAGTGTTGTACATGGAAAGACTACTTCAACTGCACTAGTAGCTTTTTCCTAAACCCTTAGCCATACAATCCATATATATACCATTACCATTTTTTTCATGATTGCCTCTCTGTGGCTTTCTGTTTTTTTAGTTGTGCCAGCAACCACAGAAGGAATGGCAGGTTTCTCCTTGAATAAGTCACCTTCATCATCATCATCAAATAGGTCAGCTGTGGACTTGACTACATAAAGAGACAAAACAAACATGGAATGAGGAATACAGAACAGGAGAAGATACCAGAGTCTCAAAAGATACCATACTGTTTAACGATGGCCAACATCAGGAGTCTTCAAGAGAAAAAGCCAGACAAAAGCTCTCAAAGTGAAACACCACTAACCTGAAAGCACTGGTGACAGAATATGAAGTCAAGCAGCTGAGTCAGCTGGCACCTCTAAAGGCAGTGTTTTGTATTGGCTTAGCACAGGCCTAGAGCCTGCTAATAGGGAATGCTGGGCACAAAGATTCAAGGCTGTGTGAATAAAGCCTGTACCAATTTCCTGATTCAGGTCTAGACACTGCCCTAGTGGTAGAAGAAGCATCCTTAGAGAGAAAAGTCAGAGCGCATGTACAAAGAAACCAGCCCCACACCACTCTGATGAAAAGAAATACCAATGACAAAAAAATCCCTCCACAACAAAACACCAAAAACCAACCAAAACCACAACCCCTCAAAACCCAAGTGGAAGTAGCAGTTATGAAGGTTTGAATTTTATAACTCATTGGTTCCTACCAGTTTGAATTTTGATGACGTTCAGTGTTAATCTTTCACCACAAATGTTTAGAGGTACCTGGATCTGGAGGCTTTTTAGTTGCTTCCACAAAGAAGTCATCATCATCATCATCAAATAGAACAACTTTCCCAGGTTGTTTAGGAGTTTTTTCTGTGCTCTGTGCTGCAGATTTCTTGTCTTTTTCCCCAATTACAGTGGAACTAAACACATCACTTCCTCCTGCAGGTCAGATGGGGGCAGAAAAAAAATCAAAGTAGCATTGCCAGAGTTACCAAAAAGCTGTGTGCCATAGTAAGTGGCATCAGGCATAGTTTCCATCTCAGCAACTTTTAAGGCGCTCCTGCAACAATGCCACATCAAAAGCATTAGCTAGACACATTCTGATAAAGCCAAGTCACAGACAGACAGCCCCTCACTCTCACTGCAGCCACTTCTTCCTCTAACCTGCTCATCTTCCCCAGGAACAGCAGCCAGGTTCCACGTTGAAGCTAGAAGACCCAGTAGTCCCAATTGTTGCCCCTATGGACTTCCCAAAGCAGAATCCTACTCTACTAACTAGTACACCACACCCCTGTGCCCGATTAAAGTGGTAAGGTGCTTGGGGAGAGGGAAGGACACGTGACTGAGTTCTTCCCAGGAGCCACACACGCCCTGCGAGCCCACCAGCAGTACTGCCGTACGAGGCTGGGTTTGGCCGTGAGATCCCTGAGCACGCCAGATCTGGCGGTGACTAATTAGAGTCAGCCAGAGCAACTGTTCCTTCTACATCCGCTATGGAAATGTCCAGCCTCAGTGATAAGTGCATTATCATCTCCAAACCCTTCTATGGTCTAAGCCTGTCTTTTTGCTTCTCATGTGTAGATGCTTGGAAATAAGATGGAGGTGGGGAGATACTTAAATGAAAGTTTGGCAGAAAGTAGAACAAATGCTATTTGGTTAAGTCAGCAGACTGCATAAATTTTGACCAACAGCAGGTTATTATTAAAAAAGTGTATTTCACAATTACAAAGTGCCTCAGGATTGACAGGAATACAACCACAAAATTTGGTTAATTATTAAAGGTTCTTGAGTTCCTAAACAAACTGTTCACTGGAATAGCAAAGAAGCCTCAATCTTGGCTTTTCCCTGGTGACTTCAGCCTGTCTACAGGTTGAGTAGGAGCAACTAAAGACTAAACTCACTGCTTATGCAACAGTACCTCCAAGAAAGAACAAACGATAAAAAAATCCCACACATCAATCTGCTGTTTTAAACTCTGCTACTAAATTTTATAATTATGTACAAGTCCCATTGTTGACATATATCCTTGACCTTGGAGTAAAAAGGCTGTATTTGTGTACTTTCTACTCTAAAGACCATGCTGACTGAGGGTTCAGTTAACTGAAGCCAGTTTTAAAATTGGCCTTTCTTAATAAAGGCCAAAACTTAAAATTCAGGTACCTTCCATCAAGTGAAGAGCCTTCACACTGACAGAAATCTTTGTCAGTAAATTCAAAAAGACTGGTGACCTGTTTCTTTTCATTGATCAGCTTGGATTCTGATATGAAACAGAGATCTTAGTACAATTATTTTTTATTTTTAGCTCCAAGTTATAGATTCGGTGCTTCCGCATGTATGCAGATCCTCCTAATCAAAACCAAAAAACCAAGATTAGTCTAAACATAGGAACTTGATGTTTAAACTGTTCTTCTACTAACCCAAGGGAATATGATGAAATGTGAAAGATCAAAATGCACTTCCTTCTCAGAGTACAGATGGAAGCTGTGACTGCATGCACAGCAGAATTAAGCTGTATAATATCGGTTGAAGTGACACACAACATTCTTAAAAGTCCAGAGCACAACGCTTGAAGCTGACAGTTGCTGATATCTGCCATCCGTGACATCTACCTTCAGAGCTCCTCCAGAATCTTTGATTATCCATAAAGCATGCTGCAGTTTAGGCTTAGCATGGTAGAAGCATCTGTATTTGTCATTAAGCATATCATCAAGCAATGCAGTGCTGCTGTATTTGGGTAGTTTTTTCTTTAAAACCTCTGCAGTAGGTTTTAAAGAAATGCATTTTGTGCATGAAGCAATTGGCTATTGAATAAATCATACCTGGAAACAGAAATACTGCACCTGCAGGAACTTTCTTTAAGGACTTTGTAGAGGATGCTGAAATCATAGGAAGTACAATACAAATGGATGCACTTGTTTTATGCTGTCCAAGCCTTCAGAACTCTACCACAGAAACAGGAATCCAAGAAGTTGTCTGAACTGCTTTTTCTTTCTCAACAGCTCAGAATTCTTTACACATTCTTCTTGAACTTCTGGGCTTTTGCAAATATATGTAACAGACTAATTTTTTTTCCATTTAAACTCCACAGAACAGCTCTACTGCACTGAAGCTTATAAGCACATCACATGTTTACATACAGCATTATTTACAACAGTTCACATTCACACACTCAAAACCACTTCAATACAATACATTCAAAACAAAATGACAAAGTGGCTTAGTCTCCCAATACATATCTGAAAATTCATCAAATACAGTGCTTCAGTAAAAGCTCTGCAATACAGAATATGTGCTCAGCGTCCTTAAGGGTCTAGATATGCACCTAGAGAGAAACTCATGTGAATTAATCAGCAAGAAGAAATCTTTGCTCCCCTCAAACCCACAACTGGATTCTGCAAAGTACACATGAGAAGCAGGAACCTAGCACAGGCAGAGAGCTCTGCCAACAGCACTAAGGACATCCTTTCAGCTCTAGGAGAGAGGTGTCTGTAACAGATCACAGCAAACAAACACATGTAAAATTCAACACAGCTGTTCTCTATCAAGACTGGTGAGGAGAAGAGACTTGCTCTACAATTGCTTACACTAAGCTTTCTAGTTTGGGAACAAAACAGTCTAGCTGCTAGCAGTAATAAATCACAGTATAGACAAGACTACAGGAGGCAAGGGTTGGTTCTTACCTTCACTTACTGGGACTCGCTTCTCGCTCTCTTTTGATTCTTCTCCTTTTGGTGCTTCAGCGAAAAGATCACTCTAATCATAGATGAAAAAGCAAAAGGGGGGAAATGGTGAATTTGTTTTTGTAGGAAATTACAGGTGCTGATTTTCCCATATTGAATGTTCACTTCTAAGCCAAGATAGAGGAGATAATCACCACTCCCTTCTCAAAAGGATGTCTGAAAATATAGACTTAAACCTAGGTATTCAAGTGTTAACTTGAGTGTATACATTCAGAAAATTTAATTTACTGATCATTAGTCTGTTTGCTGAAGAGAAGGAATGACCTTTTATTTACACATCTTCAAGGACTTACACTAATTAATCTATAGCTGGTTAGGTCCTGATTATACCCTTCTAAGACTTTCCTACTGAAGTTTATACAGTAAGGTTTGAGGGAAGAATTCAGGTCAGGACAAGCATAAAAATACTCCTGAACTTCACATGGATGATTTACACTGCTACTAAGGAGATGTTAAGATACCATAAAGGTGCAGAGAAATACATTACAGCTCAAAAGCATTGAAGGACGATCACACAGGAGTTCTTGTGTTCAGGTTGCAGTGCCCTGTACCAATCTCCAACAATCACAGCCTGGATTTCCAGGAAACCTCCAGATCTTTTGAGTACTGACCACTTAATTTCTTGAAAGCCTCCCTCCTATGGGAATTGGGTATTAGAGGTTGCCTACCTGGAGACTCAAAATGCATGGTCTTCGTATAAAGCTTTGTAGAAGGAAGGCAAAACACTTCAGAAAGAGTAGGGGAGTGCAGAGGTGTGGCAGAGGTGTCAGTGATCAATTGCACATTTGTCAGTTATTATTTGCCTGTTGCCCTGCTGGTACAGTGTGGTAAGTACTGCACAAGGTAAGTGAAGCTAAGTCACCCTTCCGACACGTTCAACTTCAGGTAACAGAAAACCGAGAACAGGTGTATGCAGGCAGGCAACAATCACAGACAGATCTGCTCGGCTGTCCTGTGTCTAGACAGATGAGGAAAGTAGCCTTAGTAATAAGTCACCAAGAGGTAACCAGTGGTGGCTTCATCTAAATTTACACTGACACAAAGCTGGCTTGCACTATCAGATTATTTTTCTTAATATTCTTTTTAAGCTATTGTCTGCCACTTAAAAAAAAAAAAAAAGAACATTTTTAAAATCAAGATTGTGTTTGCATGGAAAGCATTGCTCAGAACTATCCCCTTCCCTACACATAATGCCCCTGTTTGCTGCCTGTTGCTGTATTATAGAAGATTTGGCACGGTAAGCTAGAGAAACACGAGGCCTCCTTCCAAATTTCAGTCTAATAGCCTCTTTGGCTCCAAGGAACCCCTGACTTTTGTTCTAGTTGCAACAATGAACAAAACATCCCACATAGACAACAATTTGACTACTGTTCTGGACTAACCTTCTTGACTGTCAGCAGTATCAGCTGCATCAGAGACAATCATTTGCTTTACACAGGTGTACTATCATATTCTTAAATCTTAAGCAGCCCTGACATCAGGTTTCTACACCCTTTAACGTGCACAGTGGTAAAATAAGGTCAGAAACGCACTTCATGCCATTTCTTCGTCAAGTCAGCTCTAGGTAGCACAAGAGTAAACTTAGGGTGAACTTTTCTTGTCAACATAGGCATCCCAGGAACTATACAGTAACTAGATTAAACAACACAGCATAATTGCAATAGGAAACTTTTAACAGCACAGAAAGAAACTCAGCAGCAGCACTGTCCACACATGGCATGCAAAAGACAAAGTGTGAATGGCATAATTCAGGGTTCTCTTTCCTTTACACTTCTCCAACAATCAGAGAGAGAATGAAAAAAATCAGTATTCTCACAGGCATTTGATTAGAAATCTGCTTATTTAAAATAAACTGGATGGCATTTGGTTTACTACCACAAGTAAGGGACTGATTAAGTTCTCCTGGAATTAGAACCTGTCTAATACAGAGCTTGAACCACACTTGCATCTCACATCAGCACCACCGCAGAAGAGAGGACATTGTGCCAAGGGGAATGTAAGTATGTTACTTCTGTAGTTCTGTTTCCCCACTGGAAAGCTATACTGTTCCATAACACTTGAATATTACCAAGAAACAAAATGCTGTTTGCCCTCTCTGTCTTCCAGAGGTGGGAATTTTCAGGGATCTTCTGTTTTGTTTTCAAAAGGGGGAAACACTCCATTTTTAAAATCTCCAGCATTCTCACCTCTTCATCATCAAAGAGGCCTGTTCCACCACTGAAAAGGCCACCCCTTGAACCAAACGGTGTGAAGTCCTCATCAGTCAGCTTAGGAGGCTTGAACATGTCATCATCTTCATCTAGAAGGTACAAGACCCATGAGCTTTGGTAAGACTGATCAAGTTTCAGGAAAGGGAATTAGAGACAACCTAAACAAAAATTGCTTTGGTTCCATCTGCTCTGTCTTATAAACACAACACATACAAAGAAACTGCTGAAGACAGGTTGGGTTGTGCAGTTGCTCCAGAAGGCCACATTAAAGGGAAAACTCTCACTAAGCCTGTTTCCAGCCTTGTTTACATGCACATCACAAGCTAGATTTGTTTACACACTCACCTTGAAGGATGCTCA
>WEIT01008573.1:25062-132929 GCA_013389985.1 Dryoscopus gambensis | reverse complement strand
TGAGAGATATCTGTATTAGAACTGGGATGTAAAAATCGGTAGGTATATAATTAACTTATAAGTGGTGGGTGGGATTGAATAATGACATAACTGTAACTGGAGCAAATATATTGGTCTCACCTTGCTGCAAAATGAAATGGATCTTGTAGGCAAAACCATATAATGATAAATTAAAATACGGGTGTTGAAGTTGCTCTTTATGCATATGTTTTTTACATGTTTCAGCTAAGGATCAGAAGAGATTATTTTACAGGATGATTCCAGTAGCAGAGCAGTTCATTGACATGTACTCATTCTTCATCTCTCACTGCAGACCTATTTTTTTGTTTAGTGTCCTGCTGTGTTTCTTTCCAGCTACAGTGTCAGATGTGGAAATAAAAGTTCAAAGTTGAGGCACAAGCTATTAAATGCATGGAAGATGAAAACAAAAATGAGAATTAGACTAAGTGTGCATGTTTATATATATATGTATATATGCATGCTACACATGTTGAGTATCTGCATGGCTGCATGGGCAAACAGAACTGAGCAATTTCTGGTGGTATCTGTTGTTCTCATAGTATAACCTGTGATTAGATTTCTTAGTCTTGGTCAAAGTAAGGATCCTGAGTGAAATTACCTAGAATTCTTCTAACTGCAAAAGGAATGAGATCCCTTATTGCTTTTAATCAGATAAATTTTATCATGGTGATGGACCCAGAATCCTGCAGTATGGAGTCGTGGTTCTTACGGTCTGATGGTACTGCAATTATGACTAATGTACAGACCTGAAATAAGAACAGCAACCAGGTTTTCCAGACAAGAATCCTAATTTTTCTTACTGGAGCACTTTCCACAGAAAAATAAAGCTAAGCTATAGCTCTCTCCATATGTTCCAGTGAATTTCAACTTGAAAGCTCTTATATTAAAAATATTTTGAGGTGCTTACCTGTGTGGTAACAAATCTGCATACCCACTCATTTTGGCACCGCTATATTTTTATAGAATATGTTGTAGAAGTTGTAAGTCTGTTTTAGGTTGAAACTTGAGTGAAAGAGAAATATTAAACAAGTTACCAGAATTTATGGTAATGCTTGACTTTTTGTGTCCCCTCTCCAGAGGCAAGTGCAAAAACCTGTGATGGTGTGCAGTGTGCCTTTGAAGAACTTGTTGAAAAAATCATTCAGACTCCTGGACTGTGGGAGAGTGAAAGCCAAAACAGAGGTGTAAAGTTATCAAACAAGGAAGAAGGATATGGAGGAGGAGGAGCATGTGGTGGATATTGTTCTATGTTATAAACTTTGGGAAGCTTATTCTTTGCATATTTAAACAGATAGTTACATCTTTCTGTACATAAAGTCATTAAATGCTATTTTTAGGGACCTTGCAGTTTGCACATATTTGTTTTGTATCATGGCAGTGAACACTTGTAGAAAAAATGTTCTGCGCTTTCCCAGTTTGAAAATGTTATGGTAAGCATGCCCAACTTGCAATCTTCAGGTTTTTATAAGTAGCATAAATAATGTGCAAGAACAAATGCACTAAAAATTTTACAACTGTATACATTAATTGTGTAACTATCCTAAGCAAAGCCATCTAACAAACACATGACTGCATTGTCTGTTCTTCGTCTTATTTTTAAATTCTGTTGAAATTATAGAACTATATAGTGTGCACAGATCTTGGAAACAGTATGAGCTATAAATGTTACATTTCATCTCTTCTAGTAAATGCTTTTTTAAGGTATTAAAAGTGGCAGGATTATACAGTTCGTAGACAAATCTGCTAAAATTTTGTCTTAACAGCAGTGGAGTCTAAAACAAATTGGCACAGGCCCTAGTTGCTATCAGCACTTTCTTGAAGAGATGCTTTGAAAGCGTCCTTTGCAAAGCTGGGAGACGCCATGTTTTCCTTTTAATCATCACTTCAGTTGATGGCTTAACTGGAGTTTTAATCCTGTGATATTTATATACTAAATTTGTGGTACTCTTGCACTCTAGGTTTTTATGATGGTCTGCTCTAGACTTGCTGCAGAAAGTCTTCATTATTGGCAAGGGGTCTGAGTGATGTCATTGTTCTTTCATTGTGAATCAATTTGCCACACTTCAGTACAGATTCCTAATTTTCTGAAATGTTTGTAATATAAGTTTATCTCAACTGTAGCTCACTGTGGCTGTGAGATCTCTTATCACGTCTGCTTTGCAGCTACTTATTCAGAAATAAAACTTCTGTCACAGACACTAAATGGGAAGCTATGGGGCTTCTTGATCTCTGTATAAAAAAATA
Source organism: Dryoscopus gambensis (assembly GCA_013389985.1). NCBI lineage: Eukaryota > Metazoa > Chordata > Aves > Passeriformes > Malaconotidae > Dryoscopus > Dryoscopus gambensis. The sequence continues at coordinate 130,664 of WEIT01008573.1, read as the reverse complement.
CTATTGCAATGAGTATTCACTTGAATTTACTGTATCAAAGCCAATGGTTTGTTTCAGAAGACTTGTATAGACTTAATAAATTTTTTTCCACAGTATTCAACTTTTTTAACATCTTTCTATTGCAGAGTTCTATATTTTCTAACACATATGGTTTAAACAAGGTCATTTCGTACGTACAAATTATTTCTGAAGGATAAGATGCTGTGCTCTCTGGGTTTGTTTAAATAATCACTATAGTGCAGTCTGTAACTGAACTATTAGGCAGTTTCTTGTAAATATAGCAAATGACAGGACCTTTTATTACTGCAAGGTTTTGTCTAAATGTCAGCATACATGATCTGTGTTTTGCAACAGGTCTTGGCTGCTTCTGGTAAAATACGCTTTCTTCTTCACATGGTAATTCTGTTTTCTATTCTGTTTTATACTTGATAGAAAACTACCAAAATTTGAAGACTTAACCATGGTAGTTGTTTTTACTAAATATTGTATCTAGTATTGTTAATGTAGTAGGATAATTTAAATATGTAAATGTAATTAATATTAAATATGCATTAACATGATATTAAACCCATAGATTTGCATTACTGTTGCATGCAGAGTATGTGGGCTGAGCAAATCTTGTTTATTAGCATTGAGCTCAAAGGATTTTGGTTTTTGTAGGCTCACAGTAGAGGAAAGTTGTAGGTGAATTAAAACTTGGAATAACTTTGTCAATAGTTGGCAAGTATCATAATGCTAGCAGATGCCTGTAATTTATTTCCGTATTTGTTTCCCCCCTAGTTTGGGTGCATCCTTATGCTGAGAAGAGACTTAACTTCTGGTTTCTCACAGAAGGCCCTTTTATCACAGGACCTGGATTTGTCTTTTATTCTGCCTTTGCCAGATCTGACAGCTTTTGTCAGAGGGAGGGAATGGAAGGGTGCTCTGAATAGTGGGTATTGTTCTGCAAAAGAATTAAGTCATTTATTCCTTATTTCCCTGCAAAATATTTCTGGGAGAGAAGTATTCTGAAACAGCATAATTAGTGAGAAAGAGCAGTTAGAGGTTATTTTTTTTAAGTAGATGTTTTCTAATGGACTTGCAACTAGCTTTTCTGTCTTCATCTTTTAAGCCTGTTTAGTTGTGTCTCTGAGGAATGTTTTTCCTAGAGTGTCACTTCTTTTCATCATTGCTCTGTCAAGAAGCTGTGCACTGGAAGGCTGGGTTCCTATGCTTCCAGTATTTGTTAAAGCAAATTTAGCAACAGTTACTCTGCTACATTTTTAAATTCTTTCTCTCACCTTTTTTTTTTTTTTTCTATGGGAGGGTGGGTTCTGGAGCTGCCATCTTTCAAAGAAATCTGTTCCCATGCTTCCCAAGGTTTTTTTTCCCCCCTTTGTAGGTCAGGTTATCTCCAAGTGCACATCCACTGTTGTAGTTGTAATACAAGTGCATCTGCAACTACTACAACCTGTATCATAAGCTCTTCTCAAAACTGGTTTAGGCCTATTTGCAGAATAGTCATTTTTGCATCCAGAGAAGTATGTGCAAGAGATCCTTCACCCTACCTCAGTAGGTCACAGAGGGATAATGGAGAGAGCTGTGTGCTCTTCTGATGAAGAGTAATGAGAATGTGTCCATGTCCGTGGTAGGGAGCTTTATACACTAAAGCACTAAACCACAATGAAGTAACTAAGAAATCTTCCATGATCGTGAAAGGCTGTTAAAACTGAAGTTGCTTCCAGTTCATTTACTCTAGTCAAAAAAGTACTGATTAGCAGTTTAGTACTCAGGCCTGGCAGATGTTTTTTGTAGGCTTTACACTAGCCTGGAAGAATATGGCACAACACTTGCATCTACTTAAATTTACACTTGAGAATGCTGTTACGTGTTGTTATGGTTTTGTCTTGTATTTCTTCTGCTGCTGTTGAAAAAGGGAGGTGGGACAGGCTTCTGATGGAGGTTTCAAGATGCTGGGATTTTTATTGCTAGTGGGGCTTTTGTCCAAACTACAGCATCACTTTTCCTGTTCTGCTGCAATAATGAGATCAACAGCTGTCTCAAAGTAAGTCTTAACTAAATGAAAACGAGAGTTCAGTGAGTCCCCAGACAATAACAATGATTGCCTCATCAGCCGTGGCAGAACTTCAGGGCTTGGTGGTCTTGTTGCCATTGTGTACCACAGTGATAACTGCTCTGTATAACTCCTTTTTAGTTCCCTTGTTTGCCAGTAACCTGATATATAATGAACTACAATAACCCCTCTAATTTTGCCCTGTAGTTTGGTGCAGTAATTCTATGTTTTGAGGCCTAACTGATGCATTTTTTCAAACACTTGCAAAATTTGGGCAGCCTGTGTTGTGATCAATAGAAATTACTGCTATTTAGCTACTGGAGGGTTGATAAAAGTGTTCGTGGTGCTGCATCCAGCCTGTAGGTGCCATCCTGTCCAAAGCCCCTGTGGGTAGGTTTGTGTCTTGCTGTCCTTCTGCGTGCCTTATTGATGCCTTAGTAATGCCTTATTGATGAAATATCAATAAGCAACACTAGCATGAGCAGGGCTTGTTCATGTTCCCAGACAAATCACTGCATACACTTCAGACATAGTTGAGCCTCAAAGGGCGAAATATAAGGTGTTTTTCCTGGTCACTGTCCATCAGTGGGACAAAAAGAGCTCTCCATTAAAACTTCCAAGTTTTTTTTTTTGTTTCTACACCCTTTGTGAGTACCTGTGGCACCTTAATCAAAAATTTATGAAGGGTTATATGGGCAAAGAACTGTGAAGGTGTGTTTTCAAACTACTGCATGCATATGTTCTGTGATTGATTTTTATGCAATGGAAGTTTTGTCCTTATCTTTGTACCTGAGTAACATCTGGTCTTTTCTGTTAGAGTGAAAATGGTCACAGTGAGTAAATATTTCTTTTTCACGTGCTCCCAGTTTCTGTAACATCTATGCACATTTTATGTGCAATGATAGCAAAATTCCGGTCAAGTTCTGGAATTTCTGGACTTTAGTTCTTTATTTTAGAAGCTTAAAATAACCTCAGGAGAATTTTAAAGTAGAAGTGTCAAATCATGATTGGAAGGAAACTCTTCTAGTGTCTTCTGTGTCTCATCAGCTCTGGATTTACTAGCATCTGGTAATATGTATGCTTGGATCCTTTTGACAGGAGTGCATGGTTCCCAGTTCTTAATGCTTGTCAGGCTGGTCTTTCTGAGGAATGCAGCTATCCAGATGTTGTTGACAGCCCAAAACTTGTTTTTTAACAGTAATGAGAAGGTCCAGATGTAGCTACTAGGGATCAGGAGCAAAGCTGTGAACTGGGGTTCAGGGAAGAGCAGTAGCAGCCCCCCAAACTGTGAAGACAGTTTAAATAACGTATAATACATTGTGTACACAAAATGGAAACTATTATAATGCACAGTATAGTAAGGATATTTAATATAGCTAACTGATACTTTATTAATATAATTTAATAAAATACAGACGTGTATAAGTATTTTATATCAGGGATTACATATTATCTCTTGAAATTCAGCTTTAGATGTAATTATTTTAGTTCAGATTAGGTATGAGGAAGATAGATGGATAGATGCATGCTAAGCCTGTGGGCAGGTGTCCTTCAGAAGAACAGGAGCAAGGATGCTTATGGAAGCAAGATGGAGGGAACTTGAGGGACAGGTGTAAAGTGGTCAGGGGAGGTTTAGGTCAGATTTTAGGAAAAGGTTCTTCACCCAGAAGGTGGGTGGGCACTGGAACAGGCTCTCCAGGGAAGTGGTCACAGCACCGTTTGACGAAGTTCAAGAAGTGTTTGGACAATGCTCTCAGGCACATGGTGTGGCACTTGGGGCTGTCCTGTGCAAGGCAGGACTTGGACTTTGATGGACCTTTTGCGTCCTTTCCAACCCAGAATATTCTGTGAAGAGTTGAGCTTTCCCCAGAAATGGATCTGGGGGTTCTGGCAAGCACTAAGTGATCACAAGCCAGCAAAGTGCCATTGTGACAGGTCCAATTCTGTGAAGCTGCTGTCCAGTGGGGTGACCACAGCATCTACTGGTGCCCGTGGTTGTTCCTTCCCTGGGGCACGACTTGGCACTTCCCCTTACTGGGCTTCACGAGGTTCTTTTTGGCCCTTAAAAGGGATCTCCTCCGTCCCTGGGTGGGCTCGAACCACCAACCTTTCAGTTAACAGCCGAACGCGCTCTCCGATTGCGCCACAGAGACTGATGTGTTGTGCTTCCCAGAGGAGCCGAGTTCCTGACTGTTTGATAAGTGCTGCTGGTGGTGCCTGCGTGTGCTGAACAGCGACAGAGCAGTACTGCAGGCACACTGCTGCAGCAAACGTGACGTGCTATTGTGTCAGAATACAGGGGGAAGAAATGCTGTTACCTCCCGTGGGGAGTGAAAGATGAGATTCTTTTGATTTGAAGTAGCTGTTTCTCACTGCTTACGTCTCTCAGGAGAAGTAGTCTTGGGGTTGTGTCGTGCCAGGCCATCTGCTAGTGATTCCAAGTTAACCTGTGCTTTTTGTATCTGGAAATTTAGCTACAAGAAGTCTGAAAATCTATGTGACTTGTTAATTGTATGTTGATGCAATTAAAGCGAAACACAGGTATGCTTCAGAACATGTATTACAAGACATCAGACTGGAGAATTCTCAGTGCAGCTGGGAATTGGGTGTTAAAGGTGAGAAAGCTGTTGGGCAGCTCTTAATGAACAGGGAAGATTTCATGGTGAAACTTGCATTTTTAAGCTTCGTACCTCAAAGAAACAAGATGTTACCAATGCTAGTGGACATAGGTATTTTTACTGTCAGTCATCAGCCAGGAAAAGGTGGAGCCTCCCACTCTGTGCCTTTTTGTGGAAATGAAAGGATATGAACTACTGAGATACATGACAGGAGCTGAGTTCTGTTCAGCTAGTGAATCTGTACCTGGTTTGTCTAGTTTTCTGCCAGAACAAAACTGTTTTAGTATTCCAGCCTTTTTGTTGTTGTTCATTTGGTGAAGGAAATACAGCAAAATGTTGGCTTGAAAATGCTTGAATTGCTTTAGAAAGTTAGGAAGCTTAATCTCTGTGGGGCTGTGCTTTGAGGTGCTGCTGAGAGCATTGTTGGTGAAATTCTCTTGTCACTGAGCTGCACAAGCATAGGAAGATGTGTAAACTGTAGAAGGAATTGGAGCAACATTCTTTTTGAGAGATATGAACTGTTAGGTGGAGAAAAACTTACTCTCAGTAGCAGCAGTAGATAGCCTTTCCTAGTGGGTAGTATGACAGTTTCTTCCTTTCCTTTCATGTCCTCAGGTATTTTAAGCTGTAATGAAAAGGAATCTACACCATGTGCCTCAAAGCTGTGGGGCAGGTCTGTCCCACAGTGTGCACTGGGGTCTTACTCCTCCAGCTGCCCCCCTCAGGAGCTAAAGGGGTGGTACTTGGCTCCTGTCTGCCCTGTGCACTGGGCTACCTACCAGGATCCCTCGTATGAGACAAAGGTGGAGATCCAGGTGTCATCCTGAGCTGGATTTGGAGGATAGCTGGGCTATACAGACCTGGGTTGGCATGTTAAATGTTAGAGAGAATCTGCTCCTTTTTGCCTCCCCCACCCTCCAACTGCTTGCAAGTCAGATGGACATAAAGGTCTCTCTTCTGGACGACACCATTGCTCAAGTGCATGTGTGCACTGTATGAAAAATGATACCTAATCATGTGTAAAATAACTTTCAGATGTGAGAGTTTGTGTGTGTTCTCGTGCTCTGTAACTTCCACCTCCCTCGCAGCCTCTACTGTAGGCTTTGCAAGGGTTAGATGAGTTTGCCACAGAGCAGAACTCTTTCCTCCAGAGCTTTTATCTTTTAAATGACCTATTGAAAAACTCTCCCTTTGCCTGTGCACAACGGATTTTTGTCAAGTCCTGTCAAATCTCTTCATCTGTTTTTGTCTTATGGTGCAATTTACTTTTATCCCAAAAGACAGCTCTCCAAATTTGCCAAAGAAAACACTGGGCACTATATAAAGACTATTTTAAATGAAGGTGTTTGGAGGAATCTGTTAGGAAAGCAAAAAAGTGTAAGAAAAGATAAAAAAAGGGGAATGTATTTTTTATATATATGTTTAAAACAATCTTTTATGCTCTGATTAGAGACTAAGTGGACCCTTGAAACCACAGTCTCTTTCCTTATTGAAATTTTATATATCTCAGTTAATAAGGGGGCATGAAAGTGCTGGAATTTTTATTTAAAGGCCAATGTGAACATTACATGATCTGGTCAGACATAACTGAGAAATGCTGCTAAACGAGACTTGCCAAGCTGATACTAGAGAGGGAAGATACTTGGGCACCTTCAGTTGGCCCTCTCCAAAGCTTGACTTCTCCATGATCATTAGTCCTCTGCAGTTTGCAGAGAGAGGCTTGCAGAGGGACTGCAAGATGAGTCTTGATTGCTGGGGAAGCATTTAGGTGGCAAATTCCCTTTGAGTATTTGGGCACAAATTATTTGTGTAAAATTTTACAAGGATACAGAAACCTGCAGCTTGAGCTAACATACCTGAGTTCCCACTTAGTGTCCTTGATGCCAGCCATTTATTTCCTCCCAGTTCAAGTAGCTGTAGTTTTCCTGTAATAGTTCGCTGGTGCTCTATGTAAGTTTCATTTAGGTGCATATGGGAAAATAGGGATTATGGCTGCTATGTTGTAGGAGCCTTGGTTGCATAATACCCAAATCTAGCTAGTATAGCTTAATAATGTAGGGTTATGATGTTGTAGCTGTTCATTCTGAGTAGGACTTTTTTAACATCTTCCCTGGTTACTAGGGGGTTGAAAACTATTTCATGAGGAGGAAGAGGAAAAAGAGGAGCTCAGGTCAAATAAAACAAAGAAAGTGGTTGACCAGTGACTGTATTTTAGGGTTTGGTGCAAGCCGCAGAAGGGCTGGGGAAGCTCAGGCTTGCTGGTGGAGTGTCAGTGTTAGCTATTGTGAGAGGGGCAAGGAGGATGCTTGGCTCCTCTCATACTGGTTATGCTCCTTCCAAAAATGTTTATGATTTTTGGAATCTAATGATATAGATGTTCAAGCTAAATATTGCATCCTAGGTCATGACAAGAGTGCTGAACTTGCAGGAGTCCTGTGTTGACACAAACACAGTATCTTGGCCTTGCTGAACACTCTCCTTTCACAGGCAGTCCTTATCTGAAAACTTGCTTTTATAGGAAGCTTGTAAAATGGAAACTTGTGGAAGGACTTCCCTTTCAGAACAAAAGTAAAATCTCTCAGCAAATCTCTCAGGTGTTGTGCAAATGCATTTCTTTGTGACTTACAGATGGAGAAATTGAATCTTTGTGTCAACTTCAGGCTTAAACTGGCTTATTTTCATTTTAGGATTTAAAAAGTCACACCTTTAGTTAAACTGGTTCAAGCTGGCCATGTAGAGAAGTCCAGAGATGGACCACATTAAATGACTGTCTTAAAACTGGGCAAAATTGATGACTCTATCCTGTAGTGAATGGCTCCAGCTGGCTTTTGTTTTATCTTACAAGAAACCTCTGTCTGAGGCAGTGTCAGGATTAACAGCCTGGCTGCTTTGTTCCCTTTCTTGGAAAACTACTCCATTTGACTTCCTGGATGCTGTGAAAGTTACTGTAAAATCAGAGGTGAAAAAGTTAGTTCCCCAAAGAATACCTCATCACAACAGGCAGATTTTTGCAAGGCAAGGAAATTCTTAAAAAAAAAAAAAGTTATTTATCACAGAGTAAACCAAGGAAAGGAGGAAGAGCAGAACTAGTTTTGCGCCAAGTGCTTTTCAAGTTCTCTTCCATAAGATGGCAGCAGCTTATTTTGTGAACTGGGCTAGGAGACTGATGTGAAGGGGTATCTGCTGGAAGCGCTACAAAACAGGCATTCAGTCAAAGGCTTTAATTCTATTTTCTTGGTACACATCCCTTATAATTGTCCCAGTATAGATCAGTTGTGAACCTTACTTTATGTGCAAAACCATTTTCCGTTGTTTGGTACAGTGGTCATTTTATTTTATTTTTTTCTAAATACAGGCACAGATGCTTTTGCATTTGTAAAGGTTTGGTGTGCTGGATGTGGGTAGAGTGACAGGGCTGTTTGACCTATTTTGATATTTTACAAGTGCTTCACTTTGTGCAGTTATTTTGTAAATAATTGCCCAAAGCAACTTGAGTTCTGTGAACAGAAGAGGTAGAAAAAAAAAGTTGGGATTTTTCTCTCCTCAAATAATTCGAGTTCAGTTTTGTGACGCAACTGTTTTCAGTGGAATCAGACACTCATTTTCTCTTGAAGAGGGAGACTGTGGAAAGAGTGGACTTTTTTCCCCCCTAACAGAAAACAGTGGAAGGAAAAACATATGGGAAGAACTATTTTCTGAAGTCTTTATGACATAAAGGATTTTATATTTCAGCTTTTTCACTTTCTCTTCTAGAGATTTTCCACATTTTCAGTGGCACCCACAGTGGTGTGTGCAATACATTTGTGCAGTTTGACTGTCTCCCATTCTTTCATGCATTTTTTTCTGCAGATGAGTGTCAGACACTTATCCTGTTAGTACCAAGTGTTTAACAGTCATAAACTGCTGTGATACCACTAACAGAAGTTTCTATTTAAGTACAAATTATGAATAGTCTTCTCAGTGTTTGTGTTTATTCTGAATAGCTGGATAACATGGGAGGAGCAAAAAGCAGACTGTTTTTGCTTTCCCTGGTGCTTACACTTACTGGCTAATGTTAGTCATCTGTTTTGGTTTCCTGTGGCCCATTACTATCCAATCTATCAAGTGTGCAGGAGCCACAGTAACAAAGTTGTAAACTTGAAGACTCAAGGAACAAGACTCTTGCCTTCTGTTAATTGTTAAACTGTTTAAGTTCTGTGATTCTGATTTCTGGTGTTGATGTACTGTTGCAGTACAGCCCAAGTGGGGTCCACCACTAGCCAGTTCTGACATTGCTCCCCTGTCCTCTAGTTCGTGCTGTGGCTTGGTGAGGACCCCAGGTCTGGGTCTTGTCTGGAAGTAAGTGAGCCAAGCACAGCAAGTGTGAGGAGTTTCCACGGAAGTGCTGGGAAAGGGATGTGCCCAAATTACTATGGACAGGAGTCTGATGGTTTTAGTCCCAAAGGAGCATTTGGGTGTTTAGAGGCCAAGAGCATCTCTCTCTTAACTGTTGGAGCTGCTTTTCTACATCAAGTGAGATGAATTGCTTTAGCCCTTTTTTCCTCTCTCTGAACTGTGCCCCAAGTTGAACTAGGAAAAGAAGGACTTTGAACTCACAAATTTTGGCCAGTGGTGAAGTTTAAAGTGTTCAAAGAAGTTATGCTTGGCAAGAAATGCAGTATTTTAAGGGGTCATTTCATTGTTACTGGTGTGCAGTGTGTGTGTTGCCTGATTTATACCAAGGAGACTCCTGGAATGTGTGTCCTGGTGACTTCTTTCCTTCTTTCTTTCCAATTAACTTTAAAGAAATAAAAAGAGAGATGAAAGCAAGCTATTTGAATAATATTTGAAATGTATTTATTCTAGAAATGTTCTCATTCTTCTCAAGAGTCCACTTTCTTTCACTTTCAGAATGGGGTCTCTTACACCTCAGATTATTTGCCTTGTGATAGCATCCAGAGACTTTGGTCAGGATGGCTCCAGAGGGCTTGGGGAAACAAAATGGGTGAAATGAAAAGTAATGAGAGCAGTTTGGAGTGTATGAGGAGTGTGCAGAGATGGGTGTGCAGAGACAGCTTGTGGCACTGAGCACAGGAACAGATCAATACAGAACTGGAGCCTGGATGGAGAGGACCAAGTTAAAAGTAAAATGCCAGGTTTATTCAATTTAGGTGGAGGGAATAAGGCTGAGAGGGCTGGTCCAACATGGAGCTGAGTGTTAGCTTAAGGATAGGGCTTTTTGTGGCCACATACCATGCCTTTGCTTTCCTTTTCTTTCCTGCAAAGTTTTGTTACAGAACAAGATAATGGCAATAATTTTGGTTAGTAACTAATTCCTTGGAGCAAATACCTTTAAGTCAATTGAGTATCAGATGTTGCCACATATTACTTTGTTTTGGTGTTTAGCCGCAAATAACTCATGACAGTTTTTGTATTTTATAATACACCATAATTTACTTTAAGCAAGCATGTAATTCCTAAGAGACAGAGTGGCATTGGGCTCATGTGTTCTTTGGTCCGCTCTGTACTGAATTCAACACAATGGGTGCAGCTGATTGATTGAATGTCATCCTAAAAGAATTCACACAGGCCACTGAAAAAGAAAGCAGGCCATGGAAATAAATTGTAACTAAATGTGTTCTTAAATATAGGGCTACAATGCACACAGAGTGTGTATAATGCTATCCCCTGCTGAACTTTTTCAAGTGTCTTGAATCCTTAACCTCCTGTGGGATAAGAGAAAAAAAAAGGAGGCCAGTAGAGTAAATTCCACTAAACAGTAAATTCTGTGAAATGCTCCTTTCATGTCAGACAGGTGGAAGTTCAGGATTCCAGTGCAGTTCAGGAAAAATGTGAGATTCACACCAAGCATGAAGGTATTCTGTTTATTGGCACAATGGTTTAAGGAAGAGCAAGAAATCAAATAAATCTGTTAAAATCTCTCTACTAGATGGCGGTAACTTTTGGGGAGTTTTCAAGTCTGCTGTACGTCAAAGCAGTTTGCTAGTTCACTGTCTATTCAAGGGCTGAGTGGGGAAAAAAATGTCATGGAGCTGATCAATAGGTTTAAAATAGGTTGGCCTGCAGTGGTATACACCAGAGCTGAGACTTGTTACAAATATACCTGGTCCTCTGACCAGCTCCTGACATGACACTAGCACTAGGTGTTGGTTTGTGTTACAGAAAAACCAATAAAAATTCAGTGTTTTGCTCAGTAAGCCCAAATATCCAGGAAACAAACGAAGGGTTGATGCTTGTTCCATTAGAGTAGAGAAATAACACAGTCACCTCTGGCTTGCACCACTTTCACCAAATTGACTTTGTTTTGATTTTGGAGAGGTTGTGTTTTAAAAGTGTCAATATTCAACTGAGAGAGGCTATTTACCTTTTATTTACTAGACAAACCATGTGATTCCTTTCATTAGGATGTTCATTATTCTGTTCTATGTCAGAAACTTCCTAAAAAGGGTTCAGAAAAATGCCAGATATTTCAATGTACTTTAGATGATTTATTTTATTCTATTTCTAGCTTATTATATTTAAAATTATACTTGAATGCATTCTTGAACATGGGCCTAAATAAATCATTTTTATTTCGGAAACAATGGAAGTAACTTCAACAAATACACAGAAGGATATCACTGAGCAAGTGTAATGCTTCCTACATGGCTTTGTATGCCGCTCTTGAAACAGAACCTATGTCAACTCTAAATCAGATTTTTCTGGTACAATTGTCCCCAGTGCTGCAATAGGATCTGCCTGTTAGGAAGCTTACAGCCCTCAAATCCCGCTGAGCTCTGGGGGGCTTTGTGTGAACTTGAGGATCTGTGCCAGGGTGAACTTTGTTGCAAAGTGGAGGCTGCCGTGTTGAAAATGGAGTGACAAGAGGGGGTTGAGAAAATGTGAGTCCTCTTGTAGCATCTCCTGCCCAGGGAAATGACATCTTTGTGGCTGCAAGGGTTTAAGCAGGTTCTATTTACTAGTCTTCTAGTATTTAATTAAAATATAGTTAGAAGTGGACTAAAGAGGCAAAGCAAACAGAAATTTTCCTTACCCTGATGGGTTGATGCAAGTTGATGTCATTTACCTTAGCATGCCTGTTCTTGGAGAAACTGGCACCAATCAAATATGTACCAGTAAGAAGCCAATTTATGTACCAGAAATGACTACACGTGTTACATAATTAGAATACCTGCCCCAGCTTCTGAAACCTATCGTTGCTGGGCCTGCTTTTAATCTAGCTTCGTCTCTTCAGCTTGCAGGATGAAATGTAGCTGGGGAGCCTTATGAGAAACAGATGGGAAGCCTGGCTGGAGGGCTGCTGGGGATGGAGACTACCCTAGCCCACTCCAAGCCAAGTGTACTGTGTACCTTCAAATGATACCTTAATGCATGATAAAGACAGACAGCTCACTTTTCCAAAATCAAAACCATATTCATCAATGTTAGCTTCTTTCCAACACAGTACAGGCTACTGCTCTGAGAGATGCTGTCTGGAACAGCTTGATACAGGCAGAACTAGATGACTACACATGGATAAGATAAAATCATTCAGCTACCCAATAAATAAAGTTGAAAGATGTTCTAAGATGATACAAATTCAAGTACGAGATTTATTATCCCAGAGGGATGTTTGCTCTACCTTTCAGTCACTGAATCCTAATTTATGGTGTACATTTTTAGGCTTGATTTTTTTCCCCCTTTTTAAGAAAGAAAACCTTTAAAATATGGTTATCTGACCTAGTGCTCTCTGTCACTAGCTTCATACTGCTTAAATTAATACAACTCATTCAAAACTGTTGTTGAATGGATGGTTTTTTTAAGTCAGCAAGGATTCGGTTTTGGTAACTTAATGTTATTCGTATATGGTAGAGTACCAATAGAAGTAAAGTCAATGAACTCTAAAGGCAAATATATTAAAGAATTCTTATGCAGCATGATTTTCCTCTTGCCATCAAGGGAAAAGATTGTATTTTACATAGGAACTGAGATGTTTCCCTTTCTGTGGTCCTGTGTGGATTTAACTAAAGCAGCAACTAAGAGAAACAGGAGTTTCATAAAGAAAGCCTTGTTGATAATTATAGAGTGGTTGTAAGAGTATGTCCATAGCCTTTATTTTTCTTGTTCAGAACTTTATTATGGATCTTTAAGTTTCAAATGACTCTTGATACTTTGCATGTGTGAGACAGATTTTAGGTAAATAAACATAACTTATTATTTTGAGACAATACTTCAAAAATATATTTTCAAGGGCATGTTCTTTGATCACATATGACTCCTATAAATCTATAAACTAAGTATTTTAAACCAGATTATCAGTGAAACAGGTATAAATTTTGAAATGGTTGTTCAAGGTTTTCATCACTGCATTAAAAAAATTAACCACAAAATCATAAGGTATTGTGTTCATTTTCTAAATTAGGGGCTATATCTATATTTGCAGAATAGTAAGAATCTTTGACAGCCATCTTTTGAACAGCATGATGTGTTTTTCATCTACATATTCCATCAGGAGCAGAAATTGGTTGAGGAAAATGTGAAACTTAGTTTACCAAGTTCTGTCTACAAAGATAAAATACTTCTTTGGCTAAGATTCTGCATGTTACTTTTTTAATATCTCTTGAACTCCAGAGGTAGAATTTTTTATAGCCCTGCACATGTGAACAACTTGGTGGTACAAATAACCTTCAAAAGTAAGGCATTCATTGATCTGGAAGAAAAACTTTAAGTAACCTCTCTTCTTTCCAGCTAATGTTCTCCTTTGGCAAACAATTTGTATTAAACTCACAGAGTCCCCAACACTAAGACTATGATTGATACAGCCAGTACACTGTGTTATATACCATATAATGCTTGAACCATTGTGTGTGTTGGTGAATTATTTTCACAAACCATTGATTCAAAAGGCTGTGGACTTCAGAACAGCATGTTTTGAAACTTTGAAGGCTTAACAAAAGATACTCAATCCAGTTTGCAGTGCTGCTCCTTGCAGTAGTGGATGGCTATCCAGATATAAGAATTGTAGTTCTGTCTTTGCTGTAATTTATTATGTCCACTTTTTGCTGGAACTGGTAGCAAAATTAATCATATTGGTCTTTTCTTTTCTTTTCTTTTCTTTTCTTTTCTTTTCTTTTCTTTTCTTTTCTTTTCTTTTCTTTTCTTTTCTTTTCGCTGGGCCTTAAGCTGTATTCCTTCTGTTTTGAACTCAGTGTCTCCATTTGCATATGACACCATGAATTTCTTTGATTTATTATTTTAGTCAAGGAATAAGAAAAATGTTCAGAGCCTACTGTAGGTTCTGACAAATAAAATTACTGATTTCTTACATCTGAAAAGCCAAGTACCCATAGTGTGGCTGGTTCAGATTTGTCTAACTGCAAAGGTGTTAGACTGCCCGTTATTCATGCTTCATTTGAGATTCCAACCATTTAAAGAATGTTATCCTACTAGTATATACAATCCATTTATTTCATTGCACATACTTTGTTATTAAATGCCACCCAGAGTTTTCAAGGTGGCTTAGATTAAGTAAAAGGGCAGTGTCAACTATTAACATCTACAACTTAAACCAGAGCTGATACAGTAAAGGGAAAAACATTAATCACAAGACGCCTGTGTGCCTGCAGTGGAACTTGCCCTTGCATGGTAAGACAAATCCTGCAGCCTGGTAGAGCTTGGTTTTGGTCTGACTCCTCAGAATACCTTGAGCAGCAATTGGCCTTCTGGTACTACTGCACTGAGAAAGGTGGTGGACAGTGGTGCCCAGGCCCAAACCCAGTGATGGACAGCAGGAAGGGAGGGATGATGCCCTGTGACAGAAGATCTAACAGTGGGGAGAGGCACAGCCTTGGGAGTAAGTTACACTTAAACCTGGGGCAGTGCAGGAAGAGGAGCTGTGAATGACATCAGCTGCGGAGACTCGCAGGGCCAGAGCTAAAAATGGCCTGATATTTTATTTGTAGCTATACTGCCTGTGCCTCAAAGAGATGTTTTGCATGGCTTAAAGCAGTGCTGAAAGCGGGAGATGCTGAGGACATGAGTTAAGTGTCTCCTCCATTTGAGTCAATGTTCTCTGCCCAGTTGCTTCATATAAAATGTTTCAGTACAAAGAACCCAGCTAGAGTGTGTTGTTCCACAAAGAAGAAAGCTAAGATTTTCACCATCTAATCAATATTTCCTGAAGAGTTGCCAATGTCTCCTGAGCAGAGTAATGATGTTTCTGCAATAAATCATGCTGTTACTGACCTTAAACTTTCCCTGGACAAATGTCTTCCCTCCTGACAAGTGACATTTCAAACAGGAATATAAACATTTAGGACAAGGACAGTATGTGCTACAAAGCACATTCTTGGTGTTCTGCAGATAATAATCTCTGAGTTACTTGTGATGATAATTTGGGGGAATTTCATAATGCCTCAGTACATATGCCAGATTCCTGGATTTTGACCAAGAGGGTGTTATAAATAATAAGCATCAGTAACATTGCCATCCACTGTAGCTAACTACCGGCTTGCATGCAGCTTAGTTTGTGCACTTGTATTGCACCCAGACATATACAAAGTTTAGATTTCTCTTGAAAACACTTGGTGTTTTGGTAACTAAATGAATAAACATATAATCTTTCAGGAACTGGCAGAACAGCATCTAGTTCTCATTACCCTCTTTGTTTCTCTCCACCCTTTGGCTCTCACCATAATTGAAGACAACTGCTCTGGGCACTCAGCTCAGCATCTGCAAGATGAAGTTATGCATCTTCCAGACATGGCACTGAGTTGCCAGCACTTTTCTTACCCTTTGGTATGCTTTGGGCCTCTGCTTTGGCCTCAGAGCCATCTACCTGTCTCCAAGTCTGCTGCTGATGCTCTTTTAACCATGGTGCATAGTACTGGATTCCTGTGTTGCTCTCTGTCTTACTATGGAAAAGAAAAAGAATGGGGAATGTTGTGAGAGACAATTACATGGAGCTAACAGTATGCTCATTTTATTTGCAAACATATACAGAGCAATCTAGTTATTTGAGAGCTCACATCCAGTTATTTCTGTGACAGAGATGCAAGCAGAGGAGTACTCTCTGCCGTCATGCCATGGGTCATGCATATTTCTCTAACAGCAGCAGCTGATTTTCTATATTATTTTAAGAACAGTATTACCAGAAATTTGTTATTGCTAACATTTGCATAGAGCAGGTTAGTTCTTTTAAGTGGCTTCATGCCATTAAGTAGGAATGTAACCACAATATAGCAGTTTGTCCACAGAGAGGAAAAATAGCCCTTCAAACCCCTGGCACCAGTTCCACATTAGAGCTAAATTACTGTAGCAGATTGAAATGACAAGACTCACATTTTTAAATGAGCATGTAAACAAATCATGGCATGGGACAGGAATCCTAATTTGCACATATGCCTTGGGATTTGTGCACACACACAAAAGCAATTGAAAAATAATCAGGCAAAGAATACATAATGTAAGACGGGAGGGATGAGTTTAATATTCTTACATAAATAGTGTGTGAGAAGACCTAAGGAGACTTTCAGTATCCAGTGTTTTCTCTAACAAGTGGTACCAGGACAGCTCACCACAAATGCCCGAGTAAACCTGTTATGGCATGTATATATAGAGTCTGCCTAGTCTAGAATATTTATGCATAAAAATACTCTAGAATAGAGGCCTCTTAATTGACTTTTTAAACTTTGTAGATGCGATACAAGAGACAAGACAGTCTGCATTCATTGGACAGGTCCTTTCCTGTCTCAGCAGGTGGAACATGAGCTGTTGGTTTGTCCCGGACTGCAGCAGAGCAATTCATCAATTTCTTCTTGTTCTCCGTTTCAGGTGATGTATCCAGTAGGATTGTTTTATGAACAGCTCTTCAAGGGGGCTGTTAGGTGCAGGCAGCCCCACTGTGGTCTCCCCCATGCTTGGTGAGAGAAGTGGGGTAACCTCAACAAGGCTGAGGGCAGCCGGGCTTTGTCAGGCTTTGCCCAGCTGAGGCCACAGTATCCTGCTACACACTGAGAAGGTTTCTTCTTGACTAGCAAATTCAGGCTTTGTAAAATTATTCTGGTTTTCCAGCTGTGAATAAAACACCTGTTTGAGTGGTGGAGATCTGGCTGTCCTGGAGCATGGGTTGTGTGGTGGGGCACAGCGACAGCTGAGGCTGGAAGATCAAAGGGTTGAGCCTGGCACTGATGCCCTGCTGCCACCACAGCCAGGCTCAGCTGCAATGGGTGTAGCAGTTATTTGGGCTACAATGCCAGTCCTGGGGCTGGTGTACAGCAGCCTCAAATACTAATTAGTGTCTTAGAGGTAGGTTTAGAACTGTGCTGTCTTATTTCCATTCTGATTTTGTAGAATTGTTTTACATATCTGAAACTTTGGTAATTGGCCAAGTTGAAAGCCCACTTTAAGGTGAAATCCATATATTTCTCAATGTAAAGATTGCTTTTACAGGTCACTAACATCATGCTGTCTGATATCATTATGCTTCATTGTTATAGTACCTGACTTTCAAATATGATGACACTGTGAAGTAGTTGTTCGTGTGAGTTAGTAGAAAACTATGAATAGGGGATGGGAGCTCCATCAATCTGTGCCTAAGCACAGATGAAGTGACCGACCGTGATCCAAAGGACTTTCAGTTGAGCAAATTCAAGAGTTGCACTTAGCTGCTGAAACCCAGCTTATGTCTCATATTTATGCCTTTTTTTTTTTCTATTTTGAGCAAAGCTGCAGTTTTTGCTGTTGGTCAAGTGCATATGCATGTTTTTGCTTCCAACCCAGTTGCTGCCAGTGTTACAATGCAGCTAATAATATTTTTTTAAGTTGCTTTCCAGAAAAAAAAAAGAAAAGGAAAAAAAAAAAAGGAAAAGCCTCTTCCCCACCCCTGTCCCAAACCATATAAAAATGTCATGGAGTGGCTTTTCCAATAACATCTTGAACTTGTAATTCTTCAGTGTTGTCTCTGAGCCATTAATGAAACCCATATTGCAGGGATGGCCTTGAAGTAATGGAGGAAAGAGAAAGCAGCTGTATTTGCTATCCTCTGGCTCTGTGTTTTTCATTATGTTCTCTCTTATTTTTGTTTTGGGGTATATTTTCTGGAGAAAACAACCTCCCTGGGAATGGTCTGCTGAAGTGACCAGGTTGAATGCCTGTTGCTGGCTCTCCAAGGGGTGCCAGATGTGACACTACAACCTGTTCAAGCAATGCACCAAGGTGCTTGTAAAGGAGGAGCAGCGTTTTCTGTGGGTGAAAATTCTGGCACAAGTATTTGACTGAATGAGTGTGAGTATTGTTACTGAAAAACCAACCCAACCAGCATGATACTGCCAGAGTTAGCCTAACGATCCCAGCACTTCACATAGCTGATGACCATGACAGGTTTATTCCCTCTCAAAATGACACACTGGAATAATATTAGCTAACTGTCTGTAGCCCGGCTGGAGCATCTCCTTCCAGACGCATAATTGGTACTGTCACCTCTCACGTTGTATGGTATGCAAAGCTGATGCCTATGAATTTTGCCCATATGTTTTTTAAGTGCACTGGAGGCAGTCAGCCTTGAATTCTGAACAAATAGTGATGGGTCAATTAATAATGGACTGAAAAGGCACAAAATTGAAGCATGTTAGAGTGCATACATTAGCAAGATGGTTTTTCAACAAGCTGTCAGACAGCATATATAAGAAAAGTAAAGCTACTATGGTAGAGATAAAGAGATTCCACTTAGATAACTAAAGCACAACTCATCTTCGGTCAGGTTTGCAAAACTGGATTCACTTTGCTTGTTCCTTACTTCATGCAATTGGTGTCTGTCTATAGACATTGTGGTGGAGCAGAGGGTTGAAGATCATGTGGATGAAAGACCCCCAGAGAAGGGTTTAATCCCATTCAGCCCTCTATAGTACGCAAAAAAATCTTGCCCCTAATGAAAGACTGCAAAACTGAAAAAAAATTATTAGGCATTGGCTACATTTTTAAAGGATCAAAATAATATACTATACAGGCACATCATTGCTTGGTTTTTGGCTCTCTAGTAACTAATTTTTCCCAACATGTATCTGCACCTTGGTAATGCAAAATGTTTTACTTCACATTAGAGTGTTTATTTATGCAGCTTCATTTCCAATAAAAGCTGTGCTTTACAGTGCATTATGCAGAACGACAGCAGTGCACTGAATTGCAAGGTCACGCTATAGATCATACTCACTCTGCCAAACACCCAGTAAGGAATTTTGGAGTAAGCTGTAATAAGGGGCTGAGCAGTGAGCAGAGCCAGAAACAATACAGGTTAGAAAAATGTTTGGTTTATTTAGTGAAAGAAGAAAGAGTTTGACTTATTAGGGAGGCTTTTCCTACCGTATTCATTCTGGGTCCAGGTCCTGGAAAGAAAGTTTGGGATGGAACTTCCTGAAGTTGACCCCAATCTGTCCTTAGAGCCTCATGCGTCTTCCTCTGAACTGAGGGGTATGGGGTGTGTTTGAAGATCTAACCAGCAGTTTAAGCTCTGAACTGTTACATTACCAGAAACTCTCCTTTTTGCATTTTGTATGTGAGGCTACAGGTCTGGTGAAAGGTGAAGTGTCATTCCCTGCACATAGATTAGGTGTGTGCTACTGTGCAGCTGAAAGCAATGGATCTATATAGTACGAATGCCTTATCCCAGATGTTTGCAGAAGTAATTTGTCCTCCAGAAGAAAATTTTGCCCTTGGACAGAGAGGGTGACAGAAGAAACAATGCACAGTGCAACCACTGTATGGGTCCATGCATTTTCTGTCTGTCGAAAATCATTTGAAGATAAAGGATATCTAGAAGGCCAAGAAGTGCCAAAGCTAGCGTGGCAAATAGCTTCTCTTTAGGAGGTGTACAGTTTTCAGGCCCTGTTTCATATTTGGGATGAAGAAACAGCACCAATTATGAAAGCAGAGGGCCAAAAGAGAAGTTATTGTCACACCCACACAAAACATGAGAGAAAAGTAGAATTTCAGTATGTCAGGCTGTTCTCCAGATGTTGTTGGTGAGCTGTACCAAAAGCATCGAGGATGCCCTTAGTAAACTGGCCTCACAACAGATTTAAAGCTGAGCAACAACATGTGGTATTCCCCAGCAGACACAGCTGGTTATTTTGGGGGGGAACATAAGTTATAGGTGTGGTTGTACTGCCTGAGGGGACACATTTTGGACAGCAAGGTGGTGCCATTTTAGAACTCTTCCTTTTCACTTGTGCTTTACCAGGTTTTTTCTGCAGAAGAAAGAAACTGGTGATGAAGCGAGGAAGATCCCTGGTACAGACCAGCTTATTTATCTATTTATTTATGTATTTAGATGCGGAGAAAGCACAGGAAACTCATTTGCAGCAATAAAACAAATTGACAGCAGAAGACATTTCCAAGTCTCTCTTACTGACTTTGACAGAACTGCCTGCTCCTTCAGAGATACTTTGTTCGGGCACTCATATTGCTGATTCGTTGAGCAGAAGTTCGATTTGTTATTGCCTCTTTGTCTCTGTCAGGAAATCACATTCCTCTGGGTGGCTGTTATCATCAAGTGCCATTGTAACATGGGATTGAGGGTCCCAGGGCCTTGTCCCACTGTTGGCAGCACAAATCACCAGTCTGAATTCCTCATCCAGGTGACTTAGTATCTGCAGTTAATGCAAGTGTTCCTGATGTATTTGCCTGAATACTGTCATCGTTTTCAGATGAATTGAGGTCAGTCAAGAGTGACAAATAGAAAACTGGGATAGAGACAACCAAAACAGGGTATTAAATGGTTGGTGATGGAAGTCTGTAACAATAGAGAAGTGGTGCACATGGGTTTCTTTACATGGGTCCATAAAGGAGCTAAGTGACTTCTGTAGTTGATCTAGAGGAAGGCTGGCTGTTTCACCTTGAACTTCAGCAAACACAAGAAATAGTGATACCAGTGGCCCAAAGTGAGGGGCTTTCATGAAAGTATGTTCTACCTCACCCTTTCTTGCTACTGTAGTTCTTCACACAGGCTGCACATGACATCTGTATCCTGAACACAGCAGAGTCTCCAGGGTGTTACTCCAGGTCAGTCTCTCATTCTCCCTAGTCAATACACATCCCCACTCTTCTTGCACTGCAGTGCTCATCTTCCGTTCAGAGCCTTTCAGTCTCATCATCCAGATGGGTTCTGTTTATACCCACCTTAAGGGAACTTCAGAGTGCTATTGCTTTTATGGTGAGCATTGCTGCCAACAGTCTGGTGCAAAGTTTGTTGACAGCTCTTCATGGAACCTGTCTGTTAGTTGTTCTTGTTCCAGCCTACCAGATGACTGAGGACTACAATATCAGGTCAGATAAGTCACAACTTTGCTGTCTTAGCCCAGTCATGCTCTGGCAGATCATCATTGTGTCCACCAAGATTTTACATGAAATAACATTTACAGCTTAACACACTGAAGACATTATCCATACTGTCTGGCAATACAAGAAGCTATTAAGAAAGTGCAACCTCTGGTCTCTGTGCAGAGCTGGTGTCTCAGATCCATGCAGGAAAAATAGCTGCATTTCTCTCCTGGACCAGATAGTCAGGCTGTGACATTGCTCCCTCTATGTTCAGCACTGGTGAGGCCTCAGCTCGAGTCCTGTGTCCAGTTCTGGGCCTCTCACTACAAGAAAGGCATTGGGGTGCTGGAGCGTGTCCAGAGAAGGGCGACAGAGATGGTGAAGGGTCTGGAGAGTGAGTTGTATGAGGAACAGCTGAGGGAGCTAGGGGTGTTTAGCCTGGAGAAAAGGAGGCTCAGGGAAGATCTTGTCACTCTCTACAACTGCATGAAAGGGGATTGTAGCCAAGTGGGGGTCAGCCTCTTCCCCCAGGCGACCGGTGACAGGACAAGAGAACATGGCCTCATGTTGTGCCAGGGAAAGTTCAGGAAGAATTTCTTCATTGAAGGTGGGGGTTCAGCATTGGAGTGGACTGCCAAGGGAAGTGGTAGAGTCACCATCCTCGGAGGTGTTCAAAAAATATGGATGTGGCCCTCAGTGCTTTGGTTTAGTTGACGTGGTGCTCAGTCATAGGTTGGACTTGATGGTCCGGGAGGTCTTTTCCAATCTAAATGATTCTATGATTTTATGGGCATTGCCCATCTATGCTGACCATCCCAATGCTGAGCTGTCTATTTATGTGTGACCCATCGAGATTAAGGCTGATGATAGGAGTAGCTGGATTCTACTGGATCCTGATTCAAAAACAGCTGAAAAGTTACTGTTGATGGTCTTTTCAGTGTGTACAAGGCAGTGCCTGAACTTTAATGCTTCACTGGGACCTGTGCTCTTGCACAATGTGTAAAGCAAAGGCAGTTAACATGGTATGTTAACAGTCTGTGTACTGGTTAGGGATGGGTGGCTCTTGCTACCAGAAGTTTCCTTTTGAGGAAGAGTTTCTCTGGACAGATTGATGTTTAATTCAGTGGTTACTGCTGTAATTTCATTACCTCTTAGTAAGTGAAGAAAAAGTGGATCTGACTGAAACTGAATAGATTGCTTTTACTGAATTCTTCTTTAATTAAAACTCTTACTGCCTTCATGATATTTTCATGGCATAGTTTAGATTTCTACACTGAATGACAGGAGAAGGGAGAAAAAAGAGGAAATGTTTATTTAATTCATGCTATAGAATGTAATGACAAGAGATTGTTTCCATACGTACTGTTTTTGTTGACCTTTTAACATCTGGAAATGTCAGGAAATACCATTACTGTAGGTCTATCCAGCTTTAATGCTACAATAACTTTATAGCTATTCACAAGGGAAATTATTATACATTGCCTGAAACAGTGAAGGTGTATGCAAGCATACACACAGATCTCTCTTTCTCCCTTCCTGCCAAGTAGATCTCTGTGGTTGCATGCAGTCTCTGCTAAGAATGCAACTTTTGTGTCCCTGCAATTTTGACTTTACCAGATTTACTGAGACAGCAAAGAGACATGTTTCTGAGAATTTTAAAGAAGCTTAAAATAATGTATGTTGCATTTTGAATTACTGTGATTAGACATTTGCCAAAATTTCACAGGCTCTTCAAACACAGATATTAACCTTTGCTGGTTTGGGTTGTTTTGAGGGGGCCTGTTTAGATTCAGAGAAGTTGAAAAGCTGGTACTTGGATCTGTGCATGCTGTCTTGCCTTTAGAACTGAGGAGGAGGTTCCAGTCATGACTTGGCTACTCAAGTCCCAAGAACATGGAAGCAGTGCTGTCCCTGGCTACGTGAGCAGTGCAGCACACAGTTGTGTTGTGTGTCATGGAGCAGTCCTGGGTGCAGCCGAGCATGGCAGGACACCATTACCTTGGACAGCACCAGGCGAGCCACTGATTTATGATGGTCCCCCTGTCTCCCACAGAAACAGATCAACAGAGAGACACAAGAGAAGATTATTAACATCAAGCACTTGCTTGTCAGATTCTGGCCTAGAACCTGAACTTTCAGTGATTTGAGAGGGATGGGGATTTTGTCCTTTGGTTAGAAAAAAAGAACACTGTACAGGATGGGAATTGACTCTTTCCCTCAGAATCTCAGCCGAGGGTTTCAAGTACTAAACAAGGGAAACTGAAACCCACAAACAGATTAATACTGAGAATGGGCATAATTATTGCATGTTTTACAGAACCAAATCAATAAAATGTTAGGGAATTACCTCGAAGTTTACAATTAACTTTACACTGTCTGCTCAGAAATATCCTGAGCCTTCAACTGGCTGGGGGAGGAAGCTCTTCTGTCTTCAACAGAATCATAATCAGTTGTGACTCTGGTTGATTTTACTTACCACATGAACAATTAAAAAACAGTGATAGCTCAAAACACTCAAATAGAAATGCCCTACACAAAAATTGTAATCTGAAGTAATGACAAAGTACAGTTGCTGCCACTTCACAAGCTTAATTTGATTTCTGAACAAAGCAAGTTTGAAATGCAGCAAGTGAATAGTAATTGTCAGATGTGATTTATTACTTTGCAGAAGTTTGGAAATGAAAACTGTGAAAATGTCTGCTTGGGAGTATCGACAAATCTCTTCCATTGACTGAGATCAAGCTCACAGCTGAAGTTTGCATGTATTGTTCCAAAGAATACATTAAAAAAGATTTTGATTTTGACAGAATTAATTGAGATTTATTTGTACATAGTATTTTAACTATACATGTATATGTGTTTTCATAAATATAATCTCATTCACAGAGAGTAATCTGACTACACTGTCTTCCTTTGCAATTCATTTGTATTACAGCAGTATAAATAAAAGTTATCTTCCAGATATACTGACCAATAGGCTGAATTTAAGTGTATTGGTCATAATTTGCTAAATGTGTTTTAAAATTATGGATATTATTCAAAACTTTGAGTGGTAGTGGTTTTTCCTGATAATGATTTAGATTGCTTTGTTTGTTATTCATTACATCCATTAGAGAAAAATCTAAATAAGCTTTAGAAAATGGCAAAATAAAAAAGTATTTTTGGTGGTCTTAGTATTTCTGCATATATACACATGCATGTATACCTATAGAGTGGATACTCACAAAAATACACATATGGGATTCAGCTTTGTGCTTGATCTCAGCCAGTAGAAGAAATTTCTGCTATATGTGGATAGCCAGTTTTCACAGTTGTTGTTTCCAAAGTTTTGTGAAGTTGTAAACTATACCTGACAGTTTGGACTGCTGTAGTCATGCTGTCTCTTATGTTAGTAGCTTGCATGTGCTTTATTACTTCGGCTGCATAATTATTTATGGTCTTTAAACATAAACTCAGACACTGTGATGTGTGTGAACACTAACAGACATGCTTCATTTAGAGGTGTAATGTGCTTCCAAATTATTGCATGTGATTGCTGGCAGTATCTGTTGTCTTTCTGACACCTTTCCCATCTACATATTGAAAAAGAACTTTCCACTATTTTTTAATCTGGTAGATCTCTGATGAGTACAATTAAGCACAAAAATGGACTTTAATATATCTGGTAATCAACCTAGTGGTGACCTACTTTGAGATAAGAATTTGTATGGGTTTTTCTGGTCGATTTTTCATTTGTAAGGGATAGAAGATTTATTGGCTCAGGTTGCTGCTGCTAGTGCCTAAAGCAGAAACAGTCCTTCAGTGTGTTGGCCTGTTGAGAGTCCCCATGTGCTAGGACTGGAGTGATTCCCAGGGTGGGCCTCCTGCTGCAAGATGACCTAAAGGGAAACTATATAAAATAATTGCTTGGTGTAGATGTCTGGTATTCCTTGTGAAAGAACCTAAAAGTTGGGGTAAGCCTCTGGAGCCCTCCAAATCAGACAGGCAAGATTTGAAGTTGGATCATTTATAACATAAGCAAGCTGAGATAACTTCTGGGCTACAGACAGGGGGAGGGAGGGAAGAAGACATACCCTCCTTCTCCTCCCCTCTGGGAGCCAGTTGATGAGCCTTTGCTTCCATATGTGCCCTTGCTACCATGCAAATTTGCAGGAGCTGCAGTAGATGTTTAGTCACAAATATTTATACTGTTTTGCTTGCTCCAAATCAAGGGGCTCTCTTGTCATTACATTCTATAGCATGAATTAAATAAACATTTCCTTTTTTCCTTTGCAATCTGCTGAATTGAGCACTTGCTTAGCCATTTGTACAGCCTTGGTAATAATTTTTGAAAAACTATGCCCAGTTTAAGTGAGGTAACTGCAAAGCCCTTAATTGCACAGAACAAGTACATATCAAGCAGCAGATATATGGGTGAAGTTATCTAAATAGCAGTAGCCTTCAAAGGGTCACAAAAGCTAATATATTCAAGGCCTTGGTTTTGCAAAAGTGTCAACAAAGTCTGCAGCTGGCTGTGGTGGCAGGGACTAAAAGTCAGCAATCCGCAGCAAGGCATGGGTCATTAAACGTGAGGCTTACTCCCTCCTCGCCTGCAGTCTCTTTGCTGGTGGAAAAGAGAAATCCTGCCTCTATGGCAGAAGCTTTGGTCAAGACCTGAACGGTCCTCAGGCACAAGTGGTAGGTGCTAAAAGAGAACAATGTGCATGATTTGATTCATATAGATTAGCAATGAGTGCAGTGTTGAAAATTCCTGGCTGTGGGTCAGTTTAACAAAACATTTGGACAACATTTCCCTGAACTGACGTTTCTTAGTCTGGAAATCCAAACTGGTGATAACAATTAGTTGTTCCCTTTGCTTCTGTCCTTAATTAGGAATCAGGGGTGGGGAGGGTGGGGGGTGGGGTGTGGAGGAATAAATGAAAAACAATCAATCATTTTCAAACCCGTCAGAAGGTGAAGGTCAACCTAAATTTAAGCCATGGCTTATGGTTGATTTGTATTTGATCTGAACCACCACACATCCCTCAGACTTTAATACATCCTGGCAATCAGACGTTCCAGGCCTGCATTTTTCCCATTACTTGCCAGACAGCGGCAGGGTGGCTCCTTGCAGAAAGATTTAAAGAACAGAGAAAGATGAGAGGTCATCAGTGACCACTAAAGGATCAAAGACAGGGAAGCTAGGTGGTTTCATAGTCATTCTCCTATGGAAAATGATTTCATATTGCTCAAAGTCCAAGTCTGGTGCAGTCCATTGTTACTGCTTTTCTAAATATCCTGACTTGTTCAGAAATTCAGTAAAAGGCTTTCATCCCAGCCCATTCAACTTAAAAAATGGAAAACAAAATCCTCTTAATCCCTCCTTGGATCAGCCTGCACAATGAAGTAGCCAAACTGGTAGTCACAGTATTGCTATGGTGCTCAGCCTGCTGCGATTCCTCCACTGTGTCTCTCTCAGATCACCAGTAGGATCAGTCATTCTCTATTAGGTTGGAAGAGCTCAGAAAATAAGAACAAGAAAAATGCTAAACGTGCTGTGGAATTTCATTCCACTTCTATAATGAGCTTAGCAAACCCTATAGCAGAGAATATGTAATTTTAAACAGATTTTTAAGTAGCTTTTTGTCAACTCTCTTAGAAGAGAAGCAGAGCCAGATGGTGATGCCTTTTTAGGAGCAGAAGCAGACTTTCTGGGCTTGATCCCCATGGTGCTGACTGCCCCTGGCTTCTCCTGCCAGGCACTAAGCTGCACCTTGTGGGGCTGGTAAGAGAGTTCAGGGTGCTCCTGCTCCCACCTATCGTGCAGTGGTGGCAACACAAGAACTCCTGGTATTTGGGCATGGAGGCCCAGCGGGGCCTTGCAGAGGAACTGGCTCCTTTCCACTGGAGAGTGACATTGCACAGCCTTAATTGTGGTTTCAATAATTCTTCCACCATCTTCAGCTTCATTTAATTCCCTCCTTTAACAAGGGTCTGCTTTGAAGGAGAAGAAGCAAAAAGAGCTTTTCTATTATGGGATTTCTTTTGGACACCTTAAACAATGGCTATAAAGTAAGGAGAAGGATTGCAACCCAAGACCATCACATCTTCTCTTTGTTCTTAATCTCATTTGACTGGTAACAGCTCAACAGAGCAATAAGAAAAGCATCTGAAGAATCCCATCAATCCAGCACAGATTTTTAACACAGGCCAGTCCAATTAGACTATTATGGGTGGCCAAAATAAGATCCCCATGCTCTTGATAAGTCACATGAATAAAGTGCTGGATGATCGTGCTCTACTGAGCTATTTGTAGCCAAAAGCAAGAACATTTCTAGTCTCAGTTTCTGTCTAGAAAAGCAGACAACATGGAAAGGATCTGCTGCTCTTGATTAAAAAAAAAAAAAAAAAAAAAAGCTGGAAATGAAACAGATGAAACCATTAGTTTAATTCACTTGAAAGCTTCTGCTTTGAGGAGAGCTATGCCATATTGTTCCATACAAGGACACCAGATTAATCGCCTTTTCTCTCCTTCACCTTTTATAGTGATGCTGCACAAATGGTATCAAGCTGACAGAGAAAATTATAAATATACTGTGGCTGCAATTTAGCAGCATTAATCACACAAATTTAGTAGTTTTAGATGGTAGTAGGTC
Organism: Dryoscopus gambensis; assembly: GCA_013389985.1. Lineage (NCBI taxonomy): Eukaryota > Metazoa > Chordata > Aves > Passeriformes > Malaconotidae > Dryoscopus > Dryoscopus gambensis. The sequence goes on along the minus strand of WEIT01008573.1, from coordinate 103,065 downwards.
ATCCATTAGCTGAAAAGTTGACAGTAGTAGCATAGAAGCCCAAGTTCAGGCCTCATCTTCCCCTTTCAGGCAATCCATTTCTTTCTCGGCAAAAACATCTGGTCATTTAAAAACTGTAATTTTCATACATTTTAGCTAACAGTGGAATGTTGAAAAGCTGTTCTGAAAAACATAGTTCTTTCCTGTGCCAAACCAGTTGGCCTAGAGTTAGCAAATGTTGTTATAAATCTTCCCTTTGCTTTTTCAACAGCTCCAAAACTACAGAATTAAATGCTTCATAAAGGCTAGCCAGTGGACGCAAGTTAATATGCTGAAGAAGTTGAGTATGCAAAGTCCACAAGACCTTTTGAATGTTGCCCCAGTCACCCCACAGAAAACCCAAGCTGCCTCCCAACCCCAAGGGGATGGAGGATCCTTTTGCTTTATTTCCCTCCCCTGAAGCATGGCTTAGTAAAATCCTCTGAGTATTATTGCACTAAGTAGGCTCAGAAAGAAAATAGCAAAACAGAAAACGTGTCTTCTCTCACATGTATCCACTCTTCCCTTAATGTGTGTCACTGGAGATGGTCCCTCCCACTGCTTGTCCTCCGAATTTTACCCCAGACTTGTATGTAGACTCATAAGTAGCAGGCTGAGGGATTTCCCACCCCACATCTCATTTATTTGCCCAAAAGAAGAAAAAATCCAGAGAGAAATAGCCACACAGCAATTTTTGTCAACCCAAAAGAATTAGCAATATGAAGTGGCAGGATAATTTTTAACCTTTCCATGGTAAATTTCATGCAGAGGGAACTGAGAACATCTGAGGTTTGTCAGCTGGTGTGCTGCTTTGTCCCACCAAACGGAAGCCTTAGACAACCAAAGAGTGTGGGAATGGCAAACCCAACTTCTTCCTCCTCCAACAGATACATAATGACATATGTTAAATCCAAGGAGAGGGGATTCTGGAAGTGCTCTACCCCCATGGGTCCTATGGTGCGTGGCTAGGGTGTGCTGCACCCAGACCTGCTTTGGTTGGAAACTATGTTCTTCATTAGAAGAACATACAAACCCCATACAAACCTCCTGGCTTCAACTCTAGAGGCTGATGCAGGAGAGATGCCATCCCATATGCTGTGAAAGGTGCATGGATCTGTGTTTCCATTGCTATTGCTATGGCTCAATGGTACTATTTTAAAAAAACACACCAGGATACAAGATGACCCATTCAGTCAGTGCAGGGTTCTTGCTTTGCTGAAAATTCAAGAATTATTGAGACTCCAAGTCTGAGCCAAAGCAATTTTTTTAATTATCATTCCAGTTTTGTGGTCCTGACAAGGACAGCAGGAATGGAATGTTCTCCGCTACCGAGTCCTAACGTGCTAACAGTGCTCACCCAGAGCAGCAGCCCTGGGACAAAGCAAGAGGAAAATACTGACTGCATGGGGTATCTTCTCAGAGCCATAACAAAATTTCTGGTGAGAGGCAGGCAGCTGTATTTCAGAAAAACCCAGCAGGCCATAATAGTTGTTAAACATATGGAGGAGGAAAACTCAAATTGCTCATCTGTGTGGCAAATCCCAAACAAGTTCTTGGCTGGCAGAAATGCCAGTGTTCACTCTCTCTCTCATGCTGATCATCTGCAATTAAAGCTATTCTGCTTTGTGTAAGGATTAGCCAGAGTAAAGACTAAAACCAAACTGCTAAGCTGCAAGCAGAGTGTCTGTCTGTGGAGCTGTTCACAAGAGGCACTAGTCAGCAATAGTTATTCTCTTGCTCAGTAGAAGGAGGCAAAGACTTTAAAACCCTTCATTTGACAAAGAACAGGGACTTCAATATGTATCTTCCTCAAAGTAGGTAAATAGCCTCAAAACTGGTGTTCTGGATCAGAGATCTTGCAGGCTAATTTTTTCTGTTTCCACATAAAATGTGAAATAACCATCTTTTCCTCCTGAGAAAGACATTTTTAGATCTCCCTAAATGCTGGGAACCTGAGCAGGACTTTTTGTGGTCACAGAAGACAGAAACCAGTCACGCATTGTGTTAGGAAGAGGCATCATGCAGAAAAGTTATTTTTGGCCCTTTCTGCCACTCCTTAATGTGACATCTAGCAGCCTGGTACCTAAGCCACTGGCCTGGGATGCTCAGCACGCAACAGTGAGACACCTCTTGAAGAAAACGACACCAGCAACAAGAGTTGCCTGTTTCTTAACCCTGATGTTATGATTTGCTTTCAGACAGATTCCCTCAGCTCAGCCAAGGCCTTCTCTAGTCTTGAAGCTATCAGACAGATAATACCCACCCTTGGCAGGACCAAGAAATAACAGAAAGAAAGGTGTGAATCCTAGCCTTTGGCTAGACAAGCTTTCAGGCTCACGTTTCAATAGCGTCCATGCGGAAAACCACTTCTTATTTCCAAGTCCTTCAGCCAGTCATGGTTAAATTGCAAAATAGCTCCTTATGAGCCAATACCTCCTGTCATGTGCTGTCCAGGAATGTGGAAGCCCATTCAATTTCTAATGGAAATGAATTGAGCAATGCTGTTCGCCTTCCTCCAGTCCAGAGCTCTCAACAGATAATGATATGGGAGAAGGGATTCTCTCCCTTCATTTCTTCTCAGCCTAAGTCTATGAAGCCCTTATGCCTGTACAAACCAGTATAAAATATTATTTTGCTGTCATGGTGGTGTTTTACATGAAAACTACGCAGATATATGGTGACTTTGCACGCTGTTAGTTAGATGGGAGCCAGAGTTTTGGTTACCTAAACAAGACTTCCAGATCCTAGAAACAGACTGCCACTTTGCAGATCTGACCATGCAGAAGAGGGACAGGTATCTGTAAGACATCTGTTACGCAGTCTTCACACCACACTCCAACCCCTCCTCTCTGAAGGGTGATGTTCAAGGCAGTAGCAAAGTTATTTCAATACCACGAACAGATCTGGCTTTGGTTTTAGCTTGCCACAAATTTAATTCCCCTCTATATGAACTATTTACCCTGTTCTTCCACGCTTCTGGGCTTTCTGCATGTTTACCTAAAGCATGATGACATTGAGGCTGATAGTTATTTTGTAAGAAAAAGTGTTTTTCTGCTCATCCATCTCACCTTTGCCTTTTCCAGCGGTAGCCACAAAGGCTTTCCTTCCTTTTCCACACACTGCTCTTCTCTTAGAATTAAGGTCTCTGCATGCTCTATGTATGGAACTTTAGAAGCTGTATTTGGGAAGCATGGACCTTTTTCCCCCTGCTTCCCCAGTGGCTGTAACCAGCAGCCCATTTATAGCTGCGTGTGTGCTGTAAGAGTTGGGCTGCCTTCACCCCCTCTGGGCTGGGGCTGGGGTTTCTTGGCCGGTGCTCAGGGCTGGCAGTCACACAGGCTGCAACTGGAAGAGCCAAGGAGCAAAAATTTAGAAAGCTACTTAACAAAGAGATCACATATGTGTGGCTCAACCTGAGGAATGAACAATTACTTTGCTGACTGGTCTGAAAGGGGACTGCTTTATTTCAGTATCAGAAAAGACATTCTGGCTTTCTCCCCAAACACGGGCAGAGCAATCCTTCATTAGTGACACTGTGTAGAGACTTGTATCAGCCTCCGAGCAAACTCAGCTCTTCAGCTTCTTGAGCACGTCCCTGGTCATTGCAGTTTTCTCTTAGTGCTCTCCATGAACATGTAATGGCTCTCAGTGTTGGTGAGACAGAGGAAGAGGAGAGCCCTTGCTCACATCCCAGCACTGTGAGTCAAGATGATCCAGGGAGGATGGTCTCATGTGTTACAAGGAAGGTGTTGTCACTCCTTTCCCCCACTTTTTCTGTCACAGCTCTTCAGTTTGGCCCTCCATACAGTACAAAACAGAAAACTTACCCTACCTACATGGGCAGAGGACACAAAAAAAATCTATCAAACTCAAGGGAAGGAAGTGAAATTCCTTTTTTTTCATTACGTTTAAACCTGTCAGTTTAAGATGTGCTGCTGCTTCTTTCCTCCCAGCTTTCTCTGCTGCTCCTCAGGGCAGCTTCTCACCTAAAACAGCACACACAAGTGAAAGTGCCTTCAAATCCCAGCCACATCTTAGCACGAGCTATGAGTCCCCTTTTTGTTGGGTGCATCCTCCACCTCTGAAATCCTTGCCTCAGAGACCATCTATTATATGGCTAATGCCCTGTGGTGGGGTCTTGTTTATGGCCAAAGCTCCAAGAGATACTACTGTAACACTTCAATGAGAAGGGGCCTGTGGTGACTGCCAAAAAAGTTGTAAGGATATTCTCTCTGCAAGAGGTATTAGAAGGGGTGGAAACAGTAGAGAAAGGACTGGAGGCTGAAGGGGAAGAGACAGATGAAGTCGTGCATTTAGAAAGTGCTGGAGCCCTTGCAATGAGCTCAGATTGCTTACAAGGCATTCTGTGCGAACTGTTTACAAAGGCCCAAAGTTTAAATTATGGTGATGTCAGCAAGCATTAAAGTTTGCTGCACTGGAAGTATTTTACGCCTGTCAAAATTTACCTTCTGCTCTAATACACTTGAAATAATTATAAGGATAAAAATGAAAGTAAGATGACTTTATTCTTTTTGTTTTACTACCCTACTCCCCCCACCACCAAAAAAAAGAAGAGAAAAAAGCATCAAAGAGGTCCTGCGCACAAGTTAGTCTCATAATTATGCTTTCACTGATGAATCTATTTTTCCTGTAGTAATTAGGCCTGGCTGTGCCATTCAAAGACTTACCTCCATGCTTTCTATGGGGATCTGACCTTTTTTCCTTACAATGACTTCTAAGCATTCCCTAAATGCTGTCAGATACTGTAGAGAGTGACTGCATAGAAAAAACCCAAACCAAAGAACTAGGTAACTCTCTCAGCAGTTGCCCCATAGCCCACACAGTTTTATGCAAAAAGAAAGATGAATAAACAAGCATTTAGGAACAAGTGGTATTTGCACTGTAATAAAAAATGTACATAATGCCCACCCCCCTTCAAGCATGAAGAAATTGTTAATTATCTGTGCTGAATGGAATTAAGCAAAAACTGTAATTTTGATGTTGTTTTCTTTAGGCAGGATTAACCACCAGAGGATTTAATTGATACTTGAGCCTTACTAGGGAGAGGCTGAAGGGCTCACCCTGCAGCACAGTATTGTTATTAGATCAGCATAGAGGGGTCACTGTTGCTCAAGGCTTAATTTTATTCCACTCAAAATGGCTTGAAGCAGGAAACTTCAGGTCTGGTCTCACTGCAGTTTCCAAAAGGCAGAACTCAATCTGCCATCTGAGGTTACTCCCAAACTGCACAGCAGCACAGTGAGACTTGGAGCCCCTTCATGCAGGAAACGTGGAGATGATTTTCAATACTGGCTCTCAGGTACCTGCCCTCTCCCACCTAACGAAAGCAGCATTTTACTTCAAATGACTTGTCCTCCTTTTGTAGAGTTCAAAAATAAACCTTTAGTGTAACTTGGTCTTCCCCAGGTAGCAAACAAGCCTCTCAGAAAATAAACATTTGTAATTATCCTCAGCTGCCACTGGATGTCAGTGATTGCTGGACTTTAGCAGTNAAAAAAAATAAAGGACAGCATTTTCAGACCTGCCTGAGCCAAACAGGATCAGAACCAGGCAGTCCAAGTGCAACCAAATGATGGGGCAGCCAAGCTGGGGACCAGAGGAGCTGTTTTTTCTCAGACTGCATTGTTGCCTTTGCACCCACACATGCTTGTAGGCACTCATTTGTAAAAATATATTTTAAGACAGATAAGAGACTGGCAAAAAAGAGGTGCTCTTTGAGCTGATAGACACATTAGAGTTCAATGGTCTCCATTTGATCTGCTCAGTTTCAGGCTCAGGAAAGCTTTTCAGAAATTGTAATCTCAAAATGTGGCATTGGCAGGTAGAAACATGGAACCCATCAAGAAAGGAAGGTCCATTAGTTTGTGCTGAGTGACCCTCCAGAGCAGAGCAAAGGGAGACAGGAGGCACAAGAGAGCAATACCAAATCTTAGACAGACACCCCCGGATTTTTGCAGGCATAGACAGCAAAGATACATGGTCACTTGTGTGTGCTGGGTGCTGTGTTGATTGATGACAGACTGTTGATGACAGACTAAGTAGATCTGTTCCTACACACGAGCTCGTCACTGAAGCAAAACTCTCCACACTCCTGTGCTTTGTGGGCATGCTGGATGCTTCCCCTATAGATTGCTGAGTGTGTAACTCGGGAAAAAGAAGATGTAAATGGAAACATTTGAAGACCAATCTGTTAACATGCTATAGCAGCCTTCAAGAGTGCAGAAAAAACCTCTAGAAGCAAACTGGATAACAGGAAGGAGGAAAGAAAGGTTGACATGATCAATTTGTTTTGCTTCCATAGTTAAAACATGAGGAATGGACACAAGGCATGAGTGATAAAGTAAATAACTGCATAAGGCAATTGCCGTAAGCAGCTTCCCATTGGTGTGGGGAGCTCTGAAGAGACAGACAGTCCAGGCATGAGAAACTCTGTGGAGCTCTGCATCTGGCACATAGTATTTGAGGCATTTGTTGTCCTGCAGGGAAGGTGCAGGCTACCAGCACTGATTGGGACACTTTGCTGGGAGAAGGGCACGTGGGCTTCTAACCCTCTCCTTTCAAGGAGTTTCCAGGGACATGACCTGACCCTTCATCTCCCAGAGCTGCTCACTGTCTTGTGCTCCCATTCCCTTCTACCTTTCTGCATCTCTCCTTCACAGACCCCCTCTGTACCTTCCTCTCATAAGAAATGCTCCATTTCAGCAGAAGGAAATGAGTGACTCTCCCAGCAGGGTGACCACACAGCACGCTTGGTGATCCTGCATACTCATGGGAGAGAACGCAACAGCATTGAAACCTGGTCCTCCAGTTCCTAGCAGAATGCTCTAGCCACTGGACTAGGTGGAAGTATTAGGGTCATATTGCTGGATATGTTTTAAGAACTTCCCATGATTTTGTGCTGAAGGGTCATCTGGTGTGCATATATGAGAGCAAATGGAATCCTCTGGGGACTTAAAAAAGGAAAAATGTCAAGTCTAGGGTCCCAGATGGTTTTAGGTATAAGTTAGGACTGACCTAAGTTGGTTCCTTGGTGTACCAAAAAATCAAATGGGGGCTGAAGACTTAGGCACTATGAGGGTCTCTTAATAAGGGACCATTTCCAAGATAACCTGTTTTAGACTTAGCTATTTTAATCTTCTTTGGCTTTAGATTTTAAAATAATAAAGTAATAAAGAATCCACCACAGCTTTAGGTAAGTTTTGGTGAAAAAATACCCAAACACTTTAAAAGGAATTATATTTTAGTACCTTAAATACACCTTCAGCAAATATCTGCAGATTTCATGGTGACTGGGTAGAAGAAGAAAATCATTTCACAGCAGCAGCATAGAAGATACCGCTGATACCAGGCTGCTGTCAGTCTGCCTTTATCATTTAGGGCATTTGAGTAGACCTAGGAGATAAACTGATAAATCCCCAAGGATCTAGTCGCAGTATTTCACTCTCCTTCACAAAAGCTGAAGACTGTGTACACTGAGGACCATGACTAGTAGGGCACTACAGCAGGCACCAGATGCCAGCTGTCACTGAGAAGGTAACGGAGGGATCCTATGACAAGTGCCAAGTATGGTGAAGGAGCCCACATCCGTATCTCAGCTGCCTCTGGGGATTTCAACTCAGCCAGGTACAGAAAGTTCACAGTTGTTCCCATACTGTGAAGAACCACATGCTTGAGGCAACATTGAGTTGCTGCATCTGGGACTGCAGGTGAAGAAAATGAAGTAGAGTGGCTGAAGGAACTTCAGGCCCTTGCAGCTCCCTTCTGAGCAGCTGCTTTACCCTCGAGTGGTGACCTTGCACTGTACCACAGTTTCCAGCCACATCCAGCACAGTGGAACAGCCATGAGAAGCTGAGCCTGCTCCCTGCCATCCTCCCGCTGCTGCAGCCCCCGGGGGCGAGGTGACGTGCGGGCATGCGGCGGGCAGGCTCCAGGAGCCCGGTACCAGGGCAGTGTGGGGGCTGGCTCTTGGGTCCGTGTGCTACCCCACTGGAAAGCCAGCTCGGGCAGCAGTGCCTGGCACTGCTGTCACTTGAGGGAAGGAGGTCCCTGAACAGCCCTTATGCTCCTGCTCTATCTAAAGAGAACATTTTCTTTCTGTTAATTTTAGCTCATGCTGAAAAGACCCCTAAAAGCCCATTACAGAAGAAGCCACTGGGGGTACTTGATTTGGGGTAGATAAATATTTCATAACTGACTAGGAAAGCACGGATAGAGGGTAAAAGTCCTTTGCTCAATCCTGTTCATGAAAATAAAGATTTCTTTCACTCTGTTGTTAATGTAAGTATTGAGACTGTTGTCCCTTTCTAGAGTCTGGTTTTCCCAGCCCACAGGGGCCCGCAATGGGTCAGTACCCTCCCTTCACCCACCCTCCCTTGCCACCACATCTTTGATGCTGTCATTGGTAAGTGCTTTCATTAAATAAGAAACTGTTTGGATTATTTGCCACAATCATATGCTCAAAATTGTTTGTCTTAAAACTAAAACTGATCCCTTGTCCTAGCTGTCATCATCTTGCTTGTGAATCATTTAGCCTGATTGTCATGGGATGTGAATGAATGCTGGGCTTGACTTGAGTGCAGGCTCTGCAGAACTTTGTAGCCATGAGGAAACACTCCTGCACTGATGGCCAGTCCTCTCTCACACCAGGTACTGCAAACACACCAAAATCAGTGGGGACACGTAGATTTCCAGCCTGTCACACACATGGTGTGACTGCTTTGCCTTGAAAAGATAGCTGTAACAAATGAAGTAGTTTTCCTTCACAAGTGTATGCTTTCTGCTTTAATTTTTTGTGAGCACTATTTTATATTTTCACATATATCCAGAGGCACATTTTAAAAGTCCCTTGGAAAAATGACACACATACTTTATTTCACATTCAGTAATTTTATGTCACGCTATACAGAAACTTCGGTACTTTATAGCAACCGTATTTCTCTGGATGCATTTACCATCACTATTAGTAGGCTAGGGAAAGAAGAGTGAAGAAAGCTGGCAGGTGTAAGGCTAAGAGGAACACATTTCAGAAGGTCTTTTTCAGACTACCAGGCAAAGTTGTTATATAAACCCTAATCTTCAAGCTAAAAATTCCAACATCTCCCAGGCAGCCCATTGAGGCAATTACTGTCTTTATCCTTATGGTCAGAGAGCTCTGATAAAGGGCAGCAGATTAATTTTAGATCTGTCTACTCTGTCCTATCCAACAGCTCATAAAAAGTAAAGTTTCCTTTGAAAGCTCTTGCACTCCTTAGTTCTTGGGCAGCTTTAGGAGGCAATATAACAAAAAGAGCTAGGAGCACCTGTACTATTTCAGCAGTGCTCCAGCCAGGTTTTTGGATAAGCTGTTTAACTCACAACAAGAAACATGCCCTAAACCAAGCCAAACCCCCTAGGCTTAGCTTGATTCTCCATGTAAACTGATTTCACAACCACACATCTTCCAGCCCAGGTGGCAGCACACGTTTCCTGCTGCAGCTGGAGCCCAGCAGCAGTGCCAGAGGGAGCTGGAGCAGGCAGGCCTGTTGCATTCACACGGCAGCTGATTTATTATCTGTTGGGCATACACGGATAAATTCCACTGCAAATAATAGACACCGCTGGCACAATGAGGGAAAATAGACTCCCAAAACTGCAGCTGACATTTGCTTGCCTACTGATCACTGTATCCCACGTGCCTCTGTTGGTCTCCATCATACCCTTCTTAAGCACTTTGCAGTCATTATGAGCTTGATTCTCCACTTCCTCTCACCTTGTGCAGTCATTTGCACCTGTGTAAAGTGAGTGCAAAGTGAGTTTACATCTACTTTGCACAGGTGTAAATTATTACACATCTCTGGAAGTGATGACTCTGTATTGAAACTCTTCTGGCCAGAAGGAGCATCTCAGTTAACCATGAAGAATCTGCAGAGGGCAGGTAATATAGTTGCTCAGTAGGATAGAATAATGGATATGCCATGGAGAGAGTGTCCTTTTGTTTTTGCATGAACTTGCCACATCTTATAGCACACAACCATCATTCTCAGAGGCATAAAGGTAATATGTAAGGGTTTTTTTAATTCGATTTTTTTAAAGCAACTCTGACACCTGGTGTTTTGTTCTAGGGGAAGGGAGGTGAAGCTGGAAATAAAGGAGCTTATTGAAAGAATTTCAGTGGCTTGAAACAATTTCTAAATAACACAGTTACTGTCAGCACACAGATGCACATCACCTAATTTTGGAAAAGGAAAGGTTTCTGCCTTGCCTCAGTTAGTGCTACAGAAAACAGGGCTTCGCTGTTCTTTTTGATGGGAAAAAAAATGAATGGTAGTTCTATCAGGAGCCAGCTAATTTTATAACAGAGACTGATTGGTTTGAGGGAGTTTGACATTGAGTTATGTACCTGAAGAGGGTTTTTAAATACAATGTTATAAATAAGTCTGCTGAATACTTCATGCAAAGTTCATACATGAACTTTAACAATACTGTGAAAATGTCTGAGAAAAAAATAGGACGATTCCCTTTTAACCCGAGTGGTTGCAACTCACAGTCCTGCAGGTGGGATCTGTTAGGAAGAGAAATTGCCCACTTAATAATAGGGGGTTTACACTAGCCTCTTTATTCATAGTGATCACTCAAAGTTTTTTTTCCTCAACACAGGAGGAATTAAACAGCAAGTGGTCAGCATTCTGCTCATAGATCCTTTCCTCTTTTGCAGGACACTTGGCCAAAAATTTTCTCTTTTTTGAGGTTTTCACCTAGTTTTTTGGGTCAAGATATCTCTTTTCTTGTTCTGCTATATGCTGTCCTTACTAACACCCAAGTTCCACAAAATAAGACCAAGAGAGACTTTTCTTTCCATAGATGCCTGTGTAGCATTTTCCATGGTTCATATGGAGGCTATTGAGGCTGAGTTCCACAGAAACCTGTTGGAAGACAGCAGCTACATTTAATCCATTAAAAGCACCTTTGAATCGTTATCACCAGTGTTGTAAGTCTGTAATGGTGGTAGTCTAAAGAGTATGTTCTAGACAAACAGAAAAATTGCATCTATCACAATCATATTTGAAGCAGTTATAGTTAAATAACAAATTATTACATAACTATGTGATGCCTTCTTGCCAGTGTATTTTCATTGTTATTCCATAGTTATTTTATTCCCATCCAATCAGTCTTGAAAATATACAACTAAAATTTTTAAGCCACTGTGTACCTCAGTAACACAATAAATCAATTCAGAGGCCTGAAACTTTTCCTGCAATCAGGACACTTTCAAATCCTTTATGTTGCTGTAGTAATACTGTCTCTAAACTAGAAGTTCAGTATCTCTTAACGTCTGTTTCCTGTATGAAAAGCATTTTAAAATCCAGAAAACAAACTGTGAGTGGTCACAAGAGTCTTAGTAAACCCACAAATACTAAATTATGTTCTGGTGGCCATCGCAATTGTTTTCTGCCACAAGCTCACCCAAACTAGCTGATGTTCTGCAGTAGCTGCAAGCTTAGAAGTCTAAGTTCTCGTTAGGAACCAAAGTCCTCTCTGATCCTGCACATCCAGGAGGAGTGGCTGTTTCAGGACCTCTCCACTATCATTCTGTTAGCAGAAACTTGTCCTTCACTGCCCATCTGCCCAAAGCAAACTGCTCTTTCGTTTGGAAATACTCCCTTTCTTTGGAATTTTATTGCAGCCTGATAGGCTTAAGCTTGTCTCAGACATCTGCACACCCCCTAGGTAGAGACCATGGGTTTTGATGTGTGCAGCAGAACTGCCCTACCACGGACTCAGGGAAGGCAGCTCCCTCAGGGCACCTCACCACAAGATGGACGCACCAGTGCCACGTTGAGGTGCTTAAAAGTAGTTTGATTGTGTTTCTGCAGGGCTGTGCTCAAAATATAACCCCTTGCCCTATGGCAATGGGGAAGAAGCCACATGCAGTGGCCACTGAGAGATTCATTCTGCCACTGTGTAAAAGATCTTTCTGCTGAGGTCCACAGCTGTTTGTCAGATCCAGAGTGGAAAACTAGGCTGCAGTGGTCCTTGCAGACTTGAACAGGATGTGGAGCTGTCCTCCTTCCTCTGAACAACCAGTGACACCCAAGGTGATATCAGAGCTCAGTCTCACCTTCCTGAAACTCCCAACTGCCCAGAATATCTCTGGTACTTGGCTTCAGTTAAGCAATGAAGTGGCTGCTCTGTGGCCACCTTTCTATATTACGGTCCTGTGCTGCTTTGGCACAAAAGAGGGAGGACAACTCCGTAAGCCTCAGCAGCAGAGATTTGTAGGCCATCCTCAGCACTGAACACCAAGCTCCCTGCGTTCTTCTCCATGCTTCTTTCCCTGCTAGTTTTCATCTGTATATTTGCTACATCTGTTTACTTATTCACACTTTCTGGCGCTTATTGTCTTTTTTGCTCTTTTATTTACTCATCATCAGAAATGTCTAGCACACAAGAGGGAACAGATTCCTGCTTCCCATATACCAACACTTGAGCAGCTAAAATCCCTTTGAGATCCTAGTCTCAAAACCAGTTTCAGCCTCAGGGAAGTGATTTCTTTGTCTGAAAAGCCCTCATGGCATGTCACTTATAATGGTGCCATTCCCTGCTCTGTGCAAAACTCTTGTCTATGTGTCATTTTACTCACCTGTGATCCATATTTTAAAAGAATTTTCACAGGCAGGTTTTGTAAGACATGGTTTCCTGGCAGTTACTCAGCTATTAGGCATAATGAAATCCAAACTGTTTATTAGCTCATCCACTATCTTGATTATCCAGAAATAAAGCTCAAATTCCAGATGTCCGATTTTCAAACCCAACTTTCCCAACTGTTGGACAAATGCACGTTTCTCTGTCACTGTCTCCATTTGAGACCAATTAGTTGGCTCACTTTTGGACAGTCTACCCCTTGCTGTTTTTAGCATGTCTGCTCTATTAATGGTTATCCTTGAGGCAGTGTCCACTTTTTCCATGCATTCACAGATACCCACAGATGATTTGTAACCAGCCTTCTCCTTCTGCTCTTCAACTGTGAGGATCTAAACAAAAACCTGGGGCCTCATTTGTGTATCTCTGGGATTCAGCAGCATAATGTGGTGTCCTTGCAATCTTCAGACTGGGAAAGAGGCTTTTTACTAGGCTCTTGTGATGTTTTGTTCTGGCCCAGATTCCAATTATAACAAGCTGACATTTTATAGCAAACTTTTTCACTGTACCAGCACTTAACTGCTTTCTTTAGTTTTTTGCATTATTGCCAACTTCTCTTGTTTTACAAACCAAATCTATCACTATTTTTAATTGTTCCAAAATGCCACAGACCAGACTAGAGTCACCTTTTCCATTTGACATATCTGTGCTTATAGGGTTCATGGCAATTAATGTCCATCTTGCTAGCAGCTGCTTCCTTTCCTGACTGGCTGCTGCAGAAAAAAATTCAAATGATGGGGCAAATTCTCCAAGCCCTTGGGATATCTGATTTCCTTTCACTGATCTGGCCCTGCAAGCTGAAGTCCAGCTAAATGTGTATAAGTTGTTCCACTGCCCGTTTATCCTGGGAGTCCTTGTTTGCACCAGATTATGCCAAGAACAGGTCTTGTCTGGTCCTCAGCCAGGCCAGAGTATTCAGCTTTCCCCTTGCTGCTAATTTTCTGATCTGGCTCTCTCTGCCTCATGGCTGCCTGTGCACCACATCTCAACAGCTCTTGCAAACTTGGAGCGCTCAGTTGTCTGTCGTGGGCTGCTCTGTAGCACGGACAGGGCTGGCGTGCACAGGCTGCCTGCTGGAAACCTCTCCTATTCCTGCTCCTGGCCACTCGCTTTGGTGAGACACTGAGCAGAGCCAAGACGCCTGTCAAGGAGTTTTCTCTCAAAGAAATCAAGTTTTGCATTATTTGAACTGGACAATCTCTCCTCTCCCTGACTGGCCTCTGAGGGTTACAAATGAAGTAGAAAATAGTTTTACCGAGGCCATTTGGCTAACACACTTGTGCAGCCAGGTGGCTGAGTGAGGTCTGCTCTGACCTCTGCCCCTTTCATTGCTTTCTCAACACACTTTTTGAGATCTGTCATTCCTTGCTGCTGCTCATGTCTGTTAGCAGGTTTTGGGTTGTCAGGACACCTTTGAGTCTCCTGGCTCCATGGAAATCCTCCTCATTCACAGCAGACAGGTCTCTGCTTCCAACTGTGGGGCTTCCCAGCCTGGCTAGACACTGTGTGCAGCATGTGCAGATGTTGCTTCAAAAGTAGTTCCATCTCCATAACCCACAAGTTATCTCTCCACCGTTATCAAGAGACTTACTGATGATTTTTCCTTCTTTATTTGATACTTTCTCCTTTAATGATGCCTCATGCTGCTGACTCTAGGCAAAGGGAGACCTTTATCCTGGGGGAGTTGGATGAGTTCAAATGTGCTGCAGCTTGTCCCAGTCCTTTCCCAGCACCACCCTGGAAACACAGGTAACATTTACAGACACACTGACAGCAGAGACAGAGGTGATGATAGAGTCAGGCTTCTTTTATTATGGTCCCCTGTCTACAAGGAATATGCAGTGACCTCAGACACAGGAGGAATTAGGGGCTGTATTTTTCAGGTTACAATTGCCTTTTAATCAGGTTAGTCAAAATTCCTCTCCTCCCCTACCCTGCCTCTGTTCTTGGAGCCATAATCCTGATGTTTGTTTAGGCTAAGTCCTTGGCTTCTCTGATCTGCTCTGCCATCTTTCCATAAACACACAAGCCCAATAACCAGTGAGATATGAGACACCAGTAAGTAGAGGTAATTTCTTTATATTATTTTTGCCAGCATGCACGTGTCTGCATGGAGGCTGCTTCGCTTTTTCTGGTTACACAAAGCATCTTGAAGGCTTTTTTCTCTTGTATTTATCCCAAAGTCATGGGGGCTCTTACAGGCCTCCTTGACTCCTCTGGGGACAATTGCAATGCTCATCTGGCTGTGCAATTGGCAGTGATTAAAGAAAGGCATGGTTGTGTTTTTGCAGGTTACAGCCATTTAGCTCAGTGTTGCTAATTTGCTTTAGCACTAATTAAAACTGCACAAGATTAGTACGCAGCCAGGCATCTTCATGGTGGCCTTAGTCTAGGGTGGTTAGTTTGATGTCTGCAGACAAATTACTGCCCTAGCTGAGAACTGTCTCGGGACCATTAACAGAAAGTCACAGGGACATGTAGGTCTTGGAGAAGGAGTACCCTCCTCCACCCATCTGAGATGGATTAGCACATCACCATCCAAAAGGCCGCTCAGAGGCTTCTTGTGCCTGCTGTGGGCAGCAAATGGAGCTTTCAGTACTGCTGGAGTACTTCTGTCAATGGTAAATTCAGTCACTGGGTAAAACGTACTAACTGGAGACCTGTTCAAGTGTGATGCAAAGTAGCATGGGTGGGAAAGAGAGGTAGAGAACCAAAGAGTGGCTGGATCAAAGCTCTGGCTTTGTAATTCAAATGGAATGAGCTCAAGTCCTTTGAAAGTTGTCCATTTGAAAACATTTCTGCTAACTTTTTTTCCTCACATCAATTTGCCTATAGATTAATTTTCATAAGCTTTCCATAGGGGGAAAATTGATAACGTGACCCAAAATATTTCTTTTCCAAAAATGTCCAAGTTACAGTGGAAAAAAACAGTTCAGCCACATAAAGATGTGATAGTTATAAAAGCAGTGTGAGGGACTTGCACAGCTCTCCACCTGCAGCAGCTAATTAAGAAGCAGAGGCTGAAGCCAGGTCTTTCCCCTTGCTCGGAAAGGACTGCTTCCTGTCCTCCGGCACGGCAAGACTTGGGGTTTGCTTCTGTGATTATCCACTGCCTCCAGCAGACAGTCAGCATGGGGGAGACTTAAAAGCCCTTTCCCAACAATGACTGCGCTTTCCTGGAGGCAGTAAATAACTGCAGGATTAAGTCCTGATTCTTTTTTCCTCAGAGGGTTGCAGCTAGGTGAGCGATCAAAGCAGCAGAGTCTTAAGAAAGTGTTAGGTATTTATGCAGTCAAATAAACGGTATAAAGAATCCACACCAGTGCTTCCATGTTAGGTCTTCTATGTGGAGGGACAAAGACAGAGGAACTTGTCCTTGGCCATGCCTTTCTTGTGGTTCATTTCTTTCATCACATCTGCACTGTCCAGAGTATCACAGAATCATAGAATTGTTGGGTTGGAAAGGCCCTTAAGTTCATCTAGCTCTGATGCCCCTGCCACAGGCAGGGAACCTTCCACTAGACCAGGTTACTCAGAGCCCCATCTGACCTGACCTTGAACACTTCCAGGAGTGGGGCATCCACATCTTCCCTGGGCAACCTGTTCAGTGCCTCAGCTCCCTCACAGTGAGGCATTTCTTCTTAATATGTAATCTAAACTTACCCTCCTGGGTTGCCCTCTTTAACCTTCCACTTACTGTACCTCTGTAGGCACATACTGGTGCCTGGCGTTTGATCCCCACATGTCTTTAAGATCAAAGCTAAAGCAGGTCTGCATGTCTTTCCCCTTCTCTCTCTGTGCAACGTACCTCGAGCTATAACCTAAAGAAAGTCTCTGTGTACAACCACACACAAGGATCTATCCCAACTCATTTCTCAGCCAGGGTGACCTGAAATGGCTGAAATGAAAGTACTTTAATGCTCTGAACACCAGAATTTTGAGGAAGGTTTGCTGTCCCAGGAGGAAGTGTGTCTGCTCCTTCTTGCCCTGCCCTTGGTGTTGAAATTCCTTGCTTCTGCAGCCAGCACTGCTCGGAGGGCTCTTTTCTTTGTTGGTTAGAGCTGGGTGGTACTGGTGATTTGCTGCCACTGGGGGATGGACATATCCCATCCAAGAGACAGCACAGGTCTGGGCAGAGCAGCCAGTTTACAGCTGTGATCACAGAGGTGCTGGAAACAGCCTGCTGCTGCTGTGCTGTACCTGTCATGCACCTCTAAGGGCAGGGTTTCACCTGGTGACTGTCACCTAAGTGGGGGTTTTTGATGGTAGGAGTCCACAGGTGTCTGAGGTACAGGGGATGTGTAGGCAGTTCAGCAAGAGAATTGTGCTGTAGAGAGGCAGAATCTCTCTGCATCCTTGCCTGGTGATTTTGGTGAGATCTGTCTTATCAATGGAGTTTAGCTGCCTGCTTCACATGGAAAGCTGCATCTTGACTCACATATCTGAAGTCTTGAACTGAATCACATCTGCAGGGTTCATCAGGATCTGCTCTCAGAAGGAGATGCTCATCCATCTTCGAGCTACCTCATGGACCCAGAAGCCATTCCCAGGAATGCTGTGAAAGCCAGACTGCTATCTGCATTTTGCAGTCAGCCTGCCTTCATAGCTTGGGTTTGGGGTATTTGTAGTCCTAGCTTCTTCTGGGCAGGTTCCTAGGAAAATCCTGATGGAGCATGCTTGCTTGGTGATCCAAGCACACAGTAAATGTCCTGCAAAATTGGTTTGAAGTGTTCCTGAGGGTAAGCAATATGGGAAGACATCAGATCTGGGCTGACTTCTATGCAGGCTGCTCTACATGGCAGACTAGTGCAACTAAACCAAATTCTGAGTTCATTTCCTGCCTGAATCAAGCCATTCATTTGAACCTGGCCTTTCTGACTATCCCCTGCCAGCCTTAAACATTAGCATTCATCACTACCTTTGTCCTCATCCCAATGACATTCAGCTGCCTTTAGACAGAGTCTAAAGAGAAAGATGCTACACGGTAGGCTGAGATATTAGGCTGAACTTAAGTGATGTTCCATGGAGACAGCTTCAGCAGCTGGTCCTGGGCCTAAGTGTCAGGTCTGTTGCCAACATCTTTCTGGCAGAAGGAGAAAGCACAGTGACACCTTCCTCCTTCCTGTCTTGGGGTTGAACCTCAAGTTTACCACATGCCCTTGAACTTAGAGAACATATTTCTTGAAAGCTCCAACTGAGCTGCCACAGCTGTGCATGGAAGGGTTGTCCTTGCTGGTTATTGTGGTTCCAGCATGCAGCACTAGTGTGAGTTTGTTCCTCACTGTCTGCAGGCGCTGTCCCAGTGCCTCCTGGTGCCTTGCACAAAACCAGGCATGACCTCTGCCCAAAGGAATTCCACCAGGCAGCGAGATGTCTAGCTGCTAGAAAATCACCTGCAATTATTCACACCCTCAAAATTGCAGGAGCAAAATGAGAGCCTGCTTTTCAAAATCAGGTCCATTATGTGTCTGCAAAGTATATAATCTCCACATAATTCATCAACACCATTAATCTAAACTCCTAGGTACTGAGCTCAATAGAGCATGTGTTTTCCATGTGTGTGTAATATCAAACAAACCTGTGTTTAACTTGTCAGAATATAATCAACTTCCATTAATTACTTCAGTACGAAGTCTCCAGTACCAATGGTTCTTCATATAATCACTCAAAAAGGTTTTATTGGGGAGCTAAACAGCTCAATAACACTAATTAATTGTGTTTCTTGGACAACTGAGATTGTATAAGTGGAAAGGTGGTTTTGGTACATTTCCCACTACATTGATTTTCACGTTTCTGGAATGCATTTCCCCATAATAGTCATTAGAGCACAGAGAGAAGAGTTGGAAAGGTGCGGTAGAAGCACAGCATTCCTAAAATATGATTTGAGATTTGTACTGGATCTGCGCTGTTTGCCAGAAATTCAAACTCTGGCAAATAACTTAGCCTTTCTAGGCTGTTTGCCCAATAGGCTGAGTGAAAAAAGCAGCAAACCTAAAAATCTGCCAATATTTATGTACCAGCATGTGATTCAAT
Source organism: Dryoscopus gambensis (assembly GCA_013389985.1). Lineage (NCBI taxonomy): Eukaryota > Metazoa > Chordata > Aves > Passeriformes > Malaconotidae > Dryoscopus > Dryoscopus gambensis. The sequence goes on along the minus strand of WEIT01008573.1, from coordinate 84,314 downwards.
TGTTTTATTGCAGAGTAAAAGTGACACAAGAAAAGGAGGAGGAGGACAGAAAGTCTGCAAGTCCAAGGGAAAAATATGAAGCATTTGAATGTTAGTGTTAAAGAATTTTAAGATTTTAATTAAACCACCCCAAAATTCACAAGCTCAATAACACCAAACCAAAAAAAAAAAAAAAAGGGATAAAAGCGCCCAATTGCTCTCCTGGGGTTTTCAGGGCTTTACTTCTACACATATTTTTCTAATCCCACATAGAGAAACAAAGAATGTGTTTTTCCCACCTGAGAAGTGTTGTTTGGTGATTCATGAAGCTTTCTCCCTTGTCTGAAGCAGACATTTCTCAGTTACATACCCCAGAGCTGTGCTGCTGCAGAGCGGAAGAGAACTGGCTGTGAGGGGGATTGCCAGTGGGGAGGGTGTGAGGCCAGGGGAGCATTTCAGATCAGCAGGATATTACTTGGTGTAGTGTGTGTATGTATTTATATATAAGGAGTAAATGAATTGTTGCTCTCAATGGCAGGGAAAAGTAAATAAAAAGCCTCTCTCAGCAGGATTGTGGATGCTGGCTGTGGGTTTGGATTCATGTTTCATGGGTCCATTCACAACTGGGTTTTATGTTTTCAGGCCCTCTCTGCAGCTCCAGTGTTATCTCAAAAGCACCATCTTTTTGTATACCCAAACAGCAGCACTCAAAATGCAAATCTACTTATCCAGCAGTTCCAGTATCAGTTCATAGCTTTTTGCCTTAGAAGTGTTGTCTCCCCCCAGCATGGCAAAATACAGATTCCACTCAATGGAAATGGGTGGCACAGCCAGTGCCTTTGTAAATCAAGATCAAAATGTGCTTAAACCCTACAAGATTATTCTTACTCAAGATTATTCTTATTCAGTAGCTGCTTCTTCTTTAGTAGTAAACATTATCAAAAAGAAGCTATAATTTAGTCCTGTGCCTACTGAGCCAGGCCCTGTAAAAGTCAACTCATCCCTGAAAAACTTCATGTTCTAGGTGGCAAGGATGTATTGGGAAGTGCAAGGAGGGAGGGAGAAAAGTTGCAGACAAAGGTATTGTGATGGTTTAGGACTTCACATTTTCCCTTTTCTCTAAAGGGCAGAGTTGATTCCAACCTGAAGGAATGAGGAATGAAGTTTGAATTTTAATTCAGTTCAAAGAAAATAATTAAATAATTATTAATAATGATTATTTGGAACTGGAACATCCACTGCTCTCTTGCTTTTGCTGGTAATTTGAAAAATATCTGGTCTGGCAATTCTAAGAAATAGAGAAAAATACTGTCTTTTCATAAAATCAGACTGTAATTTCTGAAAAGACATGTTCTAATTCTTAATGTTTCTTTTATTCAGACTACGGAGTTAATACTTTATTCTCCAGGCAGACCTCTCAAAAGCCATTTGATAAAAAGTTGGTGCCAAAAGACAGACAACAGTATCAGTATTACGCGTTGCTCCTGCAAGGATCTCATGAGACATTTCTGCCATTTCCTTAAGTAAGTATGTTTTCACAAGTCAGTTTTTGCAACACTTGTTAAAGGAGCAGAATCTTAATATAAGAAAATGGATGTTGGTCTAAATAAAGAACTAGACTTGGAGTCTCACTGAAATATTGGCAAGTGACAGTCAGGGTCTCTCTAATCCCTGGCACCATATGAAGGTAGAGGGATTCATGTTCTGTCGCTAACAGGTAATTTATTTTGTTGGTCAGATCTTTCAGATTTAGGACATTTGACTGGTTTCCATCCTCCAGTGATCAGTAGTTTAGTTTAATAACCAGTTCCCATTAGCAGTATCTCTGATATTCTTCTTTCCTACCTTGAGAGCCAAAGCCTGTTTCTATTATGCTGTACTTGGATCTATTTCAGGTTTCATCATCTTCCTGAACATTTCTGTCCATATATGTCAGTTCTTTGCATCCAGAATAGCTTATTCGGCACAGACAAACAGAGGGACTGTCAGTCTTTTTAGTGAACACCTTGTGAATCATGTAGCTGGCAGAGAAAGGGGATTGAATTTACTGTATTCACTGGATTTGATACAATGGTAATAAACTTGTCTCTTTTGTATCAAAAGTGGCTGCATATCTCTTTGGCTAATGGAATTGCTGCTGCTTGCAAAAAAACCTCCTTATCATAATGAATGTATGCAAGACTCTTAAATTCTGATTTACTTTTCCCCTTTCTACTTCTGACTCAGTCTCCATCTTTGTATATAGTTTGACTTCGCATGGCTCCTACTCGTACTTCCCCATTTCCCTGTCCCCTAGTTTCTTTCTGAAGTGAGCTGCTCATACCTAGGAATGTATTCAAAATGTCCCTTTGAGTCAATATACCAAATCTTTACATTCCAGGCAGTCTTCCTTCTGAATGATCCACCTTGTCACATAAGGAACATTCCTGCTATTTTTTCACACATCCTGGCAGCCTGTGTGCACTCGCCAAGCTGCTCTGGGGATTCTCCGGCAGCAATTTCCTTGGATTTGTGGTGCAGATTGTGAATCACTGCTTGGACTACAGGCATTTATTTTCCTGTTCATTAGCGGCAGTGACCACAAACAAGCCTGTCCAAAAGGGTGTCGGTTAACATGTTCAGCAACCCCTTTTGAAGCTTGAGGAAAACGGCGAAATAATTTCTTCCCCTGTTGGCATCTTTTGTGAAACTAGAATTTCTCAGCATTCACCAGATGCTCTGGAGCAAGTGTTATTTGAAGAAGCTTATAGGATCTGTTCCCGTGTTTTTCTTTGTGGTCTGTCTGCCCGTGTCAGGCTCCAGAAAACAGTGAAAACATTCAGTCTCCCACGACATTGAGTAGAGGGAATATGGGCTAATCCTGCAACACAGCCTTCAGAGAGCTCTGTGCAGGAACTCCAGATTCTGCTCAAAACAAACATACCTTCTGGAGGGTTTCTGCCCAAGTATTTTCTATGGAGGCCAAAAGCACTTACAGATCCTTCAGGAGCTGTTCCATTGCACCTAGTTGGAAATTTCCTTGCTTTCTTCTTCTGGCAATTTGAACTAACATGTTAAATGCACATCCCTCTCTGTCAAACTTTCATGTTTTTCAAGTCTGTTGTCTTCCATCTGGTAACCACCTTTGTCCCTTATGTTAGGCCCTGAAAGGCAGTGAAAGTTAAACAGCCGCCAATGGATGGCTGCCCGGTCTCCTCTGCTGGCTGGCTGGTGGGATCAGAACTTGCGGTCCTTCCCCTCCACTCTTATGCCTGGAATGTAAACACACCTCACAGAAACAGAGGAATAAACCAGCTGCTATTCACTCTTTTAACCATCTATTGAGCAACAGACCATGCCATGTTTATAAGGCAGACTGCTGAAATGGAAAATCAGGGTGGAGAGGTGACCTCAAGAGGCCATCCTGTCTCAAAGTAGGATCAATGATACCTATTTAATTCCTGATTAATACATCTCTAACTTGTTCATTAAAAAAGCTTCATTGATGAAAAGTCTGCTACCACACAGGATATGTATTCTGGTGCTTCCCTACCTGACCCCCTTCTGTTGGCATGTCCTACCCAGGAACTCATCTACCATCTCCTTTGCTGCAATTAAAACCCATTATTACTCAAGTGTACTACTGTACAAAGAAGAGATTATTCCCTTTGTGTCTCTGCTGACCACATATACCTGAAGTTCAATACCTTTTCTCCACTTAACAACCCCAGATCAATCAGATCTCCCTTCCAGAACATGTTCACTCCTAGTGTATTAACTGGGTGTCTCCAGTTGGTCCTTATCTCTTGTAAGTGCAGCCCCAACAGAGCTCAGCAGAGCAGAAGACATTCAATTACACATCATTCAGTCCAACACCTTCATATACAGCTCAGTGTATCATTTATTTTTTCATAATAATAGAATAGTTTTGGATCATCTTGATCAGCCTTCATCTTCTACAGAACTCCTGTCACGGTTTTAAGGTAATCAGGACATTACCTCACCATCCTCTGTGCAGTTCATCACTTTTGTTCACAGGTCCTTGCAATACAGTTGATGAATTTTTATTTTTCAGGCCATTTCTCCAATGTATCAAGGCAATTTAGAATTATAACCCTGGCCTCTGATATACTTGTAAGAAGAACCAAGCTGACAACAAAAAATGTATGAGGATTCTGCATTGCAAGAGTTCCGCTTTTTTTTCTGCTCAAGACCACCATGAAGAGCAGTGGAGGCAGGGGGAGCACGCCCCAGCAGCAGCAGCCAGGCGCCTTTTCCGGGCTATATGCCCCCTAGGAACTGGTTGTATAAAGCTAATATCACATATTGTACAGTTGGGGAACCTTTCTTTTATTCCTTTAGACAAGGTATTGATGAAAATACTGAACACAAACTGCCAAGGACAAACCCCAGTGGAAGTCCTTGATGGATACTTTCACTTTGACAGTGAGTCCCTAATAACTTCCCTGCGTTTCCAAGTCTTTTTAAACACTCTCAATGGTAATTTCAGCTCCATGATATTTCCTCTGCTTATTTATAAGAATGTCATATAAGAGGTTGCCAGAAGTATAACTGGAGTCCCAGTAGCTGTCTGATCTACTGTGTATCTTCCATACACGCAGTTTGCTCTACTGTCACAGAAGGAAATCAGATTGGTTTACGTGATATAAGTTGTTCATGCTGACTGTTACTTTCAGTACCATCCTGCCTTGTGCACAGCTCGACTGGCTGTTCCTGTGGATCCCTCAGATGTCAGCCAGATGCCTGGAATTCCACAATTTGTCCCTTATATGGGCTGGGCAGCACATGTTTTGGTGGATCAGTTGACACCCTTGTACAGTGCAAATAGCCAGGAATAGGGGCTGCCTATCCTGCCCTACGGGATCAAAAGCAGCTGTGCCTCTTGCTGCCCTGCTATTGTGAAGAAGGTGTAGCCGGGATCAAGGCACAGGTGAGCCTCGAGTGTTTATTTTGGTGGTTTCCTGGTTGATTGACAGGGTCTGGAAAAGTGGGTAAAAGATATGTAACTTGGTTGCATCTTAGAACACTTTGCCCTTCTGTCTGGGTTGGTGCAGCCGTGTCTCAGGCTAGAGCAGTGCTGAATCACCAGCACCCCAGGGCTCAGTGTGTCTGAGCTACAGTTTCTCTGAAGCTTACTTCCTACCTGAGCAACGGGAGCCATCAGAACAAACTACTGAAAGCAAGACATCAGAGTACATTGCCAGGATTCACCAGTAAAAGGTGAAAAATAGAGTCTCTGGGATCTTTCATGCTCAAGTGGAAACCAGTATCAAAGCTCCATTGGTTTTGATGAAAGCAGAGTTCAGCCCAGGGTCTGTGACATTTAAGACTTCACAGGTGAAAAAGTAATGACTCCTCCTGGTTCTACATGGAACAGGTTTTCTTTTCATTCTCACCGAACAAGCTAAAAAATTACACTTGGCCTTTGGTTTCCATGCTACTATTTTGTTGCTGTTGAGGGAATGCAGCAAGAAGCAGCTCAGTATTAGTTTACATAATAATGTTTCCACATGCCTGTATTTAATTTCAAGTTGTAAATTCAGGTACCACCAAATCCCACTCTCATGCTGGTACAGGTCCTTGTGAAACAGATACAGGGAATATTTCATTTTATAAGTTGTGTATAGAGTTCCCACCCCAGCTGCCCATTAGGAAATCTCAAAAAGATTGCAACCTTCTTGTATTTTTGTTCCTGGAAGGGAGTCTGATGATTCTTAGAAGATGTTTGACATTGACTGCATTATACAGCAATGCCTTTGTTGTTGTTTTCATAGTAAACACTTGTGGCAAGTAGCCTTGTTTGAGATACCAGTAAGGGAGATGTGGTTTTCCAGGAACTCAGACCATAAAGGGAAGTGTTTTAAATAAAAAGGTGAGAGAGGGTGGATAAATATAGCTTGTAACTATATAACACTTCACATTAGAGTGACAAAAGCACCAGACTTTCCAGCCGAGCCTCTTCCAGTTTGGCACTGGGCATGGCCAAACTGAGTCTGGCATGGCCAGACTGAGCACCAGTCTGGGCAGGCTGCTCTTGAGAAGACCTTTCTGCTGCCCACCTACAGACAACCTGCTTAGGAGACGTCAGCTTCAGGACTGTAGTTAAGGGTTTAAAATACTGGAAATTACTAAGATTTTCTTTGTTCTACATCTTGAAGCATGGTGAGACACTTGGCTGTTTGCTGGGGTTTTTCCTCACTTTTTTTTTTTGCATGTGGTTTCACTGCCAGTAAAAGGTTGGTGCAAAACTTGGAGCACTCTTGAGTTTTCTGGTTGCCATTACACTGCTTACTCAGAAATATATTTATTACTGCTGTTGCAGTCTCTTTTTAAGTGATGGAGATGCCTTCTTCAGTCTGATCCCCTTGCTTTCTCTTGCTTGCTCTATTATTTGTAATCAACATGCATGAATGAACACCACATATATTCTTCCATTACTGTAGTGGGTGTCTGCTCTCCAAGGCTGAGAATGCCAGCAAATGCTATGCTTGCTATCTTTATTTTCATTCTAACTGCAAATTCCTTTCAATATCCCAGACAGCAGAAAAACCTCACAGTTTCTCTTAAACCCTATTTTTTTGAAGGCAACAGAACACTGATACAATGGTGACCTACAGCAAAAGCAGCATTGAGCTGGCTGAAATGATTCAGCATAAAAACTGGTACTCTCAAATGAAGTACTGAGATACAGACTTTTATATCCACAGGTCATCATGCAAAAGTGCTCTTGTTTTCAAGATAATGGGCATTAGAAGTTCAGTGCAACTATGGAGAATGTATTTTCCCAGCCTGTAGATATTTTTGAGACCGTAAAACTTTTTTTTTTTTGGTTGTTTTAAAATGGGTTAGAAAGTGTAAATACATAAACAAATGACAACAAATAGCCAAAAGAACATTTTTTAAAAGCCAGTAAACATCATTTGGAAACCTCCGTATTTTTGTAAGTTTCAATTATTTCAATTTTGGTGCTGATTTCAATCGTTTTTACTATACTTATCTTACATTTCAAGACAACAAAAGTAAATCTGAAAAACTAGACTTTTTCATTAAAAAAAATATAAATTGGGGATTTGATAATCTCCAAGCTTTCTTAAAGGAAATTCAAAGAATTTAACCACAGCAGTCCTGTTCCACAAAATGTTTCCAATTTGCTGATCTGGCATTTAATTCACAAAGATTTAGCTGAAATGCTGCTGACCATTTTTCATGACTACACTGGCTGCCACTGAGTACTTGGAACATTTTAAAATCCAGCCACATATTTTGTGGCCATTTCACAAGATTCCCAAAGTTAAGGTTAACATTTTAAGTCCTGTCCAAAGCATTTAGCCATGTACTTCAGTTATACACTCTCACTCTTCCCTATGAATAGAATTTTTTCTTTGTGTGTGAAGGCAGCAAACATGAACAGGGAATTTACTGTTGAAAAGGAACCCGTTTGAGCAGTGCAGTGAGGGCACTGAAGACCCTGGCACGGTGTCTATGGGTCTGCTGTCCTTTCCCACCCTGACAACACAAGCCAGGGTTGCTGTGTGCTGCCTGACTTCTGGACTTCTTCTGATCCTTATGAGCATGTTCTCCAGTTCTCAGACCTGGGAGAAAAATTCTTGAAAAGGTGCAAAACCAGAGCGTTAAACCCTTTAGAGTGAAGATTCTCATGCCCGTATCAGTTAATATGAGGAAAATCAGACTGCTCTGATGAACATTCCCAAGTCACAGGGACGGTCCTAAATGAAACATCTTATCTTACACCTGAACTTGTACATCCACAAATTCCTAAACAGCAAGAAGTCCTTCTTAAAGACACATTTCACACTCCCTAGGATGAGGTTATCAATGTGCTTCAGTGTGCTCCTCAGTTGATATTTCAAAGGGAGGTCAGTAGTGGTGACCCGGGCCCACCAGGAGCCTTTGTGGTGCGGGTCCCAATGGCTTGTTTCTTGAGAGTGTGGTTTGTCTTCCCCAACTTCAGCTGTGTCAGATTTGGGCATTTGGTCTCAGCAGCTCAGTCTCCTGCTGCAGCCACTGAAGAGGTGGAAGGGCTGCAGAAGGTGATGCCTGCACTGGGACACGTGACTGAGATGAAATTTTAAATTACACTTTACATCAGATACCTACAGTTCCTTAAGGGCATCAAATGGAGTGTGTCACTTTTGAAACAGCGCTGGTGTCTCCTACCACAGCAGTGAGGGACATCTCAAGATGGGATCCTCATCCCACATTCCCTGGTGTTTAGAGCACCCCCAGGGAAGAGTCAGCTTTTCTGCATTCATCAAACTCAAGATAAGGCTTATCTGGACTCACACAGGAAGCCTGTGGCAGAAAAGGGCACAGTTTTTTGGTTCTTTACCAAAAAACTATCTTATGCTCAAGATAATGTGCCTTTACTGTAAAGAAAAAATGTCCCTAATTTGTGGTTATTTACAGCACTGTAAATCAGGCACATGCCACGAAGTACCAATAAAAATTGTTTAAAATCAGCCTTAAATAGCTAAACTCTCAAAAGCAGCTCATAAAATGAGACTTGGCAGTTCTTAGGTAGTTATGGTTAAATTGACAGTCCTTTTGGGAGTTAAGATGGCCAAAAGCAGTAGTAGTTAGGAGTGAAGTGATGGTGAGCTTGTTGGTTGAAGAGCCTCTGTTGCACACTCCTGAGGCTTCATATGTTCATTGGCCTTGGACTGTGAGAAGGGAGATACCAAACTTTGTCACTGAACACCAGCTTGTTGAATGATACATTGTTCGCCTATATGGCCCTAGAAACTGCAAAGCCAGAAGAATGAGCTTTGGCATGAAGGATCCCATTGCTGTCTGCATGTAACAGGAGACTTTTCAGGCAGGCAGGAAGATAGAAGGACAATCAAGTCCAAAGCAGGCTGAAAGGGAAGTTAAGGAAATCTGGAGAAGGGACCAATACCATGAACGAAAAAAGCCCATCCATAAAGAAACCAGATCTCAGCTCCTTTTAAAAAGTCAGGTGCACAAGTTATATTAGCCTTGAGCCAGGTCTAACTTCCGCTGCCAATAACCACTTCCACTGCCAATAACCCAAGCTGACATAACAGCAACATTAAGGAGATTTGTTGGGTTTTTTGGGTTTTTTTTTGGTTTTTTTTTTTTTTCCTGTTGTATTAGGCATCCATGTCTCTTTTCCACTTTTTTTTTTCTCTTCATTTTTTCCCCCCGCAAGGTACTTGTATTTTAGCCAACTGCCTCCCTTCTTGTTAAACAAGAGGAGTTTCAAGATGGGGCCCAAACCTCAACACTGGCTCAGCAACCCAGCACTGTGAAAGCTGGGGGTTTGGGTCTCAATTCTGCTGCTAATGAGAATCAAGCACACCCGGGCACTTGTAAATCAGCTCGTAAAACATGAACTGGCATCAAGGCTGGATTCCTGTAGCCTCCCTTGCAGTGTGTCAGTGCAGGGCTCTTAGGCAATTCAGCCCTTTGCATCACGCTTCATCTCCCTTTCCTGCCCTACCTAACTAGGCTGGGCAGGGGTGTCACCAGAGCAGCTTCCAACGTCCTCCTACACACAACAGCTCAGCCACACAAAGCTGTATGATTGTCCTCTTTGCAATACTGCACCAAAGCACAGAGAAATTTGTGGACATTATGAATAAGACATAGAACAATCAATGACCCCAAAGCTGCACAGACATATTCACACCATACTAAGTCCAGTTCATGCTCTATGGGGGATCTTGGTATAGAAGCTCAGGCTTGATGCCAAACTTGGTTACCCAAGTTTCTGTCCAACTGGCTCAGAGTAGGCATGCAACTGCCTGCACTTGGCCATGGAAACATGACTTGGCCCTTGGATCTTCAGAAGTGTTTCGATTAGGATCGAAAGTGTTAGGTTAGGATCCTGAAACGTTTTGAGGTTCTTTCTAATTCTCCAAGAATCTAACAGATTGTTCATAGTAGCACAGGAATGAGAACAGGGGGCTGTCATGCTTAAAGGTGTCACTGTGACCACTGAATTGGTGCCCACTGGACTTCAGAGCTGGTTGTGGAACACTGGAGGATCTGGTATTCTCAGCCTGTGCCAACTCTGAGCTCTATTTTCCTGCAAGTACCAGGCTCAGGTTTAAGAAAGTGTGGTCACACCAAGGACTGAATGGAAGCACACTTGTGTTGAAGGTTTCATAGCAGAACATGGGGTTTCACAGCAAGGAAAGTTGGTTTGTGTGACAAAATCATTGAATCTGGCCAGAACTGTGGGGACACTAAAAAGATTTTTGCAAATATATTAATGGTAATAGGCAGTGCAAAAATAACATTGGCCCATTATAGGATGAGGATGTTCACCTCACAGACAGGGAGGGACATGGACAAGGCAGAGGTGTTTAATGCATTCTTTGCCTCTATCTTCAACACAGATGGTGGACCAAGGGGGTCTCAGTGCCTTGAGCTGGAGGATTCTGATTGCAAGAATTATCAATTCCGAGTCAACCCTGAAACTGTGCAGGATTTGCTTCTCCAGCTGGATCCCTACAAATCTATGGGATCTGATGAGATCTTTCCAAGAATCCTTAAAGAGCTGCCTGGTGTCACTGCAAAACCTCTCTTGATGATTTTTGAGCAGTCTTTGGAATCTGGAGAGGTCTCAGCTGATTGGAAGCTGGTGAACATGTCCCAGTTTTCAAGAAGAGCAAGGAGGAGGACCCCAGAAACTACAGGCCCGTCAGTCTCACTTTAGTGCCTGATAAAGTTATGGAGATTATTCTGGGAGGTATTGAAAAACACCTGGAAGACAACACAGTCATTTGGTCACAGCACAAAGTCTGACACGAGTTCAAGAAGTGTTTGGACACTATGCTTTTGGGCACGCGGTGTGATTCTTGGGAGTGGTGCTGTGCAGTGATGGGAGTTGGACTCCATCCTTGTGGGTCCCTTCAACTTAGCTTATTCTGTGATTCTGTGAAAGTCAAACATGATAGAAAGAGCTGCACATACTCTCATCTTCAACCCCACACAGGGGATTCACCAGCAGATACAGCCATCTTCTCCAGCCCTTTGAAGCCATGTGGGGAATATGGCCCAGGCCTTCCACAAGACCGAACAATACAGAGGCATGATGGAACCTGGAAGCCTCTGCAAGGATTCCTGAAGGAAGATCTGATCTTGGTGGCTGCAGTCCCACTACTTGGCAGTGCCTTAGTACGCAGGGTGAATTGTGCCCCACTGGCATGCTCCCTGACTGGTCCTGAGTGATTCCTCATGCCAGTGATGCCTCATTCACCACTCTCTGTGGTGAATTAGGGAGAAAAGGCACTTCAGAGCATCCCCCAGTGCGGCCACCAAGTCCTTTCCCTGGTACAGGGCCCTTTTGACTAATGCAGAACAATTCCTACAGTCTCTTCTGCTGCTGGGGATGACACAGGGGGTAAAAAGAAGGACTTTCTGAGCATTAAGTGTACAGTGAATTCCAGAAGCTCATGGTTATTTTTATAATCAAAGCTGCTTCCTGTAATAGCATCTCACATTTGGTGTTGTTGATCTCCACTGATGGATAATTTAGGTAGATAAAAACATAATTCATCAAAGCCAGGGAACATAATGAAAATCTATCTGAGTAAAGAGATAATGAAGAAACGGGTTTAAGCCCACACACCCTTTCCCACGGCCAAAGCTAAATCCATTCTTCCTTTCACAATACAGACGTTATCAACCTCCTTCCCCATCTTCTTCTTCTAGCTCATAGTGCAGTGGTTACTTTGCGCACCTGCTTGTGGGTATCCAAGTCTAGCTGCCATCCTTTGGCAAACTCCAAGTTAAAACTTAAGCCACCAAGTTATCCAGTGTCCTCAAAATGGTCTATGTGTTGTCCTGGGACTTGCTCTCAGTCTCCCTGGTGGAATGCTTCACCTGGCATACATATTTATACATTAGGCTACAGTGGAGGATATGAGGCTACAAAGCGAGAACTATAGCTCAATTGTTGCGGCAGTTGCATGGTGCTAGGAGAGGAGACTGCAATCCTGAGCCCAATGTATATTCTAACTACTGAATTGGAAATTGGAGCTCCCCTTACTCAGTGGTTGTAAGAGTTTGTGAGTGCTCAGCTCTGGCAAATGATGTGACAGGGTAGGTGGGCGCAGATTGAGTTGGTGTCTTCATGTTAGACTCAGGTACAAAGGAGGTGCCAAGTAGCTCAGCGTCATTAAGATGTGGGTATTTTTACACATTCCCAACAGCAAAAGTCAGGCTGTACATACTCCCTCAGGAACTCACATATCAGCTGAATATCCAGATCTGTACTGACATGTTGGATGGCCAGAGATGTTGCAGCAATACATGTATATCACAGATCTGCAGGACATAAAACCTGAAAGTGCTGATTGCCCACCGAATCTTAGCGATCTCCCCTCCCACACAAGTGGAACAGCTTTGCTGAGGCACAAAAGTTAAGAGATGACCTGCGCTGGGCTCTCTACTATGAGCACTGAGCTTCTGCACGGGCTGACTGCATCTCCTCCAAGGTTCCACAGCTGAGCATCCACACAGGGTAATGTAGGTAAATGTAGCCTGTACTCCCAAAAAATCCTAAATGACCAAAGTCTTTCCCAGCTGATGGGCCTTCTCCAGTGACTCGGGTCAGTGATTAGCTATGGCTTCCTCCTGCACTCCTCCAGTGTGGAGGATTTATAAGCATCATGCCGTGTTGTCATCAGCAGTCATTCCTCAAACCTTGCTGCAGTCATTTTCATCGGAGATGAGCTGAACTACTTCACACAACTACGTACCACAAGGTGTATTGATCAGACTAACTTGTCTGTTTCATCCTTGCCTATCACATGCTTGTGTCCCAGTATGGAGAAACCCTGACAATTACAGAAAACCAGAAATGCAAATGCCTAAGGACAGAGAAATGAATACTTAATTCAAACCAGCAAAATGTTGTTTGCAGTTATTTATTTTACTAAAATGGTTACATATGTTGAAACAAAGAAGAGCAATAGTAATAATGTTTGTTTTTCCAATATCATAAATAATTACTGAGTTTTCATTAGCTGTTGGCTCAGCACTGATCATGACTTTTGTTATTTAAAAAAGACACGCACATAATTCATCAGAATTTGTGTTTTCAGAAAACTCTAAAGCAGCAGTAGAAAAAAAATAAATTAAAGGAAACAGTAACAAGAAATTAGGCCAAGTATTTCTTAGATTTAAAACCCACTTGATGTGTTTTACAGATTATTCTTGTGCTTTGATCATTGGAAAAGAGAACCATTAACAAGTTGTTTATACAATGGCTTGCCTTCTCCAGTTTTACTTCAGAGGAGTCCCCAAAAGTACTCTTTTTACATGAAAAATTTTGTTGTTGTTCATACAGACAAAAACACTATTTCTAACAGAAAAGTTTGTCAAAACCATGAATTTATTGTCACAAAATATTTAATACCAGAATAACTTATAATAGTATGAACAAAAGTGAAGTATTAACTCTCTGCTATTAGTTATAAAATCACATTATTATGCCAAAATCCAGTAAAGTATTAAAATTAATGTCATGGAATCTTAGACATATAATGATGCAAGTCAGTAAAACATACTTCAACTGTTCATACAGTCACAACATACATTTCTTGCTTGGCACTTTTAAGTCAATGCAAATCAGCAATTTAGAAAACAAAGTAAAAATATATATGTACAAAATATTTTCATATCAAATAATTTTCATTGTACACTAAATAAAACCAACAACGTTATGTTACATCAAGAAGTTTCCTAAGAAGTCACACCAAGGCTGATATTTGCAATGTGTCTTGACTATTTTAGTGCAACTGGAACAGCCTCTATTTGCAAGTTAGTTACATCATTAGCATAGTCCTGCTTCCATTGATGTGGGAGTTCTGCCATTAAACTCAGCAGGAGCAGAACTAAACTCTTGTCTTGTTCATTGATGGCTCACCATAAAGAGAAGCAAGGAAAGGGATAAGCAGGAAAAAACCTGACAGGATACCCACAGGAAAAAATCCAAATCCTAGCAACAATCAGCTCTTTTCCAGTTTTCTGTAACAGATTCAGTATAAATTGGTTTTGGCTTTGCCACTGTTTATTCAAGCACTGTAAACCTCATTAGACTATTGTTATATGACTTAAGAATAACTTGTACACCTCCAGATAAAATTTAAAAATAAACCTGGTTTTATGATAGTTATGACACTCAATAGCAGTCAGTTTTAGAGACGTGACATTTAATACATGATTTAGTATCTTCTTAAAACCCTCCTGCCTTAAATGCTGAGATTTTTCAATGTTTCCGTTCTCTCTGTGATTCTTGTTTGGGCTTTGATAGTTTATATTATATACTTTTCTTACTGAAATGTGAAATGTCAATCAACTGTCCTCATTTATGCAGTACATACGAAATAAAAATGTTTAAACCACAATAAAGTAGTAAGTTCCACCATGGAAACATTTCTGAATGGCACTATAGTTTTAGTTTTGTACAAGAAGAAACCAATTTTACTTCTATCAAAACTTCAGTAAGTCACTAGTAAAGCTTTAAATTTATAGAAATTCAACTTGAATTTACAGCTAGTCTGGCTAAAACCTTCTCAACTAGAAATCTTTAAAGAGCAACACAGCTGAGAGCATATGTATAAGTTCAAAATAATCTGAACAATTAACTTACTTCCTAAATTTGTGTGTTCTAGAGTATTGCACTTTTCAAAGGAATGATTTTGGTATTTTAATATACTGCATATACAGGTAAGAAACATGCATAACAACCTTATCGTCACTTTGACAAAACATACTGTACAATTTTTATAACACTGTTGATTAAAAAAAGAGAGTGAGAATGATGTAACAATATCATTAAGACTCGTCAATTTGTACAAGTCAAATAAGCACAACTCTCCAGGGCCTTCAGCAGTAATGTGTTTAGCCCTCGGCTGCTTAAGCCCACTTGGAATAATATACAAAGTTTAAGCATTATGGCATTGTCATTTTGAGGCATAACACTGTTGTACTATGCCCACGTTATAGCTTATTTTTTCAAAGCAAGGCACTTACTGTAATAGCAATGCAAACATCTTATGCGCACTTTGATTAACATAAAATAAGTTAATGTTTTGATAAAAACAGGGTTTTTATAATTTACATGACTTTATAGAAGCAATTGAACATTTCATTTAATACAATGAAAACATCTGGGTCAGAAGGGACCTTAATTTTTTTAACTGACCATTCTGTAAAAGGGGACCTATTTTCCACATTTTCCTCATATCTGTGAATCTGATTTTGCTGAAAACCAATCCTGTGAGGAAAACGTCCGCTTGATGTGAAAGAGGACCCGTCTCTTAAAACTGCTGAACTAATGGCACTTTAACAGTCTTTACTTCTGATATATGTGATGATTTCTGAATGATGCAGCTGGTAGTTCCCTGCAGTTTATCCTTCCCCTGGGCAAGGTTCGTTAGGGCCATAGCTGCGTTGATCTCCTTCCAGTACGTTTCATCTTTGCTGGATCCCTTTCTGTTAGCTGCGCTAGATACAAGCAATAACAAATATTTAAACACACATCTTACATAGCTACATGGTATCAGGAAAACTGTAATAACAGCAATAGTTTTGGAACACTGTGAAGTCCCTTACTCACCTTTCACACTTATTTGGTCCATTCTCCAGATTTTCTGAAAACAGGAAAAAAAAGAGTCTATTTTATTTTAATAGTTTTAAAAACAAGCATGTTCAGGGAATAGGCAGGAATATAAAAAATAACACAAGGTTTATTCCAAAATTGATACCAGATTTAAAATAAAATCTTTGCTTTGACACATACAAAGGACCAGCTTCATGCAGGCATCTGACTGGAGAAAGCTACACTGAAGGTGTAGCTGTTCTTGAAGGTTCACCTACATTTTGCAGGGTAATAGAGCAGTGTTTCAAAACATAAATATCAAAGACATAAGGATTTGAAAAAACTAAAAATAAAAATCAGCTTCATTGCCCTTCAGTGAATGCCTTCCAGTATGCACTAAAAATAGGACTCTCACCCATGCACACATGATGTGTGTGGGTTTTAATGTGCCCCTTGCCCAAGCAGTGCCTCAGTCACAGAGGCAGCTGAGAGGGACACAAGTAACAAGCACACCTGGTTAACAGCCCGCAAAGATGAAATTGCATCACAGGCATAAACTGCACTTCCTCATCAAGAGTCATATTTGTTCATTCACTAAGTCCTCACATCCCAGAGAAGCCAGAAATATTTACCAGGCAGAAATGTGTAAGCTTTATTCATTGGGTTTGCTATCCTGACACAGAAATACATTATAAGAGGAGCAAGAAGCTGATGCCCAGCTTACAGTCAAGCAATACCTACGCAAAACAAGTCAAACCAAAGAAACAGCAATGGCATGAGCACTAATGGCTACAAGACCTAAAAAAGCCTCTAACAACATCAATCTCATAAAGTAATGCACACCTTTGCGAGGCCAGATTCACAAATACAAATCAACCTTACTGCTAGATTTCCATCAGATTATTAATTAAAAGTTGATCTTGTCTTTAAACAGAGCTTCCAGTGGAATAACCCTTGGTAGCCCTCCACTTCGGAGCAACCTTGCCCACCACAGCCAGCAGCCCATTGTCTCCTACAGCCAATAATTCAGCTCAGCTGCACTGCACAGTACTTGGAAGTGACTGCTGGAGGCCACAGTCCCACTAAAGAAACGCAGGAAGACCAGTGATAATTTCAGAGATCAGCTGTTTGCCAAACTGTTTGATCTAGCAGGCTTCCATCCTTTTTGCAAAACAGCTTTATAAATAAATGTTCACAGGTGACCAAGGTTTAAGTTTTGTTCCAAAAGCAGTATCTCTTAAGCTCTCCTAGGTCAATGCTTGAATGGGATTCAAGAGGGGAAGTCCAGCCTATGCAGAGGACAAGGAACCAAGGAAAAAAGAAACATTTGATCCAGAAAGAGGTACTGAGTGACACAAAAATTCTTCTTCTTCATGCTGTACTTGACTATGAAGATTCTTCAGCCCTGCTTCATTTTTTTTTTAATTAGAGACAATTTTCAAGAAGAGGTTTAGGACTGAATAGGTCAGTAGGTATAGAAATGGAAATGGCAAGTTATAGAGAACCTCATTGCCAGAGCAAACCTGGATATAAATACACCTCTCTCAGGCATCTGTCAGTTTCTTTTGCTGTTGGAAAATATTTCCTATGAACAAAAAAATTGCTTGTACAAACTTCTGAGGGAAGTAGGTGTGAATGGTGACACACATTCCAACTCTAGCGTTTATTTGAAGGAATATTTGCAAATATTTTTTACTGGTTTTTAGCCAGCTCTAAAAGAAAGCATCTTGCCCATGGTATATAAAAGCAGTAGCAAAGCTAAAAAATAAAATCCAGGAGGAAAGAGCTGCCCATTCTCTAACTTTGCTGAAGATTTTTCCTGAATCATACATATTTTCTTATTCTTTTCAGATTTTATGGTTTTTTCAAACAAATGATTTATGTCAAAGAAACTCAAAATTGGGTAACAATAAAACCATCACCGATAATTTGCAAAAGCTCTTGCTAATAAATGCTCTAAAATCATGCTAGTACAATGAAGTCTGAAAATCTATGACTTCAAAGCACAGGCCCCCTTTTTCTTGCTAAAAATCTTCTGCTATAAATTTTGCTAAAAATTTTCTGCTATACCAAACCTCTGACAGCATATCCCAGTTTGCACTATCACAGCATCCAAGCAGCTGCCATGTGCCTGAACAGCCCTTAGCAAAGGAAGTAATTATTACCATCTTTTTTTGGCTGGGGATAACCACAGTGAGGGACACAAAGACCTTTCCTTATGCTCGCCTTGACATCTTGCTAGTCAAACCAACATGATGTGACTCAAAGCAAAAGTGGGGTTCACTTCAGATGCCATGAATCTGCCATCTAAGTCATGTATCTTTGTATCTGTACTTGTCCAGACTCCATTCTTAAACAACAGAGACGTCCTCCAAGAAGTGGTTTCAGCCATTCTATTTAACACTGCAGTCCAGTGTCCCTGAGGGCTGCTGCAAAGCCAAATCTCTAGGTTCTGTTCTATGGCCCCTTCCTCACACTTTTGTCCTTGGACAGCACTGTCATCCATGTGGATATGCTGAGAACTGGATGAGGGGAGGACCATATCTCTCCTTTGGATATTCAGTATATCTATGATTCATATCTATATTTATATAGAGAGATTTAGTACACCGCTAGTATAACTACAGCCTTAATGGCTTTGCTCAGCCTGGAAGAAACACAGGCTGGTCATGTCTGGCTCTTCACTGACCAGAGAAAGAACACAGACAGCAAAATGTTATCCAAAGTATTAAAAAAATCCCCAAAATAGTGAGTCTTATCTACTATTTTGCTCTTTCTTCATATTTTTTAATCTATCTGCTTGATTAAAGATTTTGATAATTACAGTTTTTGATATTTGAGGTATCTGCATGAGAATTGCAAAGTACATTTCAACTGTAAAAGCAACATTTTCATGAGATTGCTTCATGAAAACAACCAAAGAACTTCATTCTCAAAATGGAAGGTGTTCAATTTCTTGACCATCACACACCATGCTCCTAGATTTTATCTCTGAGGCAGTAAGGAAATGGCACTGGGGCTGGGTAACCTCTCTGGCAATGGGGATGGAAGGAATGGAAAAATGATGGAGCACACTGAATTTCACTGAGTAGCTTCAGCTGAGGACTCGACCCAGAGCAAGTGCTGATGGGCACTCCACTCATGACCCTCTCTCTACTACATGAGAAGCACTTTACCAACCTTCAGGTACCAAGGTTGCACCAGAGCTATTCTCTCCAAGCACTATGGTTACCTTTAATCTCACACACCTTTGGTGGCGGCACCTCTGGTCTCCTAAGGAGTGCAGCTCTCTCAGTAGTTGGATCAAGGCAGGCTGTCAGGCAAATTTAAACTGCTACAGACTTGCCAAGCTTAGACCAATGTGTCAAGTGACTCTAGGGAAAGCCAACGCTGATGAATTATTGTACTCCACACCATTCCCAAGACTCATTTGATAGGTTAAACAATGATGTTTATCCTACTACATACAGACATAAATACATTTCAACAGCATACAACTGGCCAGCACAAATAATTTTCCTAAACAAACAACAGTAGTGTTCAACAGCACATTTAGTAATTGAAACCAGAAGAAGCTGCTGCTGAAGGTGTTTTGTAGTGTCTCAGAAAGTATTATGCTTCTTGTCAAAGGATGGTGGTAGGCTTTCAACATATATTGAGATCGTATAATAAATCTATTTAATATTAAACGTCAGAAATACCTTTTTGCTACAGGTTTGGCAGTCACTTAAAACAGTGGTCATTTGTTCTGTAACCAGAAAGTTTTAAACACTGTGAAAATGGAAACTCAACCATTTAAAATTAGGGGTTGTCATTTACACCTCACTTTCTGGTGCTTCATTCTGCTCCCACTTGCAAGCATCCAGAGAATCAGCTTTTGCCTAGCCAAGAATGTCTCATTCTGCTCTCAACATCCGCCCAAAGAAAGCAGCAAGGCAGGATATTTGTTCCGTCTTGTTTATAATAGGAAGTCACTATAAATCACCTACCAATGGAATCCTGTATACCTTTCCATTAGTATGAGTTTTCAGTATACAGTTTACTGTAGGACATATTGCCAAGAGTGTAGACACCAGACAATACCAGCTTTGTGATACAGCATGGTATTTTTTAGGACTCACATGATTAATAATATACATGGCATCTTTTTTTCATCATGAAATTTCCTCATAAATATTAACTGACTGATCCTGACAACTCTCTTGCAAGGTAGCCTGCAGTCCCATTTTAGTAGAGATGGAAAAGAGTCTCAGAAATCCAAAGACAAAATACTGCCTAGGCAATAGTTTGACCATTTCAAAAGCATTTAAAAACAGAATTTTCCAGGATTTCTCTTATATTTAAAATGTTTTCCTTTGTTCTTCTGCTATCAGAAAGGACCAGCCAAAGAAAATGAACCCCAGCGTTCTTGAAGGCAAACTGGCCTCAAACGGCACGATAGCATGACACACCTCTAATTTACTATGCACAAAGGCTGTCTGGCTACACAGAGCTTGCAGCACATCCAGATATTTCAGAACAATTCAGACCCTTACTGCTCGCTGCACCCAGACTTACAAGTTTTATATACTTGGGCAACTTCAGGGGTGTGCAAAATAATGTTAATTATGGTTACATTTTATCCTTTGGATATAAGAATTCTGACCTAAGAGTATCACGTGTGTGGTGATGAACTAACTTCACCCAAGGCCCTGCTGGGAACAGCGAAGGCAAGACTGACCCCTTACACGGCACCAAGCAGCCTCCACATTGCTCCCCCACTCACTGTGATATCCGGCTCAAGCTGAGCCACAATAACTGGCTTAAACCCTGCTTTGTGT
Organism: Dryoscopus gambensis; assembly: GCA_013389985.1. NCBI lineage: Eukaryota > Metazoa > Chordata > Aves > Passeriformes > Malaconotidae > Dryoscopus > Dryoscopus gambensis. The sequence goes on along the minus strand of WEIT01008573.1, from coordinate 63,920 downwards.
TATCAGGTAACACTGACAAAGCAAAGATGGCTTGAAACCAACAGGGGAAAGAATGTGTGAATGAGGGAATGAGACAGAGAGGGAAGGGTACAGAACATTATGTAGTGGGGAAAAAATGGGCATGCAAGTCAAGACACAGTAGGTCAGTCTCACATGACCGTTATATTTTTTGAAGCTACTTAAACATGTACAGATTCCTGATGAATTACACATCTTCTAGTCTAGCTTAAAATGGAGGAAAAAAAAAAGAACCGCTGGCCTCAAATGGTGAACACTATAAAACATTTGTTGGTTCAATAAAAGGTCCTGTATAACTTATCTTCATTTTAAAATTGGCAACATTATTCAGTTGTTTCTCTCACTGCCTCTCCTGAACTTTCTTTTGTTGGTTTTGGAGACTCTGGCTTAACATGTGTTGACCAGCATTTTCAAAACAAGCAAGAAGAGGAAAAAGAAGGAGAAACAGGAAATAAACTGGGGCAGCTGAAAGAAAAATGAACGTTACATGTGTGAGTAAATTAGTGGTGAGATGAGGTATTTCTATAGGTCATATACTCACACACACCTTGACTCCAGTATTTTCCAAACCACAATTTCACGGCATGTAAGACATTCAGGTCTCTATTTCTCCAAGGAAAAAGCTAGGTTAATTTGAGTTAGTATTCCTGTGCTCTTCTGCATTGACACAGCTCCTTCACCCTGAAGGATCCCAAAGTAAACCATGAATCACACAACACCACTAATATTCACCCACATCTGGGGAGGGAACGTGGCTTAGCCCAGGCTGCTCAGCAATTCAAGGGAGGTGAAATTGTAGCCCAGAGCAGCAGGCCAGGCCCTTTGCTCTTATAAAAAATGTAATTTAATCTTGGTGCAAAGACTGGAGCATCTTTTGAAAAACAAGAAAACCTCAGCTTCTCTAGCTTGAATTGGAGGAAGCAGGAGCTGGCCATCCCATATTTACACTTGCAGGCTCCCATTTTGAGCCTGATGTAAACAGACAAATGAGTTTGTAAACACGGATACTGCTCAGCCAGCAACCCACACTACCACAGGCTTTCTACACACAGACAGGACTCATCCCACCCAGCACTGAAACTCCTAAAACCCTTTTCCTTTTGCACCATCCTCCCAGTTTCCTCAGGGACAGCAGACCTATTAAGGATGAATTATGGAGAAGTGCAGACAGGAAAGCTCATGCTGGAAGAAGACTCCAAACCGCAGAGTCTCTTACAGAAATATTCCCCAAACACCCCGGTGGCTGATCTCCTGCAGACCCCAGGCCACCTCCACACGGGATCCCTTCGCTGTTGTCCCTTGTGAGGCCACTCCTGACCAATGCAGGTCCTGGACTGGGAAGGACTGTGTGAAACCATCTGCTTGGGGCTGGCAGCACTCATGCAGCAGAACCTCTGGATGAAGGAATGAAAGTCCCTGTTGGAGTTTCAGGTGACCTGTGGCTGCAGACACAGCATGGCAGTGTGACCTGGGAGAGTGCATGATACCAATCACAGCTGGTCCAGTCTCAGGGGTGTACTGGATTTCTACTGACAAAGATTTATTACCATGTCCTTTAGTTGGGTTGGAGGAGGAAAGCTGTCAAAAACTTGCAGGAATGAGCTCTGGGCCCAGGCTCTAGAGAAAGCTCCTTTTCAGCAAAGCTTTATTTTACCACTGCTTGCTTTCTTCCACGAGGAGGTTACAGAGCAGCTTGTAATGAAGTCAACCCCACAACCCTGTTACCTCACTCTTTGGCTTCACAGGGACACCAAGTATAACAACTGACCTGTCATCAGCTGTTATGTCCTTTCAGATGAACAAACTGCATAATGACAATTTATGTTCACAGTGACCACTAGAGAGAATATTTTTTCCCTGTTCACCCAATGGGTTTTTTCCAGGAACAGCTACAGCCCTGGTCTGACATCTTGTATTAAGATCTGTACAGTGGATCTTGCCAGTGTTAGAAACATCCCTTTGCCATCATGCCCTAGACCAAACCTTTTCTGTGAAAAAAGTTCATTGCAATTTGTTTCTTGCATCAAACTTCACATATAAGCTTTAGCTGTGAAGGACTGCTACCATTCAAGTTTTTTCCTGAATACCTGAGAACCTGAAGATGTTTTTACCTTGCGCAGCCTGGAGCCTGATGCAGTGGGAGTAGGCATCTAATTACATTTTAATACATGTGATTTTTATAAAATGAGTGCACATGCCCACAGAGACTGTGATAGGTATATTTTACAAACCATAAAAGAGAACTGAGTTTGCTCGTCTATATTAATATTTGCATTAATAAGTGTACTGAAAGCCCTACATAATAGCAGGCATAGTGCAAATGGTCTTACAGTCTTGAACTATGCATATGAATGTAAGAACTTATGAGTTAGCAAAATAGATAAAAACCTGGTGTAAATCGCTTCATTGTTCGGTCACAGCTGACTCTAAATTTCCCCTGACCAGTGACAGTGTGTTCTCCTTGGTGAGATTCAGGACACCGTGTGAGTCTTGTTTTCTTAGCCAGACCTTAGCAGAGCCTAAAATGGGAGCTGGGGCTGTGAGTGTTGAGGCGAGCTGTTAACAAACTGATGGTTACATGGTTTTATTTTCTTTCCATGTTTGCTGCAAAGCTGACCGAAATAAATTTTTTTCTCATTGAGTTGGCATGTTTCTCATTGAGTCATGCAATGTTGTCAGATTCCTTGGTGATAGTCTCCCACATGCATTTCAGAATGCATAAAGGAACATCTGACCTAGGCTTCTTTTTTGTGTGTGCATGTTATTTGGGAAAGGATTTACAACATGTGCTGTGCTGACTCATCAGATGAAGTGGTTTACCCTTCTGTTGCAAACCATTACGGGTTAACATTGGAAACCATGTTAGGCAGCAGGTAAGGGGGAGGCTGAAATAAAGAAAAGAGGAGAAAGGAGAAGAGGAAGAGAAAAAAATAAATAAAGGAAAGAGTATGGGAGATGTTACAAAAAAAAAAAAGACAAAATGGCAAATGAAGATTCACCAGGAAGAGTAAATAATATGAAAGGAAAAAACATACCACTATGTCATTTTTAAAAATTTTTAATACAAAAATATTCTTTTCCCACCCAGGAAAGTTGCAGTTGTGCAGGCAGGCACGTTCAGACTTTCACTCTGGATCTAAAGAGTTTAATTGGGAGCTCTTAAAGACTAAAATAAGGCTTTAAAAATAAAAAGCTAAAGTCAAATGCAGCCAGAGTAAGCACTATTACACTCCAGCATGATTGTTTTTCATTAAAAAAGCCGGGTGAAAGGGAGGGTTTCAAAGCCATATTTCAATCCTAGGCTGACACGACAGCAGTAAAATCTGATTTTGTTATGCTAGTTGGCTGTGGGTTTGGGAGCAGACCCTATATATGTGGTGTAATGTTATGATATGAATGTATGCACACAGGATATTTTCAGAAGCCTCTTGCAGAATTTAGAGGAACGTGCCACCCATTCCTGTGGCCCTGCTTGCAGGAGCCAGCTCCTCTCCTGCTCCTGGGAGCCAAGCAGGCTCAGACATGGCATATGCTGTACAAAGACAATTTAAATTACAGGGTGCTGTATTTTCAGGCAAGTGGAAGAACTTCTTAGTGAATGCCAGAACTGATTTCCATGGTGTGTTTAGCCAGAAGCATGGAGTAAAGAATGGGTAAGTCTATCTGAGAGACGAAATTCAGTTTCTTTCACTTGCCTGTAAGATAAAGAACTGACAAATATGGTCTCTTTAAACATAGCTTCTTCCATCCACTGCATGGGGTACTGAGGTGTGCACAATACTTCCCACAGAATCACAGAATATCCTGAGCTGGATCCACAAGGATCATCAAAGTCCAACTCCTGGCCCTGAACAGGACAGCCCCAAGAATTGCACCATGTGCCTGAGAGCACTGTCCAAATGCTTCTGGAATTTCAGCAGGATTGGTGTTTTGATCACTTCCCTGGGAAGCCTGTTCCAGTGCCCAGTCATCATCTGGGTGAAGAACCTTTTCCTAACATTCAACCTTAACCACCCTGACACATGTGCAAATACTAAACCCCAGATGCCAGTAGTGTCCCAAACTTACTGCGCTCTGTGAGACCATACGCATACAAATTCAAGCAGCTTGTAAGAAAAGTGCATCAGCAGGGCTCCAGCAATCAAATAGCCATAAAAATGACTGTAAGCTGCCAAAGACCCTCACGGTAACCCAGACAACTGTTTCACAACAGATCTTGCAAATGCAGGGATTACATGGGAAATTTAAAACACTGTTTATATCTCCAAGGAGATACAGATATTTTCAAATATATACCTACCTGTATCTGCTTCTACATTGTTTGCATAAAAATGGGAATGGTTAAGCAACCTGCCTTCACACTTAGTGTACTATGAGATAGAGCAGTACAATCACACATGGTATTTTCTGTGGTCATCACTTGCTGAAGGCACATGATGGAGTTGTGCCAGGGCTGAACCTGGAGCAGTCGGTGACACCTTTCCCTGCACAACCTCGGTGCCATGACACAGCAGCTCCGAGGCTGTTGCCGGAAGAGGACACGAGAAAAGACAGTCAGGTGGACTTAGCACATTAAGAAAATCACATTAGTGACTGAAAGTCTCTCTGCTTGTGCTACAGGTTTGTGTGGGGCTCAATAAGTCATTCTAACTGACCTTTTCACAGGTGCCACAGTACATTCCCTGGTCTCTAGACTCTGACTTGAGAGCCTGAGCTTTCAACTTCAGCAGTGCTGAGCACTCACAGGTGCAAATGAGGTTAAGAGTGTTTCTTTGCATGCATAAAAAGCCATGAAATCATGAGCATTCACAAGGTCTTATGTATCTAAAATTACTTTAAATTATAATTGTTTGGTGCCTTACTTACCCATTTGTGAAATCTTACAGATGTCTTATAAAAACACCTTTTTTAAAGTTTGAAGTGGGCCAGATAGAATGTATCAAGTGGCACTGAACAGCACATCATTAAATCAATCACCCTGTCCTCGGAGGGGCTCAGCTGTCTTTGTGCTATGGCTTTGGTGGTACAGAACCAGCAGTGAACACCCAATGAAGATGTAAGATGGGTTTTGAGGTGTCTTTCAGACCAGGCCAGGTTACATATGTCAGAAAAGTATCTCTTTCCTCATCTGGATCAAAATGTGATGGGAATCCCTTTATTCAGCGTCCTGAGAAATTACCACAACATACACAGAAAGCTGTAGTCACACACTTCCCTGACCATATACAGAACAACCAGCAGAAAGAAACTGCTGAGTGAGCTGCCGGGGAAAGAGCTGCCCCTGGATTATTCTCATCTCCAGTTGCACAAAAGTGATTTTAGTGTTTGATAGCATTATTTTTGAGTCAACTCTTTAGTTTTGTTTCCTCTGCTTTACCTTGTGAAACTATTGCAGTCTTCATGCCCCTGCTCACCAAAACTTGCACCGTTACTATTTCCATTACAGGATTTCTTCTCAAACCTAAATATTCCCAGGCATCTTTTAAACAGGCCCTCAGAGATTCTAGTAAATTGGGAGGTATTTGGTATATGGAGGTATATATCTAGTAAATTTGGGAGCCCTCAAGGAGGGCTGTGTTTTCCGTTTTCCTATTCGCCGAGTGCATGAGAGTCAGTGCAGCAAAAGGCGGAAGGCTCTTGGAGCAGAACAGCATGCCCAGAGTTATTCAGGAAGATGTACCTATTTGCCAAGAGACTTTGAAGAAGCAGAAACACCTCCTTCTACTCCAAACATCATTTTGTATTTCAAATGGTTTGAGTCCTAGTGCAGTGCAATTCCAGTAACTCTGCAAAAGAATCATACTTAGAAGAGCTCAGAGCCCATCTGGGATACCATGGAGAATGATGCAGTGTAATAAATCAGCCAGACTGGGCTCGAATTCTCAAGGAGCAGCTAAACCTGAACACTGCAGATGCTCACTAATTGAAAGTTGTAAGCGCCCTTCACAGCGGAGTCTTTGCCTAAGACAGATGAGGCTCCTGCACTCTGAAGGAGCACGTGTGGGAGGTCCTGAAACAGTAGTAGGCCGGTACTTAACACTGCAAAGGCCTTGGATGTGAACAGCTTTGTGGAAGAAGACGGAATTGCTTCTCTGGCAAAATGTATGAAACTGTCCGTGATAACAGGAATGAGAGCAAGGATGACTGAACAAATATTTGCACAGAGTGCCTTGTCAGGACAGGGGAATTGCTACTGATGTGATCTTTACTTTCAATGTTACTGTTTCTGACAGTCTTACGGACTGTGCAGATGTTTATTGGCCACTAAATCATTCTTCAAGAATGTTGGCTCTGTTCCCAAACCTGAAGAGCCTGAATGTGAAGGGGTTTGTTATTCAACACACACTGCTGCTTTTGGAGACAGTGATTTTAAAGAAACCAGCAGGGAAGCATCGTCAACTGATAACAAGACAGGGACTGGATTCATATTCCCCTGCACTCCGGGCCTCAGCCACTAAGGCAGGCTGAGTAAATGAGCACCACGTAGCAGGGCACTGAGTATCCACGTGGCAGAGAGCACTGCCTGAGCCGTGACAGCAATGCTGCACCATAACAATAGACCTGTATTGCAGCAAACACTGCTGCTGAGAGACAGGGCTTACCAGCTCATCCTGACCTTGATGTACTGCCTGCTTTTCTTAGTATAGCACAACCACATGAATTTTAGAGCCTTTGTAAAGCTCGCTCCGTGGTGCTGCAGAGATTAGTTCTGTTCTGCTCAGCTCCTCTGACTGCAGGACACACTGCATAACAACGAGGCTCATTCAAACCCTTTGCCATTCATCTCAGGAAGAGCAGCTCGCAAAGCCGCAATTGCTGAGCTGTGGAGGACCCTAAGCTACAGTATTTCAAGGCCAACAGATTTGCTTTCAAACAGAGTTTTTGAACTACGGGCAATATGCTCAGGCTGTTTCTCTGAGTGAAGACGCCGATTCTGTGAGATCACTGCAAACAGTTCTCACGTGAAAAAGCTACACTAGCCACTGTAAGCTGTACCTAAACAGAGATTGGACTAAAATAGTAGTAATAATAATTGTGACAGTAATAATATGTATCTTTCAAATAATGAGTGATAAAAAGTAATCAATTCCCTTTGTACTAATAAAATAATGAATTATTGACACACTGTGTATTATTGCCACAGATAATATGTACTATCCATAGGTATTAAACGTATTTCTCCCAAAAAGGAACTGATACATTGACCAGTGGATGTGATCTAAAAGCAGTTAAAGCCAATAGCCTCATCTAAAACCTAAATGAATTGTTGGCTATCAGCTTCCAAAATGAAAGACAGTGGTATTTAAAATATCCCCTTGTAACATTTTCCCCACAAATAGGGTGAATACTGTTTAAAAATATCAGGTTGGTGCAGAGATACTGTGCTTCAAAAATATGTAAGACAGGTGCAGAAGGCAATAATGTCATATTTACTAAGTATTTGTTTAACATTAGCTCATGTTAGACATGTTCTCCTGGAAGCCAGATTTCTGCTGGGGAATTCTCTCCTGCAACAGTTTGCTGTACCAGACTTAAAACACACATACATATTTATGGTAAAGCCATATGGTATCTACGGTTAAATCAACTGACATACTTCAAAAAATAGGAATTTTGATTAATTTGGAAGCTCTATAGATCAAAACCAGCTCAGAAGCTTTATTAGCATGTATAAATAACTGGTCTTCCCTCATGTTACCATAAATAAAAAAAAAAATCCCTTCACCCAACAAGGTTTGCAATGGGAAACTGAGCTATAGATATGTGAATAAAAATTTGGAAAATACCTGCATTCATAGAACACAATTCCTTACACAGATGTAGCTGGAAATCACTGTGAACTTTTTGTTCAAGGAGCAATTAAATTAACTTTATCTAGGAGTAATTCATGCTTATGGAATTTTTTATGGGTCTTCCCTGACCTACTTAGATGTTTTCCTAAGCATCTGCAACAATGTTTGTACAGTATTTGTACAGATAGCCTCACATTCTCACCTGCCTTTTAAGAATTAATATCCTGAATTTCCACTTCTATAGAGAAGATCAGTAAGACAGGAAGCCATGGTTCCAGACATAAAGAATATTTTTATTTTTCAGAAAATAGCTATGGTGAAAGAAAGTGAGATCCTTTGATCCCTCCAACACAGTTCCACTCTAGTCTTCAAGCTTTTGGATGGAGGATTAGAGGAGGACTCTCAGCAGCCGTGCAAATCGGGCAGCTCTCTCAGCTCTGCTAACTGTTTCATGTTTTCTAATTAACTTGCTGCTACTATTAGTAGTAGTTCTGTTTCCACTTTTGTAACAACAAAGGCTTTTTCTTTCATTTTGCAATAATTTTTATTTTTGCCCGCGAGCCAAAGCTTTACCATAGAACAATTGCCTATACATCACGGTCTGTGTTTATGGGGATCTGCAAAGGGCCTGCAAAGCAGGCACAGCAAACCCCATGTGTGGACAGCACCTGCATTCCTGCCCACTGTCCTTCTCCAACAATGGGCAAACAGGCATTGCACCACCAGCAAATGTTGTATTTGATAGTACAGATTCATCAGGATGCACAAACACCAACCTAGTTGGGTGGAACCAACATGTTACTTCAGACAAACAAACTAGCCAGGCATTGGCAAAACCAGCCCCTCTGAGCACCACTGGGAGTGGCTCACCCAGCTTGCAGGCAGGGCTTGGCTAGTGCTGGCAGACACCATCAACCCCAAACACAACTCCAGGTTCAGCACATCTTTTTAAAATACTCTCCGGACAGCACTTCCTAGGCAACTACTGTCTCAGGTAGGAGCATCCTGAGAGCTGCACAAAGCACCCTGAAGGCTGCTGACCACCCACAGCCCCATCTGCAGCAACACTCTCCCTTCCTCTCACACCTCAAACACAGCTGGCTGCCTCAAGCTGTTATAACACATGGTGAGTTCCGCCTGAATGGTCCTAAGCTTTGCAATTAGTACTTGCCTTGCACCCTTCAAACACCCAGAGGCTCACTTTGGGGGCTTAGATGACACCTGCCCCATTCCTTTATTTTTGTTTTTATAAGACTCATTAGCCTTTGTGGTGAAGAAGAAATTCCAGAATACAAAGCAGGACACTGACACTGTGAGTATCCATTCCCCTAGACTCCAAGGAGGAGCTGCCCAGAAGAAACAACAAAGTGTCTAAAAACCCTGGCATCAAGGACTTTTCCATATGATTTTGGTTAATGTCAAGAAGCTACATTGCTCAGATAGGCCTGGGTGAAACACCTGCTGCTTTATTTGTGAAATCTGCATTTCACTAGAGAGAACAAAATATAGGAACATATAGGAATGTTCAGCCATATCCAGTGATTGCAATTCTCAATCAAAATTGCTTCTCAATTGTGTTGTCTTCTTTTCTATCGTATGTATCTTTTTCCACTTCTTCCCCATTTCCAACTGGATCCTCATTTTTCATTCTCTGCTATGATAGAGGACGAGAAAACTGAAGCAAGAAGAGACTTTGCTGCAGTTCTTTCAAAAAACATCCAAGACTACCCATTGGGATGGCACTTGGCTTGCAAAGCCAAAGTCGCACTTTAGCAACCCCTCAAATATGAGGTGCTGTATATGTTCAACTGCTGGCATTAAACTCTTGTTCTGTAAGAACTGGCTAGAAATGGTAACTGTCGCCCCCCAAAGAGGCAGACTGGGAAGTATGACTTGTGAATATGAAGCACAAAGACTTTGGGAAAGTTTCCCCTGGCCACAATTCTGTGCACATGTCCTACCCCTGAGTTTGGTATGTAAGCTGGTTTCTATACAGCACTTAAAATGGAAAAAAAAAATCTCTTTGAAAGAAGCGCCTTGAAACACAGATATTGGCAATGGATGACACTCACTTGCTGTAATTACTGAAAGACAAAATTTTTGATCTGGACTCCTTACTGAATTCTCTCCAAAGCCTCTCTGAGCTCCAAATGCTGTGACCTTTAAAATGAAGGGAGCAAAACATCCTCTGTTCTAATGACTGGTACTGGCAAAGCAGAAAATCCACATGCTAAAACTACGATTTAAATTGTACTGTTTGGCAATAAAATCAGACTTGTTTCGTTTTGGGTATCAGAGAAAAACATGGTCTGTATAAAATGTTTAGAAGGATACTAAGCTTTTGAAAAATGGGCGAAAGTTATAAATAGGGGTCCTACGTTTTCAAGGACGATGAAAACAGTATCTATGTAATGGCGTAAAACCTACTTCCTAAATTCTACGTTTACTTGCACAGAACACACACACAAGAAAACTTTCTCTGGTTATACAATGAAGTTTCAGATGAGTTTACAACTCTAGCTCTAACTGTTGTTCTTTTTCTCAAAGCTACATGCAAGAACACTTCTGTGCAAAACATCCCTACCTTCTAAGCAACAGAAAGGATGCCCTACTTTGGACAAATACCCACTTTTCACTTATTTGGACAAAAATATTAAAATTAAACAGAAAACAATTTTCAATCAACACTTGTTAATTTGAAACACTAAAAATTCTCCCATATTGAAAGCAGATTGCTCTGAAAAAACATTCATTTTCAAGGTCATAACAGTGCTGGCAGAACTCAAAAAATTGTAGTCCAACTTGCTTGTGTTCAGCTGTGTTTACTTAGTCTCAATTTGACAAAAGTCTGCCTCTGATTATACATAGCAGTCATCTGCCCACAGATAAATAGATATTACACAAATGTTTGGAGGGAATGACATTTGGCTACCATTATTTTTGGAATAATTTAGCCTGCATCCTGAACTTAAAACACTAAAATGATTCATAATGGTTTCTGGACCCAAGTATTTCCATTTAATAAAAAAATTTACCTCTATGACCTTTGTGGACTTTATATTGTACATGTCAGTGGATTTATTTAAAAAGGCAGTTTATTGTTAAATATTCTGTATGCTTGGGAAGGGTGGATTTACCCAGAATTCAGACCCAAGTCAGTCGCATACCCCTCACTGCAGCAGCTCAGAGCCAGCACGTGCAGTGCAAAGGGCTCAGAGTGCTGCTGGAGAGGGGGCTCTAACTCAGCTCTGCAAGACATCCCACCCCATCACCATCTGCAAGCACAGGAGCATTGCTCAGCTCTCTGCAGAGCATGCACCTGCAGTGGAAGCCCACACTAGCAGAAACCATAACAGCACTGCCTTAGATAGAAATATGTTTTCTATTTCAAAGGTACCTACCTCAAATGTAAACTGAATAGTTCTCTGCCTATTATTTGTATGAGGGAAAATGAATACATATTGGATGCCAAACTGAAATTTTGCTTTATCTGAGGGAAATAGTTGTTTTGTGACATTTATGGAATAGCTTAAATTTAAAGGAGACATGCAGTATTTCTCTGATGTGGATAGAAATTTTGTCCAGTTAAAGATACTACTTAGTCTGGGGTATTTTGTGTTACAAATTATCCATGAATAAAGCAAAAAACTTATTAATAAATTATAGTCCCTACCCCCATTCCTTCCCTGATGCCTCTTCCTAATTCTCCCCTTTTAAGCAACCCCCTGTCAGTTCCCCAACATCAGCTACCCCAAACCATGTTTCCACACCACACACTGGAAGTATTGAGGGCAATTCAAAGTCCACGAGGGATATTGTTACTGCTGCACATTTAAAGTGGAAAATGTTTCCAGAGTGTGGTGATAGATGGAAGAATAAAGCCTAGACCCGACAGAGTCAGACAGATTACTTTCTGTTAAGTTAGCATGCTTTTAAAAATGTCTCTTCAATTAGAACACCAAAATTAGGAAAGCCCCTGATGCAATAGGAACCATATGTTTTAGACGTACCCAGCTTCTCTAACATAGCCTCTAAATGTTCAGTTTAAAGAAAATTAGGAAACTTGTTTACAAAGAACTAGTTTATATGTTTACAAGACTAAGCTGAATATTTTTAGATGGAATGATTACATACAAGTCATTTCCCCTCACTTTCCCTTGTTTCATGAAGGAATATTACTGTGAAGAAGGAATGTGTTCTCAATGCGGACAGCTGGAGGTACAGAAAACAGATTTCTGTCACATGGAACAAATGCAGCAGATTCCTTCTTTATAGGGTGTTTCCTTACAGAGATTAAGTATTAGAGCTCACTACACTGTGATGCAAAGCCCCCCTCATTCAGAAACATTCTAATGACTGTGACCCAAAGAAGAGTTAATTCAGATGGAATCCAGGAAAATGAGGCAGCACAGAAACCTCATCAGCAGTCCAATCACATGACAAAATGCGAGGCATCTCCAAAGCCACTGCCTGCCAAAAAAAGAAAGGCTGCTGCAAGAAAAATACTTTCACAGCTTGATATCTGGGTCTTGTGACTGCTATCCAAACAAGGAGTAAAACTGGTACTATATAATGTGGCAGGGTAAACAGAACCACCCACTCACCATCACCAATCATGTTTTTAATTCAGATAAAATCTGTTTCTTTAAAAAAATGATGGGGGAAAAAGAAACAAAACCTTTTGTTGAACTTGAAAATTATATGTGTAATTATCAGATCTGGCATGACATATTTTAGGTTCATATATACCATGAACTGTACAGGAATGCAGGTTTTGACATACAGGATCAAAGTATCAGTCCATCCCAGGTGATGTCCTTTCTACACTGACAGATGCTCGTCTCGGAGAAGCACAAAGACACTGCCCCCAGCCAACTATGCATTAGGTTAAGATGATTTCTCTCTGCAACTTACAGATGATGACTTGAAAAATTTTCAAAGAGAGTATCTGACTTGAAAAATTTACAGAAAGGAGCAGACCTAAAAGAAGTTAAAACTTTCAGGAACACTGGGCCAAGGAAGCCTCCACACTTGGCCAAATTGTCTCACAGTAGCCTGAAAACTACTTACAGTTTTCAAAACAGGTCTTGGTGGAATCCGCCAAAGTCTGGATTGGGTATGATTAAGCCAAAGTATGAGAAGCATTCTATACTTTTGTGTCCAGCTTAGTCAGGGCTTGTGGATGCACCAAGAGACTGGGAAATTAATAACCACAAACCTCACACAAACAGACACCTCCATCACTACCACCAGCACTAGAGTATTTTCCAGTGCCAGACTAAGTTGTGTTTTTGCCCTAAATTGTGGAGCAACAGTTTGGATTAATTTGCTTTGTATTCTACGCAAGGTCATACCCTTTTCTGCAAGCGTACTTGCTCTTAGCCTGTGTAACATGGAAAAAAATGCCCAGACACAGTAATTAGACTCAAAGGTTCCTTCCAAGAAGGGTGGCAGTATACTGAATGCTTATCTACCCTCATTTCTCAAATACTTTGAAAAGGAAAATATCAAACTTCTAATTTTGGACCGTGAAAAATGCTAGTATCTCTGATACTTCTCTAATTTATTCTAGAACCCTTCCCTGTTACACTCCAGATTCCTACCATTATTTCCATACCTGCTTCCTCAGTATTTTATCTTCTTGCCTTCATCCCTTTGATCCCTTTTTTTTTCCTTTCCTTTTCCTTTTTGTTCTTGTCCTTAATCTTGCACTCCCCTTTCCGCATCCTGTCCCAGCACTATCTTCTTTACAATCTTCCAACAGATTCTGCTCTTTATTTTCCTACCTGTATTTATTTCCTGGCTGTGAGTTTTTATTTTTCCTTTCAATCCCCCTCCTTTCTTGTATCTTTTCCCTTCTAGAGCTAAAATGATACTCCAGCTATGACCTACCTGAAAAGAGAGTTACATCTTTTAAGTCCACTGTCAGTATTAAAGGGATGGAAAATATCTCAAAAAGAACTAAATGACTATTCCAGTCACTGTCCTGGACAAACAAGTGTAACTCCCATCAACAGCTGGAGGAGTTCAGCACCTGAGTCAAGTTATTTCCCATTTGCCACCAGTGACTGTTTGGGGAGGGAGTCCTGCTATAGCAATCTGTCCTCACTCTAGGGCACGGAGACAGACAGAATTTCATGCAGCGGCTGCAGGGTGTTGGTGATGAGAAAAACAACTCTGATAACATTAGTCCTTTCTTTACTCTTAACTGAGAACAGCACCTAACTGAAGTGAAAACTTTGTTGAAACTTAAAAAGTAAGGAAGAGGCCTGTATAAATAGAGACAGCTATGGTCCACTTCACCCTGGTATTCTGCTGGATCTTTTAACAAAATATCAAAACATCACAAGGAAAGTTTCTTGCATGGCATGCATTGTATAATCAATATCACTAGTAATGGAAGTCTTTCTCTTGGCTTCCAGTGAAGGAGTGTAACATCCTGTGAAAGGACAGAATTACCAGACAAGCAATTAGGTCAAGAGGATAAAAAGACTAAGAAGCATTAACTCCCTTAACTTCTTGAGATCTGCTCATCAAAACAGTAAATGTTTGCTTCTCAAGGCAAAACAAGCTAACAGAAATATGCACTAGAAATCATCTTTATGGCCAACACTACAGAGAAAATACTGGGGAACACTTTGTTTTTCATGGTGAATGAATCGCCCCTGTAACATTCCCCAGTCAAAAGCCCAGTTCCCCTTCCAGCTGGTGTTGCCTGGACAAGCTGGAGCTGTCTGTGCACAGCTCAATCCAACCTGCACACCAGATCTTACAAAATATTCTCTGTTTTCTTTGTCTTGCTCTTTTTATATTGCTTCTGGTGGTTTTCTCTGTGTGTTTTTGTTGCTGCTTGCTTCCCACCCTTACCACTCTCCAACTGCTTGCTGGGCAGGCACAGCAATACCATGTAAGGAACGCAGGAAAGAGAAGCATTCCTTGATTTTTCTGTGCACAGTAACTTGCATGACATTTGATCATAGACAGAGATTAAGTCATTCATGAATAGGGCCCAAAGGGAGGAACAACTCCAGAAAAACAACCCTCCTCAGTGCTAGTGAAGCATCCAGGACTCCACAATCATTACTGCCACACTTACAGTTCATAGCCGATCTGGCAAAGCAAGGAATCCAACTGCAGGCTCTGTGGTTTAAATAAAATGTATCTACAGCAGTTTGGACCAATGTTTAAAAATGTTCCATGTTGTTTTAGTCCAAGGACAAGCTTTTAAAATTAAAAGAAAACTTTGGCTTTAATTACAGATTAAAAGTGAAAGTTGTTTAAAAAGAATGCACATTCTAAGAACAGTAATAGAAGTAATTTAATATTTAAAACTTGTTTTTCTCTCTTTCAGAGTGTGACAAGTCTCCTTGTAAATATTTAAAATACAAGTTTGAGAGCTATTAATTTGTGGACAATATTTAGGGTGCTTCTGCCTTGCTTTTGTGAATCTTTGGCATAGCTCAACTTTTTCCTACATTTATCCTTTCAATCTAAAATAAGTGTCAGATTTTGATGCAGGTTGCAAAAAATAACCACAACTGTAACTTTTACCTCCTTTTCCCCTGAATTTTGTCACCACATATGTGTGATGCAGCAAATGTCACCACCCTATACATAAATGCAAAGGGTTTATTCCAGAGCAGCTACAAGCAATGTGATCCCAAAGTGGTTAGGTGCTACAATGGAGAAGCTGCTGCTCTTGGGATGATTTTCAGCAACAATTGCCCATCTGAAAATCATTAGTGCATAGCAGTGGATTTTCCACATGTTCATATGCTGGACAAGCAGGTTGCCCTTGAAGTATGGTTCCCCGGGGGAAGAAGGAAAACCCAGAGAAAAGTATTCTATTGTCAGATCAC
Source organism: Dryoscopus gambensis (assembly GCA_013389985.1). NCBI lineage: Eukaryota > Metazoa > Chordata > Aves > Passeriformes > Malaconotidae > Dryoscopus > Dryoscopus gambensis. The sequence goes on along the minus strand of WEIT01008573.1, from coordinate 48,250 downwards.
GGTTTCACTAGAGCCAGACAAAAATATGGTCAAGCATTCACTTGGCTGCTCTGCTGGCAAAACGATAGGGTACCGAAATGGAGACAGCTAACGAGGAAGGCAAAGAATGACTCTCAGGAAGAAGACCTGAAAGGAGTACAGATTATTTTTTTTTTTTCATTTAAAATCTCAGAAATAGGGGTAAGTATGCAAATGTAATGACTTTCAGATTACTGACCTTTTATTTTTATAAGGTCAAAAAGGTTTAGAAAGGGTAGTATTTTCCCAATAAAATCTCTCATCTTTTAATTCAGCTGTGTTTGAAGCACCAATAAGAATGTATTGAAAGACCCTAAGTAAAAAAGTGTATGATTCTAACTAGGCAGTATTTGTTATTTAATGCCCCATTAATCGATAATTTGGCTTGAAGGAAGAAAAAGAAGTTGGCAAAAAGGAATGGAATTCTTTAGCTCCTTGTTTTACTTAAGAAAAATTCCCAATGGGTTTCACTTAAACAAAGAACTTTAGTTTTCCACTGGAAAGACAAAAAGAAAATCTTGGTCTAGCATGTCCTGCCACATGCTTTAACTACACAGTAAAAGAGTATGTACTTGGATCCCAGGCACATTTCGAAAGTGTAGTATTTATTAGCTGCTCTGTTGCCAAGTTCCACTATTATCATTTTATTATAACTAAGGTATATTTTTACTAACTAAATTATATTTAAGTTTTTAGTTTAAGCATTTGAAGGTCTTGGAGTGTCACGTATAGCTGACATACAATATATCAAAGGCCTTTGTTGATTTTCTCCCTCCTCTCCTCTCCAAACAGTTACTCTGTATTTGTGAACTCAGGGTGTCTGATTTACCTAAACCCATATTCCAGCTGTAAAGACACGCAGGGGCCAAGGGAGCAAAATCCTTGGATGAAGCAGAGCTCGCCAAGGATGAAGGTGAGCCCTGTTACCAGATAACCCACTGCACGCATGTCCCTCACCCTCTGAAGGGCAGGACAAAGCCCTCTCTCCCTACTACACCCCTCAGACACCTTGCTCCAAACACGCCTCTCCCACCCTTTGGCCCGCTCACCTCGAGTTGGCTTTTTGCCAAGATCTCCTGTTCCCAGCTGGGCTGTGGGCTGGAGATGTTGTGTGGTGGGACGCGGGCTCCTCATGAGGAAGGGTGGGCAGGAGCCAGCAGCTCATGGGGAGTTTACCTCAGAAGACTCATCTCCCACATCTCCTGTAAAAGGATTTTTGGTCCTGTGGGGAGTGTGGAGCCTCTGTCTGGAGGCTGTGTAGACAGGATGGAAAGATGACATGGCCATGAGGCAAGAGAGGGTTTTGGTGGGCTCATATTAGGCTGGGTGCTGCCACTGCTCTGGACAGGGAAGAGGTGTTTTTCAGCAGCCATAAAGCCCACGGAGAGATGACAGAGCTCCCGAAACCTCAGCAAATGTAGCAATACTGCAGCACTGAATACAGCCTTTATTCTTCCTATTTTGTGCAAGGAATGAAGGATGAGGAGTACCCAAATATGAGCACTTACATTCTCTGAGGGTCACAGTCTGACCTGTGAGCAAAGATCCCACTGAAAGCAGCAAGAGTTCACAAAATGAAGTTTGGAAAGCTTTGCGAACACATGAACATTGTGTGTCAAATCATGTAGCATGCTTTGGGGCCAAAACACTCAAAACCCAGACCAGATCTTGGCAAATTGGATTTTTGCACTTCCAAGCACTTCCAAAGGGTTGGTTTTAAAACATATCTGAGCGTCTGTCCATCAATTATCAGGCGAAGGTAAAGGCACTTTGAGTGGGGTATCAGATATAATTATTGGCCCCTTCTGAAGCAAGAGGGAAGAGAATCAGGGGTGTGAATCTTTGCATTGAATGAGGTATAGATGAGTGAGAAATATTAATGACCTTTTCCCTATATAGATTCACAGCAAATGTAATAAACACAAATTAATGTTCATGTGCACTTGTAGCAGGGAGGAATTATCACTCACAGCCTCATTAGACAAGGAGTGAATACGGCATCAGAAAGGCTGTGACACAATACTAAAAGAAAAACAGGTTTATGAAGACACCTTCCACTTTTATTCATTTAAAATGTTTAAAAAACCATTTCTTCACTTTGGTTTAGAAAGCAAAAATAAGCCTTTGCATGAAACAAAGAATTACTGGGATCAATACCTGCAGGTCAGCATTGTCTTCTCTGCTGACTTCTGTGAAAAGGATTTTCAGCTTTGTGGAGGCAATCTGGAGCAAGCAACTCAGAAAGGTATGGGATTTGAAAGCAAGATATGTCACTATTTGTAGACAATACAGTTGTGAGCCTCTTTTCCTCTGTCTTTGCAAAGTTACTGCCATGGTGAACTACTGCACAGCTCTGCAGTGATGGAGTAAGCACAGCAAAACAGCAAGAGAACACACTTGTATTCCTTATATATCATCATTGTAATAGAGCATAAGGAAATATATGTGCGTCTGTGTGTATGTATATATATGAAAGGCTGCATGTCTTACAAACACCACTACAATCTCAGATGCTGGCCAGAGCAGGATGGATTTTTTGGTTTCTCTTCACTTCAAAAAGTGTCACTAAACATCCAGCACTACTGAGATTCAACAAGTAGGAAGCCCAGAACTATTGTAATTATGATATTGCAGACAGACAAGAGCTCCAGGCTTCACCCAGCACCCTTGCTCCCCCAGTTGACATAAGTTTCACAGGTTGCACTGGGCTCTCACTGACACTGCTGACACAAACAGGGCTGCAGACACTCAGAGATTTCCCTGATAAAGGAACAAAGGCTGTTGTTCTTCTGAAGGAAGTCCCTATTTGAAGATGATACCGGAGAAATGAATTAGTGATGCAGAGATCAACAGCTACACCAGCTAAACAGTATGAGTGAGAGAAAAGCAGGAAAAGGAATTTTAGTGTGTCTGTGTAACGGACAATCCACCACCACAGTGCAAAGCTGCCATAAACAGTCAGGAACAGACCATTTAATTTGCACACCAGCTCCAGAACCAGCTCCCTGAGCAGCCAGTCCAGACCCTGCATGGTGCAGCCCACAACGGGAAAAGCCAGACCCTGCTCCTTGGGGTAGGAAGAGCAGTTAGACAAACAGGGACCTGAGATGAAAGTCTCCCTGAAGTCAATGGCTGAGACAAATTCTCCAGCACACCAAGACCTCATTAAAACTGCCCGCAGTGTCTAGCCCACAAAGTACATCTAGTGCAAGGAGAGCAATCTTGCTGCTGTTTTGCAATGCATTACAAAATACCTTGGCTAGCAGAAAGAATTTGAGGCAATTTGCTCCTGAAGAGCCAGGTCGTGAAGAGCCTTCATTTTTCCAGCAAACTGGATTTAAGTTGACAAATGGTAACTGAGAGAGAAAAAAAAACCCTGACAAAGTTAGGGGAGATGGAGAAACCGACAACGTTTAACTTGATCTTCAAGGGTGTAAATCTGTCAATACCCACAAATGACCACAAGGCCACATGCCAGTTTTCACTCTGAGATACCATAACTAAGACATTTGGCTGGTACCTCACATTGGAAAGAAAGTTTTTACATTTAGAAATGTAAAACATTGTAACATTTAAGGAATTTTGGCTACAGCCCACTAGCCAGCCTTCCCCCAGCCTCAGCTAAGGGATTATTTTGAATGTTGCTTTGCTTTTCATGCATCTGTTGCCTAAATCAATGTGGAGGCATGAGGGAGGGACTGAAAATTGGCTCTAGAAATAGCGGTATATTTCAGTGTCATAACTAAGAGTCTTGGCAATCCCTTTTTTAACTTGAAATGTCAGTGCCATACCAAACGATCTGGTCATCATAACCTCAATTTCTGGCCATCAGTGAAAGAACAGATAAGAGTCTCTGACATCAGGTTTCAAGGCCACTGTGAAAAATTAAGGAAAACAGATTTCATGGCTCATTGGAATTTTGCTTTACCTATTTTTGTGTGTTTGTTTTCAGCTGTTCCAGCTTCAGCTGTTTATCTGATCTCTTTCTGTTTGAATAGTTTTTATGCTTTTCCCGATTTTCTACAATGCAGTTTACCTCTCCAGCTTTCTTCCCTGCTTTAAACTCCTGCTCCTTTTACTCACTTATACAAGCCTTTTGCATGCTTTGACTGTTAGCACATATTTCTCCTTTAGCAGACCTAAAGTGGTGATTTGATGCCAATTTAATGCCATAAAGCATAAAAGACCTCAACAGGTCTTCAGTAATCGCTGGTTATTTCCACATCTGCCTATTTATCTCATACTCAAATTTTTAAGTTTGTAGTGAAGTGGATTTCATATTACTGAATCCAACTCTGCTTTTCTGGATAATTGGAAATTGAACTTTACAGATGAACATTAGGCAAGGTTTTCCTGAACAGGTGTTTCTAAAAGTGCTCCCCTTTCTCCTTCAGGATGACAAAACTGTCATTCACAAACAATACCTGCAGGTTCCTGACATTTCCTGAATTGCAGGTACAAACTCATCCACAGCCCAGCATTAGTCCATGCAGATATCCCTTCAGTCCACTTCTCAAATTGCATCAAAACCCTCCCAAAAGCTTCTCTGTGAATACACATGGAAGATCAGAAGTCTGGTCTCACTAAACTGCTTTCATCATTATGTTTCTGGTATTCACATTATGGACAAATGACCTAAAAAATTTCAGTTAAAACACATAAAGAAGGTTTTGGGGTTTTTTTCAAATCACAGAATTACTTTCAAAACCCACAAACCTGCAAAGGGAAATAGGATTTGCTGGATCAGATAAGATTACTAGTCTATCTGGTCAGGCACATTCTTTTTAGAAAAGAAAATTTAAATGGAAGGAAGAAATGGTGAATGAAACTAATTTTTCATTTCAATACTGTATCAGTTTTTACACTATTTTAAGAAGAATCAAAAAAAAAATCTCACCCAAAAGAAGACAATCTGGTCTTCTTATTTACCTAATTTTTTGTATTACAATCAGTGGATAAACTCTACCATTTGCACCAGCACAAATACAATTTCTTAACCTAGCTGAGAACCATCAAAGACTGCTTTGGTGCAAGACCATGAAGACTTTCAAGTGTTTGCCACTTATATAAAAATCTAACCATGGTAAGGAAAATGCATGTGCTTGTGCATGTAAGCAAACACAGAAAGACCCAAATCCTTTTCTTTGTTTACAGCTATATGACTGAATACAAGCAGACTGCTTTTCACTAGTTTCACCACAGGCATAAAATATTTCAAACCCCAGGACTACTGGAAGCTCACAGTTTTTTTCACCAGTCATCATACTCCAAATTTACAAGCCTAACTCAGATGGTTATTACTGGGATGTACCTGCTTAAATCCCTTCCACAGATGGGAGAGTGAACACTGTTCATGCCAAGTTTCAGTCTGGATTGAATTTTTACAGCTGGGTCATAAATTTGCAGATTAAAAGGGTTCTAATGGAAACACAGGTACAACCTTAACTACAGCAACATGAACAGCAGCAATGTAACACTGCACGAGGGACAGTCTGTGCTACAAGCAGAATCCACCAGGAGTTACCCAAAGTCGCATTATTTCTCCCCAGCAGCGGTGGAAGGAGGCTGGGACATGCAGAAAACCCATGCCAGGTGTGAAGTTTCAATTCAGATGTTTTTCCAGAAAGAAGTGAAACTTTTATGGGCTTGCCATTCCTTTACGTTTACTGCCCCAGCCAGAATGTGAAAGTCCAGCCCTTTTTTCCCTCCTGCTACTACTCCGTCTCGCCTGTGCCTGCCTTGTCTGCACCCTGTCCCCTCCTGGTCACACTTTGTTGCACTGCACACAGATTAATATGTTAACCACCAAAGGCAGTGGTTAGTAATGATGAAGATTATAGATTTCATATGTAAAAGTGATCCACTGGGCAATAAAGAAGAAGATTGTCCCTGTAATTTCTTTTTCTTCATGCAGGTGCCATGGGCAGATGTCTTGGTGCAGGAACAGAGTCAGCTGCAGTCCCACAAGAGCCCTGAGGAGCAGAACAGGCACATTTCAGTGCTGGAGCAAGCATAAGTCTTGCTCGCAATCCAGTGATCTGCCTCCAGCCATGGCTTTGTCTGCTCAAAAGTGCTTCCCCATCAGTGATATATAAATTTAAGCATGTGACTTCTAAGCCACTGCTGATGAGGTGACAGCACACATCTCTGTCTTTGCAAGAGGTCTTGTGTTTTGCTCCTCTTTTTGCTCTTCCATGTATAAAATCATGCCGTATTTTTCAAGTTCATTGGCCTACATCTCCTCTTTGGCACAAACAGCTGATACTCACATTTTGCCGCTGGGTTTCCTGGGTAGAGGACAGAGCAGATACACACCCTCCTTTGTGCCTTCAGAAGCATGCTGGGGGACAGCTGCAGTGCCAGGGCCCCTCTGCATGCACACCAAGGCAGAGTGAGGCAGCCAGGCTACGGAGATATCCCATGGGATGCAAACCACTGCTCCTGCCTGGTGCTACCCTGCTCTGTCCCTGGCTCTTACACCAGGGCTGCAGCACCCAGGGGTTTCTGCTGCTCTGCTTGAGCTGGTACATCGCTGGTTACCTCATCTCATTATCTCCTCCGGGCCCCACTCTGCCCTCCTCTGTGAGCAGGGTTTCTTTTTGCAACACATGGAGTGTTTCTTTCTGCAGCAATGGCTGCAGCTGGCTGATGTTCACAAGGCCGAGGGACCCCTGAATCAGGGCAGAAACCACGGCAAGGCAGCACATGAGCCTGGTTTCTGCTGCAAGAAATCTGCATGCAAATTCGGCTACTGGGGAAAATCCTGCTCAGGCAGTGGAAGGGGAGAAGGAATCACATCCATTTCACTTAATGAGTTTTCCCAAGCTGTGTTTCACACACTTTTTAAATATCCTTAAATTAACTGCTAATTTTCTAACTAATTTCCCTATTATATTCATTACTAACCATGTAGTCTACAGCTAAAACTGGAAAACAGTCTGATTTATGACTATGTGCTTTTCCATGCACATAATTTCCTGAAACATTCACATTTTGGCTGGCCCTAGGTTTTAAGACCAAGCATAATTCTGCAGACACTCAGAACAATGGGAAAATGAGGATAAATATTTTTTTCTCCTTGAAAACACCTTCACTAAATGAGTGAGGCCTAAGGCTTGCCAGGGAACAGAGCTTGCTGAAGCCTGGAGCATTGACTAACTCTAAAGAGGAGTATTAAAATATATAGTTGTTAGACACTGGTGACAGCACCACACATTTTTCCTGCTGTGTCTGAGAGGGGTCTTGGGCATGCACAGGGATCTGATGCTTTTTTGGCCACTGCTGTGACTATTTGCATTGGGAAAATTTTAATGGTCTTGGAGAAACAAAGGCAGGCTTGCTGCACCAGCATGGGCAGTGACAATCTGTGGCCATGGAAACATGGCTGGTGCCCCGATTTTTTTGGTGTCTCTGATTTTTTTGGTCAGATGTTGTAATCTTTTCCATTTCAAATTATTCATCAGAATGATCAGAAGAACATCTCATTCTCTGCAAGAATAAAGCTATCGGGAGTCCTGACACATGCTGCTCTGAAGCAAGCTGATTTGAAGAAAATCCTCCGCCGCCAAACAACTGCCTCAAGACAGTTTTTACTGAAGCATATGGAAAATTTGCCGTGACATCAACAGAAGCAAAATAGAAGCAGTGCCCACAGTCCCTCTCTGCTCTGTGGGGTCTCCACAGCAATTATACCTGAATTATAAACCAAGCACAAATATGCTGCTATTTGAAGCACATCTTACCTTCACAGAGACCAATCTCGGTAATCTTTAATATTTTAGGTTTAAAGGGGAAAAAAAGCCTTAAACATTCACAACCTTTTGCATCTGAAAACAAACAGATAAAACAAGGATGCACAGTTTGTGCCTCCAGCATCTGTGAGAAAACAAATAACTCTCTTTTCCCATAAAACTAACCACTAAAAGAAGGGAGTGGAGAGAAGTGGCACAGGAAAGTTGACACTTCTGGGAGTGCTGCTTCCCCTCCCAGCAGGGCTGGCTCCAGGCAAAGCTCTTCCTTGCTGGCTGGCAGTCCCTGGGTGCCCAGGCTTTTGCGACAGAGCTCTGCCCCCAGCTGTTGTTGTTCCCAGCCCACTCAGTGCTCTCTTCCTCCATTCCCCTACCTCAGTGAGGTAGGAACTGCTACCTTCCCCCCCCCAAAATATTCAGTTTTGATGAAGCACTGTTTTTCAGGGTCATGTGGAAATAATCCTGACCCATTCCCCTTGCAGCTCAGGTAGAGAGAAACCAAGAAACCAAAGAGAATTAAAAAACCAGCTTTTTTGATTTTTGGTGTTTGAACTGAAAGAAATGCAAAAAGTGAACCAAACTAGCAGGGAACGGGTTGGATCTTTACAGTTCTCAGGTTTGGGCTATCACATATGGTACACTAAACCTGACACTTCCCATGTAGTAAAGACATTTCCTTTTATTCTTTCTTTAGAAAAAACAACAGAACAGTACATCACACACAATCTTCTCCTCAATTCTCAATTCCATGCTATTTTAGTGTTGACGCATCAGGTCATGTAATAATAAAATTCCTGTAGAAATACGATCTTAACTGCGTAACCTTCAAATTGCAGTTATGCTGCTGTGTTCATTTAATACTCTACTTGACATTCACCTTTTACATTTCACTTCTGGATGACATTAAGATCTGCAAAAAAGCCCTCCTTCAGCTCTCCCAGGCTACCACTTATTTCAAAGTATCCCCAAGGTCTCCAGCACCGTTTAGATCAAACTTGCAAAAGTCACTGCTGTGAGCAGTTTTTGCGGGTCCCTTGAGTTGTTTCTGAAAACAGGTTCCATTGTGTTTGTATTATGCTTTCAAATTTTATGGCTTATTTTTAAATTACATGTTAACTTCTAAAAATGTTAAATTGCGAGGAAAAGTTGGCAAGGACCACACAAAATCACGGCACTGTTCTGCAGCTCGTGTGTCTCTCTATAGTACTTATGTGCATGCCTACAACCCTACATTTAAATGCTCTGTAGGAATGTGGGCCTGATCCTGCAGCGTGCCGAGGGTCTCATCAGAGGTGCTCAGCATGCTGTAATAAACGACCCAGGATCATGCTTTATAAATCACCAACTTTGCAGGATCCAAAGGAAAGAAAGAAAGGAAGGCAAGAGGAAATAAAAAGTCAGTAGAAATGAAAACATCAGAAACAGAGCACACTCCTGCGTATAAATGTCTAAAAATAGAGATCAAACATCTTCAAAAATCAGCCAGTCATTCAAATGTTCGTTTAAAACCACCCTCTTTTCCAGGCCTGCAAGTCTTTAATTTTCTCACTGTTTTTATTTGTTCTGGCTTTTCTACTGTGCTAAGTAACATATAAAGTGAAATCAATGAAAAGCTTGCCTAGAGAAAAAGGACTCCCTGTCCTGCCATTTTGCCTCTTTCTCTCTTAATTTTGCTTTCCTTCACTAGACAACAGTATCCCAGAAAACTGGGAATTTTTCATTTCCTTGTGCTACAACGCTGCAGAACATTTTGTTTCTGCAGGTGACTGAGGATAGGGTACTCAGGGAGCACTGCAGTGTGATTACAGAAAAGTCAGCATTTTAGTGATCTGTAAACCAAAGACTGATGTTGCCTCTTTAGATTTATATACAGCCTCACTGCAAACATTATTAGATCTTTTCCTTGTAGATTTCTGGAGTGCTTGTTGCAGTCAAGATTGTTGTTTCTGCATGCATTTGCACAACAAATACAGGCAGACAAGTCTGGTTTCAGTTATTCCTGTCACACAGAGAACCTGCTGTGAGTGACAGCATGCCAAGCAGTTAGTGAAAACTAGTTCTCCAATACAGCTTTTTAACTAAACAAAAACACTGAACCAAGCCTTTCAGTCATCAGTTTAAGATGCATATTTGACTGACTATATATATTTATGTATTATACCTGCACCAGGATTAATCTGAACTGAAATGTCCTGCTTTAAGTGAACCCACTTGTGTATGTCATGTTATGTACATGAGAGTATCAGCTTATGATAGAAAGACTTACAGAAACCTGTGCCATACCTGAGGATAGCTGCACTCTTCCCTGGCTGCTCTGCTCTCCCTGCACTGACCGCCCACACCGCCTCCCGCAGCAGCTCCCTGGCTCCCCAGGCCCAGGGATATGGCAGTGAGGGCACTGCACCTGTGAGGGCTCCAACTTGGGGTTTGCTGCTCCTGCTCCAGCACTGAAACTGCTCCCCATGAGCTCACCATAATCATGCGGAGGTATAAAACGAGGCTGCTCTGCTGACAGTCAGTTATACAGCCTGTCCTTGATCTTTATGTGGGATTTCCCAGTTGCATGAAGCTGGAGTAGCATATGGTCCCGTGTTTATAAGCATGTTAATGACTGAAATGGGAAACTCTACAACCCGTTTTCCTTATAAATTTTAAACTGCAATTTCTTGTTTTTGTTATTGGACACTGCCCTTGTACGCTGTTAATTTGGCGCAGGCTGTTGAGACACACGTGGCCACACTGACCCCGGGCGCTGGGCAAACAAAGTAGCTCCAGACACACTGATGTACCTGAAATCAGGGTCCAGCCCATAATCAGAACCAGACAGGGTGAGTAAGCTTTCTACTTATGATCTGCCATGAAAAGTTACCCTTCCAGGGAAGCACAATAAAGAATTAGTTTCAACTCCAGTGACTGCCTGTCCTTAGAGGCACAACGATCTTGCCAAACTCAAAAATAAAACATCAATCAGTTTTCACTCTGTACTTTTTGAAATACTGCTTAAAATGTCTTTATAAATTAAAACATCTAGTAAGGACTTGACAATCCTGCAAAATCTCCTTTGTGTTAAAAATCAGCCGTTTTGCTCTACAAAAAATTGCAGTGGGGAACTCCTTCTAAGAGGAGATATCTCAGTTAAAAATACACTTGCCACTTTCAGGAGAGTAAGAGTTGTAAAGTCAGCCATTCCCTGTTATTTTCTTAATCAAAATGTATTACAGCTATTTTTGAAAACACAGATACAGGTCTGGTACACAACTGCACTGAGAACTGCCAACCCAGGTATTCAAATTACAAATAAAAAGCATTTAAAAAGTAAATAATCCTCATTTATCTCTCCCTACCTAACAATCATGTGGATAATTTCATCTGTTTGAAGGTAAGTTTCATAAATGGACGGTAACTTGAAAATATCTGCTTTGTTAATGAAAAGCTTAATTCCTGCATGTCATAACATCATCAGAAAACCATTAATGGGAACTGTCATCTTGTACCTGAAAAAAAAGCCCATTTGTACTTATATTTCCTGAATGTTCACATATATATAGCAATGATATAGCAAAAAATATCATGTATATACATGATCTTTTTTTCTTTCTATATACTGCTTGTCTGCTTTCGAAGTGCAAAAAGAATGAAGCTGTATCCTAAGAGTTGCTGCTCTGTTCTCAACAAATGTGAAAATATTAAGGAAGATATTTAGGAACTGACTCAAATACAATCTCAAGAGGAGTTCCAGGAATGTCACAAACTTTAGGGACAAATATACTAGTTTTTAGTCATTCCAGCACAGCTGGTGAATTTACACAGTTACAGTGTGCCTCTCTCAGCTGTCACATTAACGGCCATATTTTTCAGTGCAGCTTGAAATTTGTCAAGAAGAACTTAATCCAGTAGCAAATTTATTATTAATTTTAAAAAGTCATTGCGTCCATTTTTAGGTTATGGTATAAAGTACAGAAAAACAGAAGTTTACATATCTGAGCTGCTGCATCTGTTCTTGAGTAACTTTTCACTTAAAAATAAAACTTGGCAGACAATACACTTGTAATGCAGACCAAATGCATTTGGTATGTTGAGAAAAAAAAATTACATGAGTTAATTTTGAGTTAATTTTGAAACTTATTAATTGTGCATGCACAATTCTTCCTCCCCATGAGACCCCATTTCTCTGCAGGGCCTCCACGCGCTCCTTGGTCATTTCCAACAACCTGCACACACAAACATCCTCCTAATCCCCACCACAGAACTCAGTCTTGTGGCCCCTCCACATGGACAAAAAAACCCACAGGAAATGTGCCAGAAAAGAGAGAGCAAAGGCTGCAAACTTGAGAGGCTGCAAAGGCACCCGAACCTGCCTGCCAAGGAAGCCAAGCGGAACCAAGTACAAAATCAAAATCTGTGTTAACTTTACTGCAAAACCCTCCAGTACTTTCCAGCAATATCCATCCCTAAAGTGATGCTGGCCTCAGGGTGGTCCCTGGCAGAATAACCTGACAAGAAAGGCCCAGAACAACTCATGGGGTGCTGCGCTGAGTGGAAACCCTGAGACACTAGTGGGGACCTTTAGAGATTGGGGTGCAAAACTTCATTTTTTNTTTTTTTTTTTTTTTTTTTTTTTTTTTTTTTACTTATGCCCCAAAGAAATACAGAAGAAGTTTCACAAGATGAGCCTTCCAGCATTCCCTGCCTCACAGGGACTTGAGCAAGTCCTGATCTTGCCCTGATTTACAGCAATTTACTGGCATGAACCAGGCAGTCCCATGCGCCTTGCTCTGACTGGTATCACAGTGGATGATATTACATCATGTTTTTATGTTTTTATTGGTAAGATTAAAATAATAAACTATGCGTAACCCTTCAAAAACCAGTTAGACAAGGCCAAGTCTTGCGGCCCCTTAACTCAGTGCACTGAATCTGGAGAGTGATGCAGAAATCAAGTCTACAGCAATGCCTGTATTCCTAAGAGATGCATGAGCACCAAAGGGTCACATACTGGACAAGGCACTCTGGGGACAGAAAAGGTGCTGTACAACAGGGGAAGGTGTTCACATGTGCTCCACTGAAGGGCATATGACTTGTTTAAGTGCCACAAACAGCCACCTTGAAATTTCAAAGCCCTCCTCTTCCTCCTAGCTGGGGCCATGAAGAACTTCAGTTCTCCTTCTAGTCCTCCCTTATTGTAATAGAATGCTCAAGAGTTTTCTCCTTCCTTAGGCTCATCTTAGTGCTGACAAAAGGTGGACTGTAAGTGTCATTTCAAAAATTATCCCCATTGCTCCATTTGAAAAGCAAACCAGCTTCATTTGTGGTCAATAACAGCACTTAAGTGTTATACTGCAGGTAGAACTTCTCCAGAGAATGAAAGGGCGGACAGGATTTATCTACTCTGATACGAGAGGATGGACAGGAGTAATCTACTCTCATGCAAGAAGATGGACAGGAACTATCCACTGTCATATGAGAGAATGGACAGAAGTTACACAGTCTCATAGAAGGCACGATCAGGTGACACTTATTCCAGGAGACACTGTCTACTGAAGATGTCTGTAACAGAAATCATGCAGAAAAATATCCCTTACCTGTCCGATAGACAAAATTGCCTTCTGTCTCTGATGATGATGGAGACACCAGTTCTTCTTCAAATTCATTGGAACTAAATGAACCGGAATGATTCCTTTGCCTTGTTTTTTCCATCATAGCTGCATTAGTAGCCATGACATGTCTCAATGAGTCATTTAGGTAACGATTCAGCAAGCTGCTTTTGTATTTGGGGGGTGACACATAATCCTCGTTGGCACTTGTTTCTGGTCTCACTCCTGTTTTTATTACTGAACTTTCAGTTTTAATCACAGTGTGATGAACTGGTTTGTTATATCCCCCTTCATTCATAAGGTTTCTTGGAGGATTTTCTCCATCTAAAAACAAAAGAACAAAGATACAGTAAAACACTGAGTACCTAATATTTAACATGAGGCTTTCTCTACGTGTTTTGAATTGTGATAAATATAACTAAAACTAGACAGTAACTTCAGCATTAGACATTGATTTCCATTTTCTTCTGTTCACACATTGCTCATAGTAGTTCCCATGTTTCTCAGATGTTCCAGCTATTCAAAATTAATTAGGTGTAGAAAACAGTCTTTGAGCCTAATTTGTTCATGAGTAACACAAGGCAGGCAGAAAAAAATTGAAAAGTGCCCTAACTCAACAATAAGGATTTAAAAAGCTGTGTGACTAAGCAGAATTCTTAATGTCATAACTTGAAATCTGGTTTGCCTGAATATCACAGCATATTTAGGTGCATCTGCTTAAACTGTACTCTTGTAATTATTCTGCAAGCAGTCTTTCCAAGGGAAGTGAGTAGAAATTTGAGTACATTCTCAAATTTTTCAAGAAGTGTGAGTACAGACTGAAATTGGAACAAAGGTATTTGAAATTGAGTACAAATTGAGACATACTCTTCTAAAAATTCATACAGATTTCTGATAATGTTCTGTAGGATTTGTTCTTGTCATTGCATATCCATGTCACAACTGTCTAAAAAAAGTACTCAAGACAGAATTCTATTAAAAATACAGCGTACTTTAAAAAAAAAATCCTGCATTTGTTAATTTAAGTACAAAGGAGAATTTCAGTGCACCCTTTATAGAAAACAGTTGCTAGCAAAATATATGAAATAAATAACAGTAATATTCAGTTTACCATCTAGTACGTTTCAATGAAGTTAATCAGACTCTCCTGTTAAAGATGTATATTGCTATAGCCCTTCCATCAAGGAAAGTAACAGTCAAGTGATTCCTCATTTCTTTATGCCAACGAATGTAATCAGTCTTTTTCCTTTGATACAGATTAAAGGAATAGGCTTGTAGAATGTAATGAACTAACAATCATCTTTCTAGCAACAATGAAATATAATAACATGCAGCCAGATTGTCACCTTGAACAACTTACACAATCCTGCTTTGCAAGGCTGCATGGTAGTTGGGAGCCAAAAAAGGCACCTAATTCACAAAAAAAAAGAAAAGAAAAAGGCTGATCCACTGAGGGTGTTTCGTTATTAAAAATTAGAGCTAACTTATGGTATCTAATACTTTCTAAATATATTTTAATCAGTTTAGAATTGATGAAGAAGCTTCAACAAACCTTCAGAGCATGAGTCATCGCTGCTCACGCTGAGTCGCTCAGCATTTCCCTGGACATATTTGTTGTACAGTTTTATTCGTAAAGCCCAGCTAAGATCTGGTTGCCTGACAGTGTTCTTCAGGCGACGTCTTGCATTGGCAAACCAGTTTGATACCTGCATACAAATGAGTGTGTTAGTTTCCCTTGAAAATTGCACAAATAAAAAAATCCATAGAGCTCTCAAGAGTTTTATGTATGCTTGGAGGATACAGCAAACGAGAAATGTGAACACAAGTCCATGAAACTACCACTGACCAGAGCAGGAACCTCAGACAAGAAGGCAAGTTCAGGCTTCCCACCCCTCCCAAGTGTTACCAAAACCACATTATCACAAGGTTTCAATTAAGGTGTCCCAAATACTAGTTTTATATTCATCTTTATTTTTATTTTTTATTTTAAAGATAAAGCCCTGAATTCCAATATGAACCTTCAGTATATTACCAACTTCCTAAATTAAAACTAATGTCTAATATTCAGGAACTTCCTTTCATATTTATATAGGCTACAACAAGGCTGTTGAACAGAAAAAGACATTCTGAATTTGTATATAAAAAAGCCCAAATTTTCCCTTGTAGTTTAACAGTGCTCTTAGTCTGACAAGCCGTGGGCATCACGTAAGTCTTACACAGAGTACAGCATTCTTTGACTCACTGCAGAAATCAACCATTTGCTCTACAGAGCAGCAGATTTTACAAACTCTTTTTGTTGTGGACACTCTAAAAACCAGCGAAGATGCAAACTCCTCACAAGGTGGACTATTAAACAATAGTCTGGTTTGTCTTCCTTCTGAACTGCAGAGCATTTTCTAGAGTCTGACATAGCAAAATGCACATGTTAGTATCCCTCTAGCATACAGGCTCATCACAAAATCAGGCTCAAACACTAGTATTTTACAGTGTTTTAGGCAGTGAATGAGCAAAAGGGCACACTCTACCCTTCTGTGCCAGCAGTGCTAACCAAATGGGATGCATGTACTTGCAGTGACTTTGCACGAAAGCACACCTGAGAAAATGCTGGCCTTGATTCTACTGAAGCTCAAAAAGATAGAAAACAGAAAATATTGACAACTATATCTTTACTGTGAGCAAGAGCAGAGGCAAGCAACCTACATTCTAACAATATTTGCTTAATGATAAATAAGGTGTTAAAAGCGCTATTTACGTCTTGCAGGAATAAGTGTATTTTGACAAGAAGGAGGCAGAGTAGCATCACTTGCAAAGGAGAATGTAAAGAGTGAGAGCAGCCTGCAGCCCTGCTCACATCTTTGTGTTGTGAACATGCACACAGAGGAAGCTGAACTAGAGTAATCATATTCTGACCTGGGAATGATCATACCATTTAATTTACATCAACCTGCAAAGCAAGTTCATACATGTTTTATCAATACATGCTACCCCACCTAATAGAGTACCAAACTACAAACCTTAGTGCTGGATTTTGGCCCTAGTTTTGTCATCTGTCTATTGTAGCTAAGGTTACTGTATAAATCACACAGAAGTATCTGTCTAATTATTCTGGATCAATAATCTCGTCTAAAGTGATTATGAGAAAAATAAACACTATCTGCCTAAAGAAAAGGCAAAGCTTCAGTTCACAGTCCCAGCTAGAACTCAGCAGTGGTGCCTTATGCCTGTCACTTTGATTTTACTTAAAATCACATTTACATGAAACAGGGCTCCACAGAAAATACAGTGAGCCCTGGATCAGTGCTCAGACGCCAAACGTAACTTTATAAGCCATGTAGTTTACTATGACAGGTTAGAAAACCAAAACTGTAGCTGGCAGAGTAAATAATTTTCATTCTCTTCTGAGGCTATTTGCTTATAATCATCATATTGACACAGTAATTTTTACAGTAAATGAGATAGGGTGGGCTGGAATCCATGTACTTTCTAATGCTGTTAACAAACTCACTCCAGACTGCTCAGCTGAAGCAGCAGTCACCTGCTGCATGACAGTGTAATTCTGAAATCAAGTATTTAATAGTAGAGATTGATCAATCCAGGGTCCCGGTGAATAGGATTGCAGTTACTGCAGCATTTTACCAAACTGACAGCTCTCCAACCTCTCACAAGAAAGATTTCATTATGCTTCATTTTATTACATACTGAAATTTTTCATCAGTGAAGTGCCATTTACAGGAAAGAAAGATAGGGTAGTATTAGTGTGATTCATACATAAAAGCAATTAAATTTAGCAGGAGTGATTTCTGCATGGTACTTTTGGTTTATTTTGGGCTCATTCTTCCCATGCCATTGCTTTGCTTTCTGCATATCAATATGAAAAGATGAGTCATATTTTAAGTCTCCTGCTATGAGAGGAGGGAATAGTAGTATTTGATCATTATTTCATAATGAGATAAATATATTGCACCTTGTCCTCCCGCTCTTTATGGAGCAGATGATTTTAAGTGCCATCACACAGCGTGTTAATAACAATCAGGGGATCAGGCCCAACCAGCAAGGATCTGTGAAACGCAGGACCTGCTTAACCAACCCAATCTTCATTTATGACAGTGTGACCCACTTAGTAGATGAGGGAAAGGCTGTGGATGTATCTACCTGGACATCAATAAAGCCTTAGACACCACATCCCACAGCATTTCCTGGAGAAACTGGCTGGCCATAGCTTCAATGGGTGTGCTCTTGGCTGGGTGACTGAGGTAAAGCTCACAGCCCTTACAGTGCTGTGCTTTGCACTGGTAGCTGGAAGAGTGCTGATACCACCCCTGCAGTGCTACAGGCTGGGGGAAGAGTGGCTGGAAAACTGCCTGGTAGAAAAGGACCTGAGGGTGCTGGTTGACATCAGCTGAACATGAGCGTGTGCCCAGGTGGCCAAGAAGGCCAATGGCATCCTGGCCTCGATCAGCAAGTGTGGTGTCAGAGACTGGAATCCTTTGGCATATGGTCTTGTTTGCACCTTAATTTTAAGAACCGGACCGTAACATGTGGCCAGCAGGACCAGGGCAGTGATTGTACCCTTGTACTTACTGAGCACTGGTGAGGCCACAACTCAAGTGCTGCATCCAGTTCTGGGCCCCTCAATTCAGGAAGGACACTGAGGCGCTGGATAGAGTTCAGAGAAGGACAGTAGATCTGGGGGAGGGTCTGGAGCACAAGTCTGATGAGGAGCAGCTGAGGGAGCTGGGGGTGTTTAGCCTGCAGAAAAGGAGGCTCTGGGAAGACCTTACTGCTCTTTACAACTGCCTGAAAGGAGGTTGTAGGGGGGGGGGTCAGTCCGTTCTCCCAAGTGATAAGTGATAGGACAAGAGGAAATGGCCTCAGGTTGAATCAGGGGAGGTTTAGATTAGATATTGGGGAACATTTCTTTACAGAAAGGATTGCCAGGCATTGGAACAAGCTGTCCAGTGAAAGCCACTGTGGTTGAGTCACTGTCCCTGGAGGTATTTAAAAGAAATGCAGACGTGGTGCTTAGGGACATGGTTTAGCAGTGGACTTGGCAGTGCTGGGTTGATGGTTGGACTTGATGGTTAATAGAGGTCTTTTCCAACCTAAACGACTCTATGATTCTGAAAGAACTTCATGTCAGCTTTTAGAAGAGAAACCTTCTACTAAAGCATGAAGCAGCAAATTGACTCTAGAAACTCTTATCCCAAATGCAATTACAACAAGACTCATTAAATCCTTGGAAGAAAGGAAAGTTAGTCAAATCCATTTAAGAGATTTTTAGGCTTACTCTATGATGTGGTAATCTCTAGGTGCTTTCCTGCTCTTGGGCACTGGTGCATGTTGCTGGAAAATCCTGATTTCTAAGACATCATGAGGTTCAACACCTCTCTCACTCCTCAGTTTTGGACAACCTCCAGGTGTGTGAACTGCAATAGGCTGCATGGCCACAGGCTGCACCAGTCAGCATGCTCACCCTGACCTCCAGCCACCACCTGTCTCCTTCAAAGACAACAACAGTTTTACCATCCATTTCAACCAGCCCCAAATATTACATTGTCTATCCATGTGGTCTTTAAAAACCTGCCTGCTGTAGGTCCTACTCACAAAGAGTGCCAGTTTGCACCACGCTTACCTAAACCATTACAAAAAGAAACAACCAAAGCTGCCAAAACCATCCAACCTTTCCCATGGTCCCAAGCTGAGCTACTGTGACCTCCAAAAATAATTTAAAAAAAAAAGAACAAAGAAAGATTTAGATAAAAGCCAGTGGGAAAATCTTTGTCACATAAACCACCCAAGAACTAAGAATCTTGAAAAAACACATGATGAAACTCACTACTCACTACTCTTGTAAAGTAACAACCCCGCAGTTCTTTGAGAAGTAAAAAGACAAAACCCAAGGGGAATGATAATAGATGTGCTTTCCAGCATTCATTTTTTTACAGCAGTTCAGTTGTTCCCTAAGAGCATCAGGTACTTATATCAGCATCATGGAATAGTGACCCTCTGGCTTTACTTCTGAAGACACATCTTCAATTTTATTGTAATTTGTTCTGCTTCAGTGCTTAAGAGTAGCCAAACTTTTAGAAAAGGAACAGACATCAAGCGATTCTCCTCCTCCAGTAATCCAGATATGCCTCTATAAATCTGAATACTATTAAATCCATAGCAGCACATGACCGATATACTAATCCTTGTATTGAAAAAAACTTCTTTTCAACAATACACCTATTCATATTTCTTTCTGGAAGGAATATACAGCCATTTTTCTTTTTTATTTCACAAGAACATCTAAACCAAAATTTAAAATAAAATAAATCAAGCACTGTGGTAATAACACAAATGAAAATGTAGTATATTAATAGGACAAATTATTGGATTCTGAATTGGAATCTAATTGGAGTAAAACATAAAATGCCTTTTCAAAACTATATTGCTTTTTTGGTTTCCTGCTTTGGCAGTTGTGGAAGTAGAAAACTTTGGACTGTTTGACTGAAATCTGCAATAACATTCGCCTTGAGGACTCCCAAAGACCTTGTTGGCCTGCACAGGAGTAACTCAGCCCAGAATTTGCCCCAGGTTTTGCTACCACTACTTAAAAAACAACATGATTTATGATTCCTGCAAAATCCTTGAAAGAGTCTTGACTTTTCTTTGACTGAGCACTGCAGTCAGACATGCATCTGGAATAATCCCCTTGGCAGTGCTGTGCAATAGAGGTCAAAGTAAGAACAAAGAACAAGAACAAAGGGTAAGCCAAAGTATTAATGAAGCAGAACAAATTAATTTAAAATCAGCCAACTGGGTGATAGCAAAACTAGTGAAAATAAAGTTGTGGGTGATTTGACTTGCAGATACTAATAACAACAGTTATTTGCATCTAGATGCCATTAGTTTGTCCCAATAACAAAATTAAAAAACAGGGCTGGATGTTCACCTCTTTGTGTCACAGAAGAATCAGTTTTATCTATGCCAAAAAAAAGCTGAAAAAGCTCCTTTGGATAGATGGTACATATTAGAGTAAGGTTTGTTAGATGAAAGAAAAGAACAAGGAGAAGATTTACATCTGTATTATCAATATTACTGTGACCAACATCATCTTCCAAGCAGCTCCTGAAGACCTTTTCCAAGATCATCAGTCAGGTGAAAAACAAAAACACCCCAACCATTCATTCCCTAAATAGCATTTTGTCAGAACCTCAAAGAGATATTCAACTGTATCTTTTGCCTTTCCTAGGGCTTGTGACGACGAGGTGTTAGCACATGAGAGATGCTGGGAAGAGGTGGCAGCTGTCAGCAGTCAACAGCCTCCACAGGAGTGGAAAGCTGTGGGAGCAAACGCCATGGGACAGCACTGAGAAATGTAAAAAGCATAGAAAATATGAGACAGGTCAGCAAACGTGAAGGCATTTAACCCAGAGAAAACATCATACACTGCTTCCTGGTTCTCCAACAATGTCAAACAATATTACCAGATTAGAAAAACAAATTATAGGCAAGCCTGGTTGATGCTTTTGCAAAGTGCCCCTCCTGGACAGAAGGAAAGCTTTCCAACAGACACCAAAGCCCAGTCCCAAACCTGCTCTTGGTTATACCACTAGTCTGAAAGAGCACAACCCTCAGGAAAGCTTTTTCAGATGTACCCCGTGTGACTGAGATCACACCCTGGCATGCTCGCTCTCACTCTTAGAGAACAAAAATTTTGAACTGGATTACAATCGTGTTCTTTTTGAGCATCCAAGAAGTAGGTGTGGGGTGTGTGTTGCTTAGGTCTTTGAGGCTCAGGAATTACTGCTGGTGCCAGACATATGTATTTACATCTAATACAGATGCTATCATATTCCTGGATTAAAAGAGCATTGCACACAAATGATGGAAAAAATGCCTGGGATTTCTCTTTGATGTTGCGCTTCTGTAAATGAAGATAGATGTGACTGTTTGCACAGTTCTTTCAAATATTACAGTTCATAGAAACAAAACTATGGTCAAATTCAGCTTCAGCGCAAACTCACTAGAGTCACAGGGATCTAACAGAGCTAAAGGCAGCCCTCCCTGATTCTTTTTAATTTTATTCTACATCTTACGTAGATCATAAAACTCTGTGGAGTAGCGGCCATGGCTCACTTGATGCTTTTATAAAGGGTAATACATCTTATCCCCATCAGGATTTATCAAAGCTGCAATGAGAGAAATTCTGCAAAAACCCACCATTTTTTTCCCTTCTCTGTTCATTCCAAGGCATTTTTAAAAGAACAGCAGAACTCCTCAAGATGTCATAATGTGAAAGTGTCCCAACATATATTCTGGGTATGTATTTTAAATCTCATGTAAAAATACACGGATATTCTAAGAGCCACAGTCCAATAAAGTATTCCTATTGAACTGTGCCATTGGCGGGACAGTGTTTATGCAATCATAGTTTAAACCTTTCATGTATATTTTTTAAAAGCAAAAGAAGTTTTTTTAACTATATCCTCCAGTTATAACTGGCATTTTCTGAGACATTAATATTATTTTTGTCAAAGCTATAGTGTTTTTCCTAGTGCAATAGTTTCATAGTGAGGCACTGAAGTGTAAAAATTTCCCGTTTTGCCATTACTAGAATTGAACTTCATAGCACAGGTTTTTTTGAAGGAGCACTCAAAATAATAAAGCTGAATTACCACCTGCTTTTTTCTAATACTTTAGGTTACTTTGATCTCTTTGTGTCCTTTGTAAAGTAACACATAATGTGTTAAGCAGAGTGATGAGGACCCAATCCTGCAAACACATGGGTTTCATTTTACACACCTAGCAGTAGCTTGCAGTAAGGAAATTAGATTATTCACAATGCATAAATCTTTGCAGCATCCAGACCTGAGATAGCATCACTCGGCAACTGATAGCACTTAACCACATATTTGAATAGAGTGCCAGATGGCAAAGAGAACAAAGAAGCAAGATTTATAAACATTTGCAGCAAACTTTATGCCTCTTACAGCAAGACAACTGCCAGTCACTTCAGGGGAGTATTACCTGAGAGCAAAACAATTACTCCCCATGTCTAATTACATTACAATGATAATTCCTGCAAGACCGTGAAGCACATTCACCGTGCGCTGAGCCACAGCACACAGTGTGTATGGTAATGCCGACGTCTGTGCGACAGGTGATGACAACTCTTATCAGAACAATAGAATAGTTTCCATCCTAGCCCCTTTTCAAAAGGAAAGAGCAGTTCCCTGCAATTTCCTCAACAATTCCTATTCTGTGCTGAAATCTCCTATGACTGATTTTTTTTACTTGAGAATTTTTAAAGACTAGGCAAAAATATTTTCATTGTATTGATGAATGAGATGAAAGGATGAGGCCATCTCTTCCTAGGAGGGCAAGCACATACTTTTTGCTGATTGTCTTTAGCACTTCTCCAGCCAGAATAGCTCAGATGTGGTAATTCTTGTTCGAGGGAGACAGTCCTGGTGGGGTGGGGGAGCCCAGGGGAGAGTGGCAGAAGGATGTGCGCAGGCCTCCTGGTCTGGCTGGCTGCACTGATGCTCCCCAATACCCAGAACTGTCCCTTGCTCAGCTCACAGAGGAGCTTTGGCAGATGCTGTCCCCATCCCTCCCATCCATGAAAACGCCCCAGAGCGGCGCTTGGAGGTGGGGGTAAGGGGTTCCCTTCCTTACCTGCACCAGGGTCATCTGGGAGCCGAGGGCCAGCAGAATCTTCTCGGTCTTGGTGGGGTATGGGTTGTCGCGGTGCTTGTAGAGCCACTGCTTGAGCGGCCGCGCCATGTCCTGCAGCGCCTGCCGCTTGTGCCGCACCTTCCCGCCGCTCTGCCGCGCCCT
>WEIT01008573.1:0-22621 GCA_013389985.1 Dryoscopus gambensis | reverse complement strand
CTGCCGCTCCCCGTGCCCGGGGGGAGTCACCGCCGCCGACGGGACCCCAGCAGCCCCAGCCAGGGCACGGGCCCCGCCCGGGCAGAGAGGCGTCGAGGGGCGGTGCGTGGAGGGGCGGTAGGAGTCCGGCCAGGGGCATCTGAGGGTACGGCAGTGCACGGCTGGGCAGTTCACTGTCTGTATGGGGGAGTCCCCCGGGGAAGGCGGCTGAGGACACCGGCTGGCGTCACACTGCCCGCGGGAGAGACCTCCGTCGGGGACGCGGGGCACAGCCGCAGCCCCGTGCCACTCATTAACACCGGCGTTTAATGATGCCATACCAGGAACATCTCCCAGCACGCTTCTCCGTCTTCTCTTGAGTGTCGTGCGTCCCCCTCTCCCCACCGCCCAAGGGTTATAAATTAGCCCCCCGTCCAAGCCGGGAGACAGCCAGCTGCCTTTAGCATGGTCGGCGCGCTCCCGCGGAGATACGATGCTCACTTGCCGGCGATGTCTGCGGGCGTCCCTGGCCCGCTCCCACGGATGTGCCCGTGTTCCCCCGGCCCCGCCGCTCCACATGCCCCGCACCCCGCGCAGCCCTGCGGCGCAGGAGCCCAGCCCCGCCGGGCTTAAAATTTTGGTTTTCGGTGCGCAGAAACGAAGAAGATGGCCACAGTCAATATTTACAAGGATGTAATTCAGACGTTACTTGACCGCCGCGGGTGAACGGGAGCAGCCGTCTGTGCCTGCGGGCCCGGAGGGATGTGCGCGGCGCGGATCCCTCGTGCGCGCACCAGCCGCGACTCCGGGCTCTCCGTGGCACCTCTGCATCCCCGTCCTTGTCCACGCAAGCGTGACCGCAAAGGACCTGAGTCTGCATTCCGCAATCATTTGTATCCCCCTGCCCTGTACCATCACCCTGGCCTCGTCCCCTCCCGTCTTCCCGGTCTGCAGAGGCCACCGCGAGGGGGGCGGTGGGGACGGAGGGGGCAGGTTCCTGCCGCGGTCCGAGGCCCGCCGCCCCCCACCGCCCCCAGGGCTCAGCCGCCGTAGGGTCCTTCCTGGGGCTCACCCCATCCCCGCACCCCGCCGTCACGGATGCGTGACGTCACGGCCTCTCTCCGCGACGTCACACAGCCACACGCACTGGGGAAGGGGTTCCTGGAAGACGAGCACCGTGGCATCGGGATTCACCTATCCGACAGTAATTTCTGCATTTGCTGACGGGAAGCAGGGGAGCGGTTCGGGAAGGGCAATGCACCGAAGACGCCCCATTGTCCACGGAGAAAAATTACTGTCCCCAGAGTGGGAGGAAAAGACATGCACAACTTGCTGCCAGTCCCCTGCCGAGAAAACAGAGGGTAGAAAAACGTAAATAACCACGGAAGTGCTTCTGTACAGGCTGTGCATCCTGCACTTCCACGGACTTTTGGGCAAAACCCCGGTAAGGCTGCCCCTCAGGATGTGCCATGGCCAGAGCATTCAAGAACCAGCTGGGCGAGAAGGGGGCATATGGGAGCAGTGTGGGACAAATGCTTCCTGTTAGGCTGTCCTAACATGCTGATTAGAAGCTTCCTGCAAAACACGTAGCTCTGATCATTACCGTGCCCAGATGAACTGTTTATGACCTGAGAAGTATTGTTATGATTATATCACAGCAAAAGGAATCTTGGAAGGTGACAGGTTTGACCAAAACCAAGATCCTGCAGGAAGGTGATCTCAGTCCTTTGCAGTCTCAGACAATTGTTTGCTATGTTATTATCCCACTTCCCTCTCCAAACCCCTCTGCTAGGGCAGGTGAAGGTTCTGGTCCCCAGAGCCTGAGGGGAGGTGCAGATGGGGCATGGCAGGTTTCTGTGGGCCCTGCAGGTTGAGGCAGCCTCTGGAGCAGGGGAAATCCATGCACTGGCAGGGCAAGTGCCCTTGGAAAAGCCTCCCCTCTTGCCTGTCCACCCTGATGGAATGGATGCTCGTTCCCTGTGTGGTGGCTCAGGAGGATCTGGGGAGGCAAAAATAATCCTTCCCTATGTCCTCTGATGATGGTGCTGTTTGGGCATGGGCTTGGAGGATTGCTGCACTTGCAGGGTATGTGGCTGCCCTCAAGGATGTGCGTGGTCCCCAGGAGCAATGGAAATGTGCACTGCTCACCTGCCTGCCTGTCCAGAGCTGGGCAGGGCATGGGCAGCCAGGGCAGCAGGTTGCTGAGGGCCTGGCAGATCCCGCACCCACACCCAGAATAAATCACAGCAGCAGGAGCTGAGGGCAGAAATCACCATTTGGAAAGCAGTTCTGGAAAAAAACAAAAGTCTGTGTGGGGCAGGCATTGCCAAACGCAGTGAGGCAGTGGCAGGAGCAGTTGGCACTGCGGCGCCTCACAAGCCTCTAAAGCAGTGAGATCTCCCAAATCATCACATGTAAATCTCACACACGCCCGCCCCCTCCATATTTTATTACATAGATCACAGTTGAAAAGCTTAAATGAAAACAGTGTTTCTATTTCCAGAGCTTGTTTAACATCGTGAATGTGATACAAACTGTGGGCTTCATGTTTTTAATTAAGTCACTTACCCGGCCATGCATGGAAAAAGAAGTCAATAGTTGCTGGCCGCATACCGCAGCCTGCAGCCGCCTCCCCTGAGGATGCAGCACCGGCTGATGCGAGCACTGTGGCTCCCCTGCATCCCACAGTGGGACGGAGGCCCGGGGCACAGCAGGACTTCAGGCACCTGCCAGGCTGGAGCTGCAAGAAACTCCTTGCCATTCTTTGCGACACCCCTCTGTTGGCCCATGCTTATGTGCCAGCTCCAGACAGCTGGTAGGCCAGGTTGGCATGCCAAAAAGTGGCAGCAAGGCACATTTCCAAGGGATATCGTGCAGAAAGAGCCTAAAAGTGGTGCTTTGGGTCCTAATGTGTCTCACTGGAGGAGCCAGGAAAAAATCAACTGTGCTGTCAAGCTGAGAGGAGAATTTGCTCCTGAGGCTGCAAGTGAGGGAGCTCCTCAGTGCCAGCCCTGCTCCAGCCCTCGGAGAGGCTGCAGCCCCAGCCCTGCTGCCTGGGGTGGGAAGCCATGCCACAGAGCTCAGATGGCACCACGGGGCTGGCTGTGAGCACTGCTCTGTCTGTTCCCCCTTCTCCAGCCATGAGTGGGGGAAAATCCCAAACCAGTTCAGCAGGGTCCCATCTATGCTCCTAAATACAGTCCTTGTTTCTGGTGTCCACTTCCAGCAAAATGTTGCTTTTGTCAGTTGTTCTGGTTATTTTCTATATGCTATCAGAAAACATTTCCTTGGTGTTGCATTCTCACAGCTCCTCCCTCCAGCTGCAGATTCCTTCACAGTAAACATATATGTTTGAAATTCAAAGAATTTCTTCCCGTCCCTGGCACGCTCTGTGGTATGGCAGGCTGGGTGGCTAAATAACTACAGCCTTGTATGTTGAAAAGCCTGAAGCCGTGTAGGTGAGAAATTGTTTAGGATTATGCTGAATGGGGTGCTATCCAGACTACAAAATAGCCACACTCGCAGGGAAAGCAGCTACAGAGACTTATTGCCATCCCTCACAGCATCTGGATCCCTGCTGAGCAAAGTCCTGAGGCACATATAGACAAGGATGAACCTGCTTAACCATGTTGGCTAAAAGGGGTTTGGTTTGCTTCTGCGAGGAGCCAGAGATGGCAGAGTAACTTTAGAACGGGCTCTTTATGCTCAGTCTGGTAGCCCCTAGAGCCCTGGGATGAGCCTAGGGATGAAGTTAAATCTTGTAATGTGGAGTTTTGTTAAGTAGAGTCCTAAGAAAGGAAGAACTGTCTCCTTGGAAGATTTTGCTGGACCAATGGCAATAGCCACTGTCTTAGAGCAAGGAGGGGCTCAGTGCTCCATCCTTGGGATCAGCAAGGTCATCATACTGGGCGCACAATATCTGAGAGGGGAGACAATTTTGTTTGGCCACTAGAAAGCAAAGATAGGTTCTGAAGCTGCCACCTGATTGCAGGTCTTTTTGCATGCAAAGACCTGTGAAGAAATGAGCTTTGGAAGGTTTCTCAACAAGAGTGAAGGAGCTCTTGAAAGAAAAAATGTGTTCTTATTTCTTTTCTTTATGGGTATTTGGTTTGGTGGAACTGGTAATAAGGAATGATGTATGCAGGAAGCAAACCCGTTGTTGTCATCTGTGACCATCCCTAAAGCAGCCTTGGTGCTGGTGCTGCAGCAGGTAATATTGTCAAACTGTGGAGCCAAAGACTGTGGGGGCCTCTGTGAGCAAGGAGGGCAACAACAGCACAAAGGCAAAATGAGGAGGTCAAGAGGATGTTCTGAAACCTGGCTGATGTGACCATTAATCAAACCCTGGTTTCAATTCCAAGTAAAGTGAGACTGGACTGAGATAAAATGATAGACTGTAGCTCCAGTGGAGCGCTCAGCACAACTCAGGTATTTCCTTACCATGTACACCCAGGAAGGGTGTCCACCAAGGGAGCTGGTCTGCTGTCTGCAGGCTGCTGAGTGCTGCAGAAAGGTGGACCAGACTTCACCTGATGAGAAAGCCAAAAAACAAGCCCTGTACAAATGCAGGAGGTGACCTTGTGTGAAGGTCCAGTTCTCGCCTTCCACAAATCAGGAAGTTTTGCATGCTATTTGTGTTTGGAAAAGAGTAGGTTGAGAGCATAGGCTGGGTTGTAGAGTGGACTTGTGCTAGAACATATAATATTGCAAGGGAAAGTGGCCAGGGTGCTTCAGCTGCAGGAAGAGGTTAACCATGAAGCTGTAAACATCACTTTGGTCATGTCTGTTAGGTGTGGTGGGGCTGAGACCACTCTGAAGTCAGGGAGCCGAGCTTGCAAAGATGAGGAGGGGGCAGGTGCCTCTTTGGAAGCTGCAACTGGCCCCTGTTTCTTTTAAGAAGCACCAGATCCTATGGGTGGCCTCCCTGATAACACCTCAAACTGGGGTTAGTGGCAGCAAAAGCCCCAGACAAACTGCAAACCTGGAAGCCCCCAGCAGAAAAGCTGTTGCTTTATCTAGAAGGGTGGAAGATCCAGTTCTGTTCTACATACGGGCTTTGTCTTAAGAATTAATAAACAAAACCAAAACAAGGTCTCCAACCAAGGATCTCAGTTATTTCTACTTCTATGTGAACATCCCCAGAGAGTCAGAAAAACAATCTCCCAACTTGTGCTCAAGGTCTTTATTTTTTCTCACTTCTCTGCTCCACCTCCACTTTTTATTGCATTTTTTAGGCTTCCATCCCCTTGGGCCATGTAAAACAAAACTCCTTCCATAAGGCCTCTGCTGTGCATCAGCTGCTGTGTGCAGTGGGCACGGGGAGGAGGAGGAGGGCCATGGTGTTTGCAGGAGACATGCTTTCCCAGCATCCCATAAGCTCAGGCTCAGCTGGGGCTCTGTGACCAGCCACAAGGGCAAAAGGGCTCCAGAGTGGGGCCGCATGGTTTCCCTGGGAATGGAAATGGCGTGCAATGCAGTGTTAATTAGGAGGAAATGTGGTCAGCAGGAGAAGTTCTGCAGTTTGGCCTGGGACAGAGTCATTGTCTCGAGATCAGGCCTCTTGGTTATTAAGCTTCATTTACTGTGTGTGAGCTGTTCTCCATTTTGTGCTTATGAGCCAGGTGGGGTCTGTGCGTGCTCCATTGGAGACTCCACTCATGGCACTTGTGGCCTGCCTGGTTTCCTCAGTTCTGTGCCCTCTGTGGAGCCAAGCTGTGTGTGTTGCTCCAGTCTGTACCATTGCCCCTCAGTTAGAGCTTTTTGCTTTAAACCGAAGGAATACAGAGCCAGAGACTCAAGCCTTAAATACATACATGAGCTCTTTTTTCTGTAAACAAACCACCAGCAGTTCAAACATCCCCAAAGAGGATGATGTTCTTAATTATGTGTAATGTATCAATATAATCAAAATCCATAATTTTGCTATGTTTTATATATTCTACTCATTTAACTGAGCTTTGAATTCTATACTTAGTATTCTCAGAGGAAAATCACATCTTTGGTGTTTGTACTGGCCAGAGAGTGATTCAGTTCCATTTGATATAGTATCTCAGATGGGTGATGTCTGTTCTACATTTGGAAAACGAATGTGGATTTGTTTGGATTTAACATTAACGGTGCAGGTTGCATTGCAGAAATCACTGCTCTGAAAAGTTAAGCATAAATGCTGGACAGTTGATAACAATAATAATTATAAATCTCATTTTTCTTCAGCCACCTGTGCAAAAATAAACACATCATGCTGTGTTATTGAATTCCCTACTTTTTATGCCTGTTCTCCCATCTAGCTCCCCTGAAAGCATAAAGTCGGGTAATTTTGCCACCAGTATTCTTCAGTATTACAGATATAGAGATCAGTCCATAACTTGAAATATTATCTGCAGGGTGGTTCAAACCATGATGAATTTTTGCTCAAATTTGTATTTTTTGGGCAGGAAGAGAAGAGGATGTGCATGCGTCTGAGAGCAAAGGTAGTGCAGCAATGTGCAAGGACACTGGGATTCATGTGGCACGTGCCCGGGACCCATCCCCAGGGACGTACTCCACCAGCCCCAACTCTTGAGCATCCCCAAATACCCAGAAATGTCAACCAGCCCAGCAAGGCAGGGAGACACACGTGAGCTGAGAGGATGGAAGGGGCAGTTGTGAGGGTCTGACTCCCTTCCCCACTTAAGCTGCACGCGGTCTTGTGTGACCTTGAGGATTTCACAATCCCCATGCTTCTCTTCAGCAGCTGTAACACAGGAATAATAACGCTTCCTCCCCTTTCTCTGCTTCCTACTCTGCTTTTGGCACACTGCTAATACAAGAGGGCTTGATCTCAGTTGGAATCTATCACTGCTACTGACATGTTAATAATACCAGTAGAAACGTTTCCTCTTTCCTTTGTACTGACAGAGCTCTGCACGGGGTAGCAGCTCCCAACACGTCAGCCCAGAGCGTATTCACTTTCAACCCCAAATCTGAGGCGTTTTCCGGACACAAGACAGAGAGGATGCAAGATTCAGGCTGACTTTTGGGATTTTAAACAGGGAGAAGTAGTCATAACATGCTTCAGTTTGATGGCTCTCCAGTTATTGCATAAAAAACCTCTGAATTATCCTCAGCCTCTTGGCTGCTTGCATGGCGTTAAACCTCATGCGGTTGAGTCAGGGTTTCGATGATTTTCTGTCTAGAAGCTCCTCTGGTAGATATCAGGTCCTGGAGAGGACACGGAGAGTTGGAGTGTGTTGCCTTGGCAACATGGATGTGATTGAGGGGATTTTGTGTCTTGAAGGAAAACCTTAAAGTTAGTGCCAGTTTTTATAAAGACTGTGTGGAGTCAGGCACCCGGAGCTGCCTGGGGAGAGCTTCCTCTGGGACACAGGATCCCGCTCTCTGGCTCTGCTTGGGAGTCACATAGCGGGGAGTTGGTTTCCCGCGAAGGAAGCCTGAGAAAATCTAAAGATAAAACAAGGTTGCGGGAAGATTCTTCTGAAGATGGCTTACAATTAATATTTTTGGCCTGAGTTTAAAAATCTCCTTTCTCATTGCTTGCAGTCATACAAAAACATCTCCCTAGCTGCTCTAGCTCTTACATAATTGATAATTTGTAAATCTCTGATCATTTAGAAGTTTTCTGAAATTTGTCCAGTAATAATAAATATGTTTATTCAAGCAGATAAAAAAGTCAGGCCAATCATATTAATCTGTTTAGCCAGTGCTGATAGCTGTATTATCTCCTTTTTAGCAGAACTGAGTTTAAACCTCTGTAAATAGCTGTAAAATACACAAATGCTATTTTAGCAGAGGCTAAAGCCAGAGACTCAAAATGCAATTTGGCTTTGCCAGCCACTGCCAGCCTCGAATGTGGATACCCAAGGAGAAGCAACAAGCTCACACTCTGTGCTTTCCTGCTTGTGTACAGAATAGATGGATTCTGCAGGGTGCAAAACATGAGGTGTAGCAGCATAACTCATGTACACACTGTTACTATTTATTATTGGTGAGGCTGAGGCATGCAAGCCAGCAAAGGAAATAGCTGGCACATCTTCATTAATTCCTTCTGGTTCTAAAGTAAGTAGTTTTCAGGAAATAATTCTCCAAGACCTTGGCTACACACACAGTGTATTTATTCAGAGTTGGCAGGGGCACCAGAAAACATATAGTTCATAGAGCCCTCATTTCTTTGAATCCCAAAGATGTTTATCAAAAATGATTTTTAGACAGATTAGAGCCACACACATGCACAGAACCATGCCTATGACAGTCACTGTGTCTCCAAGCACTTTAGGTTTAATCATAACCCCCATCTACACTATGAATAAACTTCAGAAATTCCCCAATGGCATTAAGGGTTATTTTGAGAATGAGGAGACATCCACCTTAGCTTGGCAAGTGAATATTGGCTTCACAGGTTTTTTTCCCTCAAGTTACTTGAATATAACTATTATACTTTCTTCTGAATTGTAACTATTTGACTTGTGACCTCACAGATACTTTACTTGTTGCTTTGAGATCTAGCCATGACTAAACCCAGAAATTTAGATATATATTCAGACTTTTTTATCTGAAAAATAGACTGAAAATATTGAATATCAGTGTCTCTCATGAGATGTCCTGATTTCATGCATTACAACAGGGCCAGAAATAACACAAGAACAGCTTTTCTCACAGTATTTCAGTAGTTCTTTTCTGGCCATTGCCAAAAGCAGGATGTGAAGACATGCACGAACATTAAAGCAAACTCTTATTAGAATAGTTCAAGTTCCTTTTGCGTTGTGGTAAAAATTCGTGTCAATTTTCATTCTATCCAGACTATTTCAACCCTTTCAGTACTTCAAAAATCTGTCCGTATTTTTTCTTAATAAATCATTCTGCTAGCTTAAATGTGATTTGTGGGTTTTCATATTTTTTCTTTTTCTTTTTAAACACAGGCCAAGGATATGACAAACTGCTCAGACCCAAATTGCACATTTGATCATACACATAACTGTTGGCTATTTCATTGGGTTTATCGGGTCTGCAGGAAGTTAGAACAGCCCCTTGCAAAAACATCACTTCCGTAGCTAGTGGGGTTTTTTTTCCTTAACTAAAAACCCAAGCTGTGCTAAACTACGGGCTATCCCACTGGCTATCCCATTGACTTTGCAAGAATTCCTCATTGGTGTAATATTAAGCCTCCAGTAAGTTTTTGCAGGATTGGGACAGAAGGTGCCCTATGATGCTCAGGGAAGGACTGCAACTGCCATCAGGGGGCATGTGCCCCAGGGATATGGAGAGATTCAGTTTCAGGTTTGCATAATTAAATTGCTTCCTGCAAAGCTGACAACTGACTCAGGTGCTGGTCATCTCACAGTCTCTCCACAAAGTAGCGAAATGATATAAAGTTAACTGCTTCAGCTGCCAGGGTAAATGCTGGGAGTAAGTACAAGCACAAAGCAGGGCCATAGCCTGCTCCCATGGGCTCCTCCAGCATGGGATGTGCACTGGGCTGACAGCTGTGGCAGGGATGGGGCAGATCCTGGTGCTGTGCCTGCCCATTCCGGCAGTGCCTGTGCAGTACTTGCAGCGCTGCGCTGAGGTGCCCCTGCCCCTTTCACAGTGATGGGCTGAACATGTGCTCTGCCACACGGCAGGCTGGCCTCCCCCAGAGAGGGGCTCTCCACCCGCTCTGGAGCTGTGGTGGCATCAGGCGAGGTTACAAATCTCTCTGCAGAGCAGAGCAAGGTTTTCCAGATGTCTGAGCATGGCTGCTTCCCAGGGCACAGAGGTCAGCTAAGCCCTTTGGGCTTTACCTTCTCCAGCAGGCGTATCCCAGCCTGTTTTAACAGACCACTGCATCCCTTATTTGCCTATGTTTTCTCTTCACCTATTCAGTAAGGAAAGGAATGCAGAGATGTGGTGAGCAGCTTGTCCATGCAGCACCTGCCGGGTCACCTTGCTGCCTCTGGTAAGGAGCTGAGCACCTTGCCCATGAACTAGTCTCTAACCAGAGGGAAAGTGAACAGAATTTTGGACTACCCAGGGCAGCAATGAAAGCCCAGATCTCCTGAACTAACTTTGCATCACCACATAGCACCAGGTGGTTGGCTCAAACACTTGGTGTCCTTAGGAGAGCTGTCACCCTGTCAGTTTCTGGCTGGAGAGGGTCAAGTCACCACTATAACAGAGAGGAGACCTCTAGTTTTTTGCTGATATTCTCCCCAAGGACAGCTGAGATATTAGTGTCTTACTGCAGATGGGTGAATCAGAGCATGAAAATACCTGCCTGGCAAGCCAAGAGCTGTCAGGCCATTTACAGGATATAGTACAGGGTTTGCAGATCCAGCCCTGGGACTGTGAATCCTAGGATCTCAAATCAAGAGGGCACTTCAGGAGAAGCCAAATCCTAGAAGAGAATTTTGCTGTTCACCTTTCTAGGGACAATAACAGAACTAAAACCACCTGGCTACATAGTATTTGAATTAAAAACTGATTTCCTTCTCAACATTTGTTGATTCTCCTTCAGTGGCCTGTAATATCTGCCTCCACTGGTTGGGATACAGATATCTGGGAAGAAACAGATGGCCTTTGGCAGTGCACGAGTGACACACTGCTGGTTTTATTGAAAAAGCCTTGAGGATGACACCCACTGGGCCTCCTGTAGTTCAGAAAACTCAATTCTGAGATCTTTTTCAATGTTGTCACAGCCACTGTCCTGTAAAAGGCTGCAACTGGGATGCCTGGGCCCTCTAGGAGTGCTGCCTCTCAAAAAAAAGGCACTTTGATTTGTGCCTGTGTTTATGTGGGAGAGTCTCCACAGATTGAGCCATAAAGTCCTGGTTAAGGTAATTCTGTCTGGCAGCAGCACTAGATAGTTTGCAATGAACATTTACAAACCGTCCAAGGAGTATGATTTCTTACACAAAAGATCCAGCTTTTCAAGGCTTTTACTCATGGAGCCGCTTCAAGCAGTCCTCATACCTCAGTCCTCCCTTGGACGGACTGTGCAGCCCTGGACCAGGCAGCTGATAATACAGAAATGCTCGAAATGCCTGGAAAGGACACAGTCATGTCAATTGTCTCCAGTGAAGGTAGCAGTCACAAACACATGGGTTTGCCAGAAGTCCCTGGCTGGTTCCAAGACGCTTTCGTTTGTTTGCATTGCTAATCTACCAGAGACTGAGACTGCTCGGAGAGATACCAAGCCTTTTGTGAGCTTTCATTCACCCTGCTTCTGTTGGGATCTGCCGGACAGCAGCCATCTGAGAAGGTTTCGGGAGACTGCACGGTTATCAGACTGAGACAGAAGGAAACAGTCTGAGCTGGAGGCAGGACAGCCCATGCACATATTCATTCTTCAAGTCCTTTTGCTTCTCTCATGTCTCAGCAGCTTGTCTGGGCAGTCAAACTCAAGGTCTCACAGCAGCAGGATCTGGATAGGCTGGAGGAACGCCCTCATAAGATGCATCCCCATAAAATTCAGTTAATGCTGTAACAGACAGAAGGCATTTGGCTCACAGATCACGATGGGATCCCCACTAGAAAAAAATTTCTTTAAAACTTTCTGAAGCTCTCTTCTCATAGCAGAGTGCTTTGTGTATTTATGGAAAAAGGAGCAGCATGAGAGTAGTATAGGCCACATACCCCTTTTCTGAGAAGATGCCGCATTGATTCATGTCCCTTGTGGGCCATAATGATTTCCCAAAAGAGGGGCTGGCTTTGGATCCAGGCAGCCTGGGTTGCCTGGGTGCAGGATCCCAAAATCTGTGTTTATCAAGGTAAGAAACTAAATTATCTTTCCTTGCTTCTTACTAAAGTCCTTCCT
Source organism: Dryoscopus gambensis (assembly GCA_013389985.1). Classification (NCBI taxonomy): domain Eukaryota; kingdom Metazoa; phylum Chordata; class Aves; order Passeriformes; family Malaconotidae; genus Dryoscopus; species Dryoscopus gambensis. The sequence continues at coordinate 10,854 of WEIT01008573.1, read as the reverse complement.
TAATAAAACCTTTCTTTCCACCTCACTTTCTTCCATACAGCGCTGTGACTGACCAGCACCTCCCCAGCAGCTGATGGTGCAGCTGCTCTCACCTGGGCCCTGCAGCAGAAAGCCAGGTGAGAGGTAGAGAGCATGAATGCAGTTCTGCAGCCTTGGCTCTCGCAGGGCTGAGACATCAGCTGCACATCAGCTCAACAAGTGGGAATCACTGAAACTGACTCCCCTATCCCTCCCCTTAAACTTTCCTTGGGCAGGAGTGTTATCCTACAATCCATGTCTGGAATTTTTATGCTGTTACTTATCACCCAGGGCTGCCCAGGGCAGTGTTCCTGCCACAGCAGGCTGGGTTTGCAGCACATCCTCAGCCAACAGGAGCTCTCCAGGGGTAGCCTGCAGTCTCCCTTTGGCTCTCACTCAGCTGTTTTGCCATCATTTCACTTGCAGTTATTCAAGACATATTTACCCAAATCATACTTGCTACTGGCAGAGGCAAAAATGTTACCTGTCTTAGCAAAGCGAGATTTCACCTATTTTTCCACAGACTTTGTAGACTGAAACCTTGAAGGGGTACCTGCAGGTGGCAGCCACATTTTGTAACTGAATTCCCTCCACATTCTCACTACTTTGTAAAATTGCTACTAGTTGATTACAGACACACAATCTTGTTACTTCGTTGGCCTGTTTAATTTAGAAATGTAAATCTCATGGACTTCTGACAATTAATAACTTTCTCATTGGATTAAATTCTTAGACAGTTTTATTGATTCATTCTGCAGGGCTTTCCAAGGTTTTCTTTGGCTTGGTCAGTTTTTCTAAACTGCCACTGAGATTTGCTATGAAAATATATGCCTCTGCATCCAGTGCACACCCTGCCAGATGCACAGTGGAAGCCTTGAGCTCAGGCTCCCTATCAACCCTCAATGCTGCAGGGTGCTAACACCTCCACTGGTGCCCCTGGTACTGGGAAACCCCACGGAGAAGCTCTGTGCTTGATCTCAGCTTCTCAGGACTTACACACTTATTTGAGGTTGCAAAAAGATGCTTCTCATCCTTAAAACTGCTTGTGGAGTTCAGCGTTTTGGCCAGCACTTCGTGAGGCCCCAGCATCACAGTTGTGTTTTGTCCTAGTTGTAATGGTTGATCATGATATGAAATAGCTGTAACAAGGCCACAAGGGACCTCTCTCATGTTTGCTTTCTCTGATGGAGACTGAGGCAGTTCCTGAGGGTGCTGTGGAACACTTGAGCGTGCATTTCCCATCTCCCAGAGCAAGATATACTGTGTACATCTCTCTGTATACAGTAGAGTACAGAGTATTTTCCTCTTAAAGCTGAAATATATTTCAGCTCTTTTGGGATGGTGAGTGTGGATGTGGCAGTCCTGTAGGAGAGGAGACACACGATTCAAATGCAGTTCTAGCAGAAATTGAAGTGGTTTCTATTACACATTCCTACAAAGTTCAGAACAGATTAAGTGGTAATTAGATATACATAATTGCCAGTGGAACTAAAATCATAACATAGATCTCAGTAACTGCTGGTGTAGAAATGTCCACAGTAGGCAGTCTACAGCCATCCTTGTAGAGCCCCGAGACTGGTGAAAAGAGCATTTCCACACAGTGGAAGTGTCTTAAAGATAGGCAAAAATCTGAAAAGCAACATGAAGGGATTGGAAAGAATTCTGTTTTGGGTTGCTGGTTTTTTAATGCTGAATTTGGAAATAATTAGGCCTTAGTTTCTTGAGACAAATCATTCCTCTTTGTTTCATAGTGCTTTTTTTAATGCCGAGTTTGGAAATAATTAAACCTCACTTTCTTCAGACAAATCACTCCTCTTTGTTTTGTACCTCTTCACGCCACATCAGATCCAGTGCTTGGCAGTCACCTATACTCCTTAGTTGCTGTGCTGAAAAACATTCACCTAGTCATTACATTCTGGGAAGCATACCAAGGCTGGCCCACAGATGTCCGCTTTTCCAAATATTTTTCCTTTTACATGACACCCCACCACAGACAGTTGCAGAACGGGTTGGAAGGAGGCATCAATCTGACCATAACTTCTGTTCCTGAACATATTTTTGCCCCTCATCTGCAAGTGCATATGGAATAGTTCTCTCCAAGAGTTGCTCCAGCTTCACTTTGACTATTTTCCTGCCTAACCTCATGCAGGGGTAAGGACTAGGTAGTCTGCTTTCAAAATGGTGCAGTTAAAAAAAAGAGTCAGCCATAAATGAGTTCAATGAAGGTCTGCAGAGCAAGACTGGCAACCATGGGGACAGAGATTTTCCCTATACTGGGCAAACAAAGCACGAAAAAAGGCAATCCTAGAGCCTCTGACTACTGCATCCATTGTGACTGAGCAGTTATCAAGGACAGCACGACTTTGGTTATGAGAATGAAGCAATACTGATCTCTTCTCTCCAAACATTAGGAGCTGCTTTTCTTTCGGGCTGATCGCTCCCTGGAAAGCGGGCAGAGAAGACCCAAGGTTTAATACATGATTTTGTCCTCCAGTGGATCTCAGCTTGGCCCTAATCAACCCCAGTCCCATAACCAAGGTTTACATAACTGCTGACTATCTACCACCAGCCTCCTTCTCCTCTTTCTTTTTGACTTTTCAAGTGTCTGTTTGTCCCAATATGTGTTCCCCCACCCTTCCGTCATTGGAAGGTTTAATGCTGAGTGAAAAACCACGAACAGCCTTTGAACGTGTTCTGCCAAGTCTCTTTACAGTACAATACTGGCAGGAGTAAAACTCTGGAGCCAGGCAAATATGCAAGCTTCATCACATTAAAGGAAGCAGAGCTGTACAGTTATTGCATCATTCCATGGCTTCCCAGACGTTGTTGTTATGTTTTCATTAGAGCAACAGAACTGCACTTGGTGCTTTCTGCTGAGGAGCCAAGGAGGCCCCAAAATGCTGTCAACTGGGGAAGAGAATGCGGCAATGGGAAAGATGAGTGGTTTACTGCACTAATTTTATAGTGCAGCCTTTACCAGTTAGTGGTAGAGGGAACCAGCAACATGATCTGTGTTCACTTTTTTAAAAAAAGACACACAGCCAAATACTTATAACTATTTGCTTGTTCAAGACAAGTTATTTGGAAGTTTAACTACTACTGAATCAACCAGCATTTTTCAGCACTAAATCATTTCAACTCCAGATCATATGTTTTTAATTTTATCAGCATCTGTATTTTTTTAATTACCATTTTTATTAAAGCCTCTTTTTTTTTTTTTTCCATCAGAAGCGGGACACAAATCCCTAGCTATTTAATCTGGATACTAGAAGGTACGGTTCAAGGCTCAGCCATTGAAGGAAAACTCTGCTACCAGATGTACCCACTGGAGCACAGGTGCTCAGCTTTGCTTTCTTGCGTTCACCAAGCCCTTGCAGAAATTAGGTGTGGCACAGCATGGCTGGACAAAAACTTACCATCATTACCAATTGCAAAGAACAATTTGGACCCCCAAAGACTTCTTGGCCACTTCTCACCTAATGAAGGATGGAGCAGCTTTAAAGGCATTCAGGATCCTGGTGCAATGGGGAGTTGACCAAAAACTGCGGCTTTATGACCTCTTGTTTCATGGTTCAGCATTAGTACAATGTCATTCTTATGGTTCTTTTCCAATACACGCTCAAAGTAGCAACAAGCAAAGGTTTTGACTGGCCTGGTACTATCTTGTCACCATGTCAGGATTCTCAAATGATGGAAGAAAACATCAGAAATTAGTGAAGATGTCTTTGTGTCATGGCAGAATGACAGAAGTGGCAGGATTAGGCCACATCATACTGTATGGCAGCCAGAGTCAACACCTCCTTACATGCATTGATGAGCCTTTCAGAAGGAAAACATTTGTTTTTTCAGTAGATTGATTGCAGTTGTAAAAGATCAAGCAACTGAGGGGTCCTGTGCTCTATGGAGACCAGGATAAAAACACATAACTTGCCAATGACAACGACTGGAAAAGATAAAGGAACTTGCCAACTGAAAGGTGTCCAGCAGATAACACAAAAACAAGGCAAGAGGATAAACACAAGCCACGATGATGTTGTCCATGGAAATACTTCTCAGAAAATTGTATTACTGAACTGATAACTAGGCGAAGCACAAGTTACAATGAAAACTGCACTCAAGGAAAAGGTTCATGAAAATGGATGACTTTTGGCTGCTTTCAATAGCCAAAGCAGCAAGATATTAAACATTGAGGAACATCACTGTTAAAGCAAGGGTTAGAACAATAAGTGGCAAAATTAATTCCTTTAGAAATGGTGCAATGTAACTCACCACTGCAATGGCTATGGCTGAAACATGCTGATCCTGGTCTGTGCCAGGTCATTGAACAGTCCATGATTAGGTTGTCTGAACTGAAGAGTGGCCAAGATGCAGCACAGCCTCCTTCTGTTGTTCTGGATCCTGAGCAGTGTGTGGCAAAGCTTAAGTGGCTAAAGAAGAGGCAAACCACAATTTGCGGTTGGGGAGCAGTCAGCTTCTGACTCTGGGAGTAAGCTCTGCAAACAGCCTGCATGGAAACTTGAATTCCACTGCCGAAGAAACACATTACATGTTTCCATCACAATCATCCTGCTGTCACGTGTAAAACAAAGATTATTTTGGTGGAAATGTGCAAGGAACAACCATTTAATTTATTATGAGATGAAATTCTTAAACTAACATATTATCTAGTTCAGCCTCCTGGGACCATTCACATCTGACCCCCAGCATCAGCAGCTCACTCAACTCATTTTAGGAGACATGGAATTAAAGAGGTACCACGCTTTCACACAAAGTGATTTGTTACCCTAAAGCAAATTACTGAGTCAAATCTCAAGACAGCCCTGTGAGTCTCAAGCTCATTTACTTTCCAAAGGAAAGTTTTGGTGATGGAGCAGAATAACAAAGTCCATAATACATCACAAATTCCTTGCACCCAGGCCGTGAAGTTTATATTTCTCTTACAACTTGGAGACAATACCATGTGTCAGAGCACGCTCACTTGTCATTAGCATGAACACTAAAAGGAAATGAACATAAATCTCAGATTCAAATGTATAGTTTGAACATCCTGGGACAATTAAATTATTGATAATGGTTATCTGTCACCAGGCAATAAATCATAAAATCATGGAGTGGTAGAAGAAAAGCTATCTTGCTGCTGATAGATGTGTAGACTGAAAGATGTGGTGGGCCTATAAGGTTCCAGAAATAATTGCATAAAGGGGAAAGATTTCTTCTCTTGCTTTTTTCTCATCAACTCTAGTATTTCCATACTCAAAACAACTCTTTCTCATGACAACTTTTCTTACTGGACTTTATGTTTTCTGACATTTTAATGTAATTGAGAAACAAAGCTGACGATGAGCAGCAGGTGAAAAGCAGGCCTGGCGTTGTGGCTGCCAGTTGGAGCATGGTGCTCTGTGCAGAGCTGGGACCTGGCTCCCAAAACTGTGAAAAGTGATGGATACTCCCTGCTGACGGTAACATCAATGTAAATAAACTGGAAAAAAGGACATATTACAAGACCGTGAAACTACAGGAATCACATAGAGAAAATGAGGAGGAAGCAGACTGGGCAGACGACAGCAAATGAACAGGACAAAGCCTGACTCCCCCTTCTAAATCACTACATTTTTGCAACTAAGATAATCTGTACATCGAATTGCTCTGCGTTGAAGATAATACTGAGCCCCCATATGCAGAATAACCATATTTCCTAAGAGGCTACAGGTTTACATGGACAAGTAGTGGCTGGTGGAAAGAGCAAGGACTGAAGGCATTTCACTTCCAAGCATGGGAGCCAGGGAGCGGGAGCTGGCTGGTGCCTGGTTATGTGCAGTGGGAATGCTGGGCCTGGGCGGTGGCAGTGCCTTGGGTTGATGCCAGGGCTTGAATAGGCTGGCAGGCACTGCCAGGAGGGTTGGAGGGCTGTGTGAGTAGCGTGGGGGACCCAGCTTTGTGAGGATCCCTTTTCACAGGGCCGCAGCGTTGTGAAACTCAGTGCAGATCTGTGGACAATGTGGAAGCTTTTCAAACGTACATGCTGTACTGCACCACTCAGAGGGGCCAGGGATCACATTCATTTATTCATTTTCCAGCAACTAAATCTCTTTATATTAATTACATGGAGTCCACCAGTTTTGGCCAAAAAAGATGTATTTTTTTAACACTGGTTCTTTGCCTGTGTGGTGACCTGTATCGATTTCAATAATTCTTCTCCTTGTACAGAACTTAAAAACTGCAGGCATGGTAAAGGAAAAGAAAACAGCACAAGTAAGTTAGCTTAAGTCTGGGATTAACTGTCTGTGGTCTTAAAAGAAAGGTTTCAGATTAACTACTTGGAGGCAGAAGGGCTACCAGTGTGAGTGAGAATGGCAAACTGAGGCCATTTCATTGTCAGAAACATGACAATTCTTGCCCTGACACCTGTATCATACAATTAAGCTTGCTTTAGAACTTATTCTATTTAAAATCCATGCTGAACAGTCAAGCATTCCTTGAGAGGTCATGTTAAGGACAAGAGTTATTTTCAGGGAGTTTTTTTCCCCTCAAGAGTTAGAAAAATAAGTTACCATTTTACATGTTATTCATAAGTGAGACTGTGATAAACTATTTGTATCCACAGCTTCTCTCACAGAAAAGACAAAAATAAAACCAAGCCTCTCTCTTTCAAATGAATCTGGCAATTAGGATTTATTTTAGAAGTATTTTTGGGTATAGCAATGAAGCATATGATACTACTACAGCTGTGACATCAGTATAATAATATAGACATGTTTATTCAAAATAACATACCAGGCCTGTGGGGCAGAGCTGCAAAATACCTAAAATAGCATTTACGTGGTCACTGGGTGCTGATGGAGCTTGTGATGGACGCTGTGACTATGTTGGTGTTTGCACTGATCAAAAAATACTACTTGGATTTTGATTTCCACACTGTCAGCATCTGTCCATAGCTGGCTTCCTTTAAAATAGTCTCTACACCTTCCCTAAGGGCCCAATGCAATTCTCCTTTTTCAGAATTGGGCTAGTCTTCCAAAATGAAATTTTAAATGAATCTTCATGTCTGCTTCAGAGAAAACACAAATAGAAGGGTAGATTGGCATTATGTCTTCCTTAGAAGCTTCTGTCAGCAAGGAAATTAGCTGCCTTGACAAGTCATGCTAGTTGGAGGAAAATAATGAAGTTGCAAAATGCTTCTAAACCAATAAAATTTTTCATTATTAAGGGAAGTAAAAAAAATAATTTAGAAGCAACTCCTTGACAAATGCAAGTCATTTAAATATTTGCTTTTTAAAATTTTTGTCAGCAGTCTGTGCTTATAATTAAGACATTACTGCTTTCAAAGAAATGCCTTAGCATTATTTGTTCAGCATGGTATGTATAGTGGGTCTGTAATTTATAATATCAATAATAATTTCTGTGCTTTTTTGAAAGTAATTCTGAAAGTTGTAATTCTGAACATAATATTACACAAAAAAAACTTAACTACATCAATACAATATTGTCTTGAAAAAACACAAAAAGATAATGTGCAAATCTAAATCCAGTATCTGACTCTTTATTTAGAGCTGAGTTAAACATGTTGATTAAAATACATTTCACCAGCTACTTACAAAATTAAGCACTATTTTGTTTGATGTTGGTAGAAATGGGAAATTTGGAGTGATGTCTATTGCTACAGCTGTTTGCAGTCTTTATATAACACCAGATGTGAGATTCATATATCTGCATTTTCTGCTCTCCTGTGACTCACAGGTGATCAAACATGCAAAAGCATAATGAGAGGGTGACAGGACAAGTTTATAACACAGGGAATTGTTCAAGACATTCATAAATTGCTGCATAATCACACACACAGAGAAGGAAAATTTATTGTAATGTCACAGATAAGCAAAAACATTTATGTCTACAATGAATTAAAATAAAAGCACATCAAACATAGAAAATGTTTTTGACATGTCTTAAGCGATAGTCTGCTGATGGATGTAATGCTAAAAGACAAAAAAATTAGGTATGAGTGTTTTCTCAAACCTAGGGGTGACAAACCAGTAACTTAAAAACAAACCTAAGTTTCCACAGATTTGTTTTTATTAAATTATCCTCAGATAGATGAGCTCTGCCATGAAATACAGATGCTAGAAGGAGTAATCATGTATTTAAATGTAGCTGAATTGCTAAACAAGTGTGTTGGTAAAAGCTGCTGAAGCATCAGCCATATTTTGCTTTTTCTGTTGCCAGAGCCAATCTGCGAATGTTTGCTATGCAACCAGCTGCTGCCTCCTGCAGAGTGTCATCTGTAGAGCCTACCATGGCCAGTAGGAGCTAGCAAAAACACAGAGGAGAAAAAAACAGATCAGTGTGCTTCTGTTTCAGTGACATTCAAATCATATCTAGAACAATGCTTGAATTTACCCACACACCTGATAAATAAAATACTAACAGTCATTAACAACACTGCATTATACATAGGCGTGTATCTACTGCTTGTATACTTTCGTAAACATGTATGTATTAACATCCACATAAAAGTGCAATGCATTATATTTTATCATATTTGTCAAGTGAATTGATGTTTTCATGTCTTATTTTTTGGTTATTGTACCATGTCTGTCTACTGGTTGTGACTTGGGTTTTTTTTTTTTTAATTATAAGGAGAAATTGCACGTGTTTTATGTGAGTCACAGTTTTTTCCCCAAGGTACACCAGTATAATTGTACATGCTCAAGATTTTTAATAAACAAAGGATGCCTTTTTTTTTTTTTGTCTTGATCATGAAACTGGATTCATGTGATGGACCCTTGTGTCCCATTGGCTGCAGTAGGTTTCTTTACTGTCACAGCAAAACACTCATGTTAAACAACTTGAGGGATATAGATCTGGGCATATCAGTCTTAAACATTTGTACATAAAAGTGAAAAACAAAAGCTCAAGAAAGACACCAAACTTCTGTAGTTGATTCAGCTTTTCAGTCATGTGTAGCAGATCCTTTACTCTGGAAATCATTCAAAATTTTCAGTGGAAATTCCCTGGGAGTAAGGTACTGTTCAACATGAGTATGACACAAGACAGGCCGCGGTGATAAAACATTTTTGCATATCAGAAAACCATTAATAATGGGTTTAGATCTCACTTAAGTGTATTGCAAGTCAGTGATGCAACTGCAGATGCAATACAGCAGGAAAAGAGAAGACTCTTGCTTAGCTTAAATCAGCTCCACGCAACCCCCAGATTTCTGAAAATTTGCCAGGCTTAATGTGCGTTCAGGTATTTTGCAGCTCAGACAGCTCTAATTAAAACCTGTATTTTCAGTCTGCAATACTTAGGAATCTGTATTCACCCAAACAATGTTGAGTTAAACCACAGAGAAATCTGTTATCACTCAACTCTGGTGCATATTTTTCATACAGCTAAAATATTACACAAAATTATGAACTGCTAAATATAAAAGCATAAATTGAATGCAGACATCAAATTCATATGCTACCTTTTCCTAACCTTCCAGCAGTCGTGAGGCATGGGCCACAGCTGCACACATATGGCAGTTACTTACAGAGATCAAAGCTTTTTGTACTTGAGGAAGTATTTGTGTTAGCCAAATGTACAAAACAAGCATCTTTCCAGTCACCTTTCACCCTTTGACCCCTCCATGCAACATGTAAGTCTGCCTGTGTTGGGCTTGAATTATGTCAGAGAGAGTATTATGTCAATTAAGCATCAAGGCTAATTTTTTCTAGAAATCCTTCTTAAAATTTCCATTACTGTAATCAGATGTCTAGGTTCTAGTAGCTAGGTAGAATTCTTAAAATATGAACAGTTCTGAAAAGATATGCCAAAGTTAAAATGGCATGAGGGGAAATGGTATGAGAAAGGTTTATGTTCCTCTATTTTATTTGTGTGCAAAACCTGGGCCAGGGTCAGCAACCACAGAAGTCAGTGGAAGGTTCACCACTGACTGCAAATGGACACAAGAACAAGGAGACCACAGGTCTACCTGTAATGATAAAGCTGCTCTACAAAGCACAAAGACCAGAATGCAAGTCTTATCAAATGCTTAACTTCTATTTTTTTTCTCCAGAAATACCGCTGGATGAAGATCTTTCTTCACTGCCATTTGCCATGAGCTGATTTCTCATCAGCTTAAATTACCAAGTGATTTTTTGGGTGCCTTGTAACTTTTTTGTGCAACTTAAAGAAGAAAACTGCTACAAATCATTCATATCCCTGACTCAAACACAAAAATATGTATGCACATGCCATTCATATGGTGGTTTGGGTAAAGTTCTAGGTTTTAAATTTGGGGGCAAGGATATGCCTTATTTGATTATCCATTGCATCTTCACAGATCTCATGCAAGGCTTCTGCAGTGTAGTGAGTGTGGAACTCTAACATCCACAATAATTTCAGATAAGACTTGTATCCATGTGGAAGAGCAGATGTTCATCACAAAAATAATGTTTTGGAGATACATTATCTAGTAGGAACATAGGAAAAAACAAAAATTGACCTTTGCCTTTATTATGACTACACATTAGGTAGGACTCAATTCAAGGTTAATTATCTCTTATTTTAGCCATCGCTTCTTCCTAGGCTCAAAACACATAGGAGAATAGGGATATTTCTGTCACTTTCCATGGAGAACTCAACATTAAGCAATGACAATAGCTGTAGGGGAGGGCCTGTGTTCTTTATTGCAGGTGCATTTTGGAAAATCAGGGTGAGGCATCAAAGAACAGAATCCTGCATGGCAGGGGTTCCAAGGACCCAAACAGATGCCTAAAGAATTAGTGGTACAAATGCAACCAATGCAAACACCAGTTTTTACAAAGGTATCAAATACTGATTTTTTTCCTTCTG
>WEIT01008572.1:1027-15140 GCA_013389985.1 Dryoscopus gambensis | reverse complement strand
CTTAAGCTGACACCTGTCTTTTCAAACCAAGACAAAGAAACCATGTGACCTCAGTTACATCACATTAGGGTGACTCATCCAACACTATTTGTATCCGAAAAGGTGATTGTGGAGCCATGATTAGCCATACCTTGTTAATGATATGGCTTTTGGGCCTGTAATCAATTAACTCAGAATAGAGCAGTTCTGAAGTGGTGTCCAAATTTGTGGAGCTGCTATATAGTTTAAATGATTGAAACCAGACTTCATTACAGAAGGAATAAAAATACACAGAAATAAATATGTTATACGAAAAATCAACTCACCAGTTCTCTGTATTTCCCTTCAAAACTTAGTACATTATTTTTCACTGTGACTACTACAGAAATATAGAGTGAATAAAATAGCTTCAAAGTGCACTGGTTCTGCTCAGTTTTCTTTTTCAGAACATATTTTTGCTGAGCAATGGCATGCTGAGCTATACACTACTCATTTCATTATAATTGTGTTTTTAAAGGGAAGAAATCCCACAAATCTTTAAATCTAAGAAAAAATGTGCCTATCCAAACCCCAATAACAACACTTTACCATATTTCACCACATATGAAATATGGTGCTGTAGTAAAGCATTGATGCTTTACCGCAGCAATGAAGTCACTGAGCCTCTATGATAGTAGTGTCATAATCAGACTATCCACAAGACCAGTAACTATTCTGCACTAAAGAAATTTACTGGATGATCTTAGTCCCCCAAAACAAACACTAATGAAATACCTAAAAAACTTACTTTCATAAATTAGAGGTAAGAAAAATATCTGATATGTGAACTATAGTATTAACATTACCTTCCAGATTTACCATGAAATGAAAACATCTTTCTCACCTTTCTCTCAATGATCATGTGTGTCCCCTATCTTAAACCACATTTTATATTTAATGATATTTTAAGCTTGATTTGGTACCCGAATAATCCCTTTCACTCCATGTTGTGCACGGTCCATAAGTATTATCATATAAGATTATTGAGGTATATTTATGTCCAGAATCTGCTCCTGGACACAGAAGTGGTTCTACAATTCTTCTTCCATCATAGAGGCAAAGGCTTTTGTGTTTCTTCTCAAGACAATGGATCATGACTCAAATTTTTGTTACTTAAGAACATACTTACCTGAAAAAAATGTGAGTAGTCATAGGTTCTGCTGACATATTTATCAGATATGGGCTCATATGGAAAAGGTGAATAAAGCATGACCATCTGTTATTTTCGATACTACAAGAAGAACATGAATTCAAATAGGAAATATTAAAACAAGAGAGTGAACAAACACAAAAATTTCTTTCTCACAATGCAAAATTAGTTTGCATAATTCACTGTCACAGGAGGGTTTTGGTTCCTGAGAAGTATAAGATGGTTTAGGAAGTGATTAGGAAATTCATATAAAAAATACTAATTGACTGCCATTAAGTACAATGGTCTAAATAAAGCTGGAGGGTTGGAAAAACATCTCTTACTGATGGGTGCTGGAAATAATGGCTCCATCTATGCTATTCCTAAAACTCTTCTCAGCATCTGCTTCTAGCTAATAGCAAAGATCAGAGAGCACTTCAAGTTATTTTGTTTTGTACAACCAGTTATAATAAAGTGTCAGATCTATGCACGTTCTCTGGGAGAAAAATATCAAAATCTGTTTTTTCATTATATAATTTCAGTGTTAAATGTCTGAATTGAGTATTGATCAAAGTAGTTGTTCTAAATTAATGTATATTCAGAAATTATTTCCACTTAAAATATTTCTTTCATGATTTTTTGGTCAATAGGGCAGTCTTAGATCAAGACTTCCTGAAGAAATGTCATTAATAATCCTTATTGTTACAGTAGTAAGAGAGTGAAGGCTGAATCCAGGCAAAACTTCTTATTGAAAGGAGAAGCTTTTGGTGAGCTGCAATTACATAAAACCTAAGTAAAATTTTGCTTAACCACAGGGATCATGGAGAGGGGAGAGAAGATAATGAAGGGGAAAAAGAGAGAAAATGAAGAAAAAGGAAGAAATAATCAGGTGCAAAAATATTAGACACCTGCATTTCTTTCCTTAGTGCTTTATAAGCTTACTGGACTGGAATACGCTTTCACATACACTTAGCAAATTCAGGAAAATTTCTGCTGAAATCAACAGTTACATACATACAAAAATTGTGTAAGGCCCACTTGTGTCTGCAGACACAATTCTGTATATTCAGTATCTGGCTGTTTTGCAAGTAGAGGTGCCCTACTGTGTTTCTGTTCCAATGAAAGGATCTGGAAGTGCTTCAAAATAAAAAATCCTCACTAGTCCTTTGAAGCTGGCCTTTGAACCTCCTGAGCCAGCTGGCAGCAACATGGTATGGGCATGATATTACCCTGGTTTTCTACTGAAGAGCTGTATACAGATGACAAAAGGAGAATGAGGTAAATGCACAAAATAGGAATGAAGACATTTCAAATACAGATAGAATAATATGAAAAAAGTAACAAAATAATTTTGAAGTAGGATAGGAGGAAGCAAAGGAATGTATTGTATTGATGATCTTAAATAGAGTAGGTTTGGGTGTTTCATTTTTCTATGGATGTTTATAGCATTTTGCTGCCAGACATTCTTCATCAGACTCTTACTTCAATGGAAAATATTTTAGAATTATTTACATTTTACATGTTAGAATTGGAAAAGGAACAAAGCTTTTAAAGTAAGAAAATTCTCATATATATACACACACACACACACACACACACNCATATATATATACACACACACACACACACACGTATATATGTACATAAACAAAAAAACAATCACCTCTTTTCCTCCATGTCAGAATACTCAATTTACGTTCAAGTGGAAATGACTAGTTGTCAAGGCTGGCTTAACTAACTTCTTTAGCACAGAGGAATAAGAATATTGTGGCATAGAATCATTATGTACCATGAAAGACCTTTCAACTAACATTATGAGTGATGAACTACATAGTATAGTTTGCCTATGACAAAGAGTATGCCAGTGTTCTGGTGTCTCTCTGTGTGAAGCTCCTATGTACCTGATCTCTCTCTCTTCTGCAGCACAGTATACAACACCACAGAGGCCCTGGTAACGCCCTGGGGAAACAAACCTCTTGCTTTCCAAATTCTTAGCCTAAGATAAGGCAGGGAGAGTTGTTTCACAGAATGAATAATCACACGCTGTGCTCATTTTCTTCTTTTCTTGTCAGAAAACCTGTTCCACTCCACATGGAGAGATCTTCTCTTGTATCATCCTCTACTAGAAAAAACAGCTTCTCTTGTCACAGAGATCATTGGATACCACAGTGGGATTCAGTCACCTAAGCTTAGGCATCTAATGAACTGTAGATGCTACAGGGTGTCCCCTAGCTGCCAATTTGCAAAGTCTCAGATTTCTTTAAGTCCTGGGTCATTACAGCTAGTCATACAGAAATCTTGTATACTGTATGGTCTCGCAGCTGTCATGAGAGGCTTATGTCTGAAAACTAACCAAAACCCTAGTCAACTGTGAGTGCATACAGCTTGTTACACTTAAATGCCTTTTTCTAACAGTAGAACATCTGTTGCAATAGAGAGAAGATGCTGAGTTCTGGGCTTATCTGTTTACAAAATGACCTGACTTGAACAGCTGTATATCACTTTACTTTTCTCATTTCCTTCACAGTTGCAGTGATTTGCCACCTATAGGCTACAGTCTGTTTTGTCTGAATTTCATTTGTGTTAATTGACTCTTTTTTTCCCAAATTAATTATTTTTGCATTTGAAGTCAGGGCATGGTGAGGGATATATCCATTATGGTGTCATAGGTGTACTTTGAGGAATAAATATGAAGGCCAAAGACTATATTCATTCTTCCTGCCAAGATGTGTGACTAGATTGCACAGCCAGACCTACATTTTGGAGGAAGCTTATGAAAATTCCATAAATAGGTGCTCATGATGAAAAAGACAGTTATATTTAAAATTACACTTGACAGAATTTCTATATTGTAACCATGCACTTTGTATGCTGTATTCATGCACTTACAAATGAACAGTAATTAATGAATTAATTTGGCTTCATAAAGTCTATTGTGTCTATAGATTTGTTATGCAATGACAGCTGTTTATAGTAGATCTAATTTTTTTGTGATATTAATCTTTAAAAGATACTATCTGAACACTTCAAATGAATCATGTAAATCCACTCTTAGCATGTTGAGCTTGTTTTGCACTTAAGTAGATTCAAGAATCCATAGCTACTTCTGCAGCTCATTTATGCTCTAATGGCATTTTACTGTAAGATGAAAAAAGCAGTTCCCTAGGAAAACCCTGTCCTAGTTTTGTCTGGTATAGAGTTAATTTTCTTCACAGTAGATGGTATGGGGCTATGTTTTGAATTTGTGTTGTAAACAGTGTTGATAATTCAGGAATGCTCTAGTTATTGCTGAGAAGTGGTTACACAGACTCGAACCCTCTTCTGCCTTTCATCGCACACCACGAGTGAAGAAGCTGGGGAGCCCAATTATTTGGGAGAGGACACAGCAGGAACAGCTGACCCTAACTGACCCAAGGGATATCCCATAGCATGTGGCATCATGCTCAACAGAAAAAGCTGGGTGAAGAAGGAGGAAGAAGTGAAAGTGTTTGTCTTCCCAAGTCACTGTAACTTTTGAGGGAGCCTGGCTTTCCCGGAGGTCTCTAAACACCTGTCTGCCTGTGGGAAGTGGTGAATGAATTCCTTGTCTTGTTGCTTGTGTGGGTGGCTTTTGCATTATTTATTACATTGTTTTTATCTCAACCCACTAGTATTCTAACTTTTATCCTTCTGATTCTCTCCTCTAACCCACCAGAGAAGACTACGGGTATAGCTGCGTGGTGTTTAATTTTTGGCTGGGGTTAAACCATAACACTCCTTTCCCTGTGATAGAGACCTTCTGTTACCTATTCCACATTCATTACTGCACTGTCACTCAAACTTTAAAGCTTTGCATGCTTTAGTTGGCTTTTGTATAGAGGGTTTTAAAAACATTATACTGTCCCTTATATGCTTCTGAATAATTTTCTAAACCCTTTTAACAATTCTAATGCAAATTCAGTACCTTAAAACAGAAAAAAAGCCCAGCTTGTGTTGAAGTGAAAGGAATCATTGCCTCAAGGGTAGTGAAACTGAACTTATAATTATTGATGGAATGGCATATTTAAATGACCTAGAAATCTGTGCGACTGAAGGTCCACACTTCAGGGCAAAATATGACATAAACAGTATTCATAATAAGAAATGTATTGGTATGTATATGTTTAAGGTCATCATATGTTTTTTAGGGTATTTAATGCTAGGACATTAAATACCTTGCAGTACACCTATGCAGACTTAGACAACATATGAAATATTTTCGTATGAACAGAATAAAATTAAAGAGAAAGGCAAATTAGGCACTGTTTTTTTCTAAAAGAAGTTATACAATTTTCTGTGCTCTACCTTGACTGAAAAAGCTTTTCTTTTCTTCTTTTTTTTTTCGTACAATGGTTCTTCCTGTAATATACTGTCATATTTAATTCTTATTCCAATTCAAGGCCCAAACATTCTTCAGTGGAGTCAGTGAAAAAACCCTCTGCTATTTCAGCAAGTACTACACAAGGCCATTTGAACAAGAAACACAAGTTATTATGGGGAAAAAGAAAAGCACCGCCTTTTCAGTTTGTGGGTTTTGACCTTTAGGTTCATGAACTAAAATTTTTACTTTAAAATGAAGAAAATTAGTGAAAAACTACAGAAAATGTTTCATAATTTTCAGACCCACTTTTTTTATTGGAAACTTAAATGTCTTTAGTGATAGTTTTAAACAGTCAAACATATTTATTAATGCCAATGATACATAAAATTGTTGGAGGTTTTTTTGTCCTTTCCTTTTTGAAGTCCAGAAAAGGGACTTTAAAAGTTTGGAATTTTCTCCCACATCTTCTCAGAGAGCTATGCCTTCCTTATGCCCTTAGGTAACTTTTGAGGGCTTTAATTTACAGTTTCATGTTGGGAGAGGAATTAGAAATCCAAGAACTTCTTGGAAGAATAGGTGTTTCAGGTCACCAGGAGGAATGAATGAACAAGGTGTGGCAGTGTAGTTTTTCACTTTGTTTTATTGTATTTCCTAAATTTTCTATGTACGCTATTATGAGATGGTTATGAGATGTCCCTGTCCTCCCCCACCCCATGTCCCCAGTTGGTATGTCCCCAGTTCTAGCTGCTCCTCCTGTACCCCGTATATGGTTATCCCCGCCACCTAGTTCCAGCAGTTTCCCTGTCCATCAACCTAACCCCTCCCTTTGTTCTAGTAGGTTCCCTATCCATCACCCAAGCCCCACCAGTTTTCCCTTGTATGGTCCATGTCAATCCCCCGAGACCCAGCCTCCTCAGATACCGCCCCCTCCAATCCTCAATGCCCCATTGGCCCATATGACCCTCCTCCCTCTGCCCCTTCACCCCACTGAATGTTGTATCTGTCTGTTCCCTACGTGTCCTTCCCCTCAAGCCCCCTCATTGGCCCCTAATCGGGATCCATCCCTTAGTTCCTCCTGTTATTTAAGTTGATGCACGCCCCAGTNGAGTGAAGAAGCTGGGGAGCCCAATTATTTGGGAGAGGACACAGCAGGAACAGCTGACCCTAACTGACCCAAGGGATATCCCATAGCATGTGGCATCATGCTCAACAGAAAAAGCTGGGTGAAGAAGGAGGAAGAAGTGAAAGTGTTTGTCTTCCCAAGTCACTGTAACTTTTGAGGGAGCCTGGCTTTCCCGGAGGTCTCTAAACACCTGTCTGCCTGTGGGAAGTGGTGAATGAATTCCTTGTCTTGTTGCTTGTGTGGGTGGCTTTTGCATTATTTATTACATTGTTTTTATCTCAACCCACTAGTATTCTAACTTTTATCCTTCTGATTCTCTCCTCTAACCCACCAGAGAAGACTACGGGTATAGCTGCGTGGTGTTTAATTTTTGGCTGGGGTTAAACCATAACACTCCTTTCCCTGTGATAGAGACCTTCTGTTACCTATTCCACATTCATTACTGCACTGTCACTCAAACTTTAAAGCTTTGCATGCTTTAGTTGGCTTTTGTATAGAGGGTTTTAAAAACATTATACTGTCCCTTATATGCTTCTGAATAATTTTCTAAACCCTTTTAACAATTCTAATGCAAATTCAGTACCTTAAAACAGAAAAAAAGCCCAGCTTGTGTTGAAGTGAAAGGAATCATTGCCTCAAGGGTAGTGAAACTGAACTTATAATTATTGATGGAATGGCATATTTAAATGACCTAGAAATCTGTGCGACTGAAGGTCCACACTTCAGGGCAAAATATGACATAAAAAGTATTCATAATAAGAAATGTATTGGTATGTATATGTTTAAGGTCATCATATGTTTTTTAGGGTATTTAATGCTAGGACATTAAATACCTTGCAGTACACCTATGCAGACTTAGACAACATATGAAATATTTTCGTATGAACAGAATAAAATTAAAGAGAAAGGCAAATTAGGCACTGTTTTTTTCTAAAAGAAGTTATACAATTTTCTGTGCTCTACCTTGACTGAAAAAGCTTTTCTTTTCTTCTTTTTTTTTTCGTACAATGGTTCTTCCTGTAATATACTGTCATATTTACTTCTTATTCCAATTCAAGGCCCAAACATTCTTCAGTGGAGTCAGTGAAAAAACCCTCTGCTATTTCAGCAAGTACTACACAAGGCCATTTGAACAAGAAACACAAGTTATTATGGGGAAAAAGAAAAGCACCGCCTTTTCAGTTTGTGGGTTTTGACCTTTAGGTTCATGAACTAAAATTTTTACTTTAAAATGAAGAAAATTAGTGAAAAACTACAGAAAATGTTTCATAATTTTCAGACCCACTTTTTTTATTGGAAACTTAAATGTCTTTAGTGATAGTTTTAAACAGTCAAACATATTTATTAATGCCAATGATACATAAAATTGTTGGGGTTTTTTTTGTCCTTTCCTTTTTGAAGTCCAGAAAAGGGACTTTAAAAGTTTGGAATTTTCTCCCACATCTTCTCAGAGAGCTATGCCTTCCTTATGCCCTTAGGTAACTTTTGAGGGCTTTAATTTACAGTTTCATGTTGGGAGAGGAATTAGAAATCCAAGAACTTCTTGGAAGAATAGGTGTTTCAAGTTCACCAGGAGGAATGAATGAACAAGGTGTGGCAATGTAGTTTTTCACTTTGTTTTACTGTATTTCCTAAACTTTCTATGTACTCTATTATGAGATGGTTATGAGATGTCCCTGTCCTCCCCCACCCCATGTCCCCAGTTGGTATGTCCCCAGTTCTAGCTGCTCCTCCTGTACCCCGTATATGGTTATCCCCGCCACCTAGTTCCAGCAGTTTCCCTGTCCATCAACCTAACCCCTCCCTTTGTTCTAGTAGGTTCCCTATCCATCACCCAAGCCCCACCAGTTTTCCCTTGTATGGTCCATGTCAATCCCCCGAGACCCAGCCTCCTCAGATACCGCCCCCTCCAATCCTCAATGCCCCATTGGCCCATATGACCCTCCTCCCTCTGCCCCTTCACCCCACTGAATGTTGTATCTGTCTGTTCCCTACGTGTCCTTCCCCTCAAGCCCCCTCATTGGCCCCTAATCGGGATCCATCCCTTAGTTCCTCCTGTTATTTAAGTTGATGCACGCCCCAGTTCTGTGTCTGTTCTCGTTGGTCCCTTCTTGGAACAAAACTGTGGGGTTACACCATGAGGCAAGCCTCCCTGCCTCCCTCTGTCTCTCCCGTCGTTGAGGGTTGCTGAGCGACCACTGGCCTTGGGGCTTCAGCTCCAAGGAGCTGACAGGAGCTGCTGCTCCAAAGGAGTGGCATAGGGCTTTGAGCCTCTAGACACTCCCCACACCTGCCACACACCGCAGGAGCTAGCTGGGGTGGTGGTCACCAAAGTGGTCACTGCGACAACGAGGAAACTGACAAAAACTATAATGTATTTATTTCTTCTTAACTCTATGTAATTAAACTTACACTGTGTCAAAAACAGTTTTCATACACTATCATGCAATTTTTCCTTCTCAATAATAAAATTTTCATTGCCTATAAAATTTTTGTGAAATAAACCTTAGTCCAAGAATAAAGTCTCCCTGAACGATGAATACTAGAAGATTTCGCTAAGATTCCCAAAATTGGATTAGGCATTTTGAGGTTTTTGTTGGAATGCTTTTGAATGGAATGCTTTATGAAGTTGTAATGTATGAAGTGTGACCTTTTCAGGGTCTGTACCATCTCTTATGGATCTTTAAGTGTCTATAACTAATATATATACATATTTACGTATAATTTTTATTTCCAAGTGACTTAATATTTGCCTTTCCATTGGGAACAGTGTAGGACACAATAATCAAAAGCTGAAATACTACTATTCTATGAAAAAAAAGTATAGATAACGTAACCTGTAATGCTTTGTTCAGCTTTGTAGGTATTGTTACGTCTTCAGATACCTGGTTTCTGTATTTAGTCTCAGGTATTTGGTTCTGAAAATGAAGATGACTGCATCCTATATTACCTTTATATGTCAAAACCAGACTTCTGTACCATATCTTACTCAGTTTTAGCTTATATTTGCCTTTGAGCTCTTCAAGTCTTCTGCAGTGCAGTTTGCTAGCTGACAAGGTTTTTCTCTTATCATCGTTTTCTTCTTATTGTAGAGCTATGATGCATATCTGTAATTAGTTGATAATACAAAATAAATATATTTTCCTGCTTCAGTCACAGAAATATTCAGTAAGAAGATTAGATCATGTTGCGGTGGCCCAGCCCACCCCTGGGCTGTGGCAATCTAGTGCCCGTCAAGCCCTCGCTATCCAGTGGGTGGATTTTCCTGCCCAGGGTAGTGAGTCGGAAGGCGGGTCGATGGGTGGCACTGAAGTCTAAGCCGCATCCCCCTGTGCGGCACCCAGATTCAAGGCACATGCTCTTTCTCTGGAAAATTCTGTTCTATTCAGTCTCCCATTGGCTCCCAGTTGTTGCTCCCGCCTCCCTGTTCTCCTCATAGGTTAGTGTAAAGTTGTATCCTCCCCTTCAGTTGTACCCCATTGGTTGTCTCCCCTTTCTCCGCCCTGTTCCACCCCCGCATAAAGTCCCTTGTACACACTTACTCCTTGCCTTTGGTCCCTGGACCCTCCACTGCCTGCTGGAACCCACACCAAAGGTCCCTCTCGTCTTCTTTGCCTCTGGGTGAAGCCAGCCAGCTCACCAGGCTTTGTGGACATGCCCCCTCTTAACGAGGAGCCAGCTAGCAAGTCCATCTTTCGCAGATACCCTGCCAGAGATGCTCCTTCTTGGGACGTCTGCAGGAAGGACGCTGTGTCCCCTCCGCCCGAGGGCTTGACCCCAGACAGCGTCAAGATCACTCACTTTTACTATAGCAAGAAATAACTTAGAAAAGACATTTAACTACTTCAGTAAATTTCACTCTCACATTTTCAGGGGTAATCAATCAATATCCTGTGCAATGCCGATACTTCACACATAATTTATGTTTTATATGCCACTACAAGGAAGGTATGTACATCATGTTACAGTAGAATTTTCTAATTCTGTCTTTCTTATCTTCTTACCAGGAGGATGTAAGTGTGACCTTAATAGCTTGAAATCCAAAGCACTCATAGTCCTCAGAGTACGGGTTCCTGATTAAATTTTAACATTTTGCTGGTGTATTACCAGCACTGCCTCTGAGCTGGCCTTTCTAACTCTTCCTAAAGCTCAATATTTTAACCGATATTTGTGTTATCATCCCTGCTGTTAATCACTGAAACTGAGAAAACTGATGCAGGCTTTTGCTTTCTGGTCAATTGGCTGTCCTTGTCCTGTGCAATTTTAATATACTCAAAATAGTGATAATAAATTATCACTGCTTCAAGACTCTGATTCTTCACAACATTGTCCTATGTTACTAAAAAATAAAAATAAAATGATAAATCTTCACTTTTGATCCTTGAGAAATCTGGTTCACCTAATCCAAGGGAAATAAAATATAATCCTGAGAACTTGCTATGTAATTTCCAAAACTACAGTTATTAGCAAAGGTGACTCAAAAGTAGTTAACACTCAACTATAGCTTAGTTGGAAAAAATGGATATAATTTATGTAATCAGTTTCATCATGGCTTTCCTTCACTTAACAACACTAAGACATCTTTTTTTGCATGGGCCTACACCTAAGGAAAGTAGTGACTTTAACACTCGTACTGGACTTGATGCTCCTTTCAGTGGCACTTGATGCCTCCAGGATGACGTCCCATTTCTTTGCATATGTCATCATACTAGTTTAACATTCTTTTTCTTGGATTTTTTTTAAATTTGCCTCTAACTTCATTATGACACTGAGATTAGCTCACTGTGTTAGAGCATGGTGCTAATAATGCCAAAGTTGTGGATTTCATCCCCATATGGGCCATTCACTGAAGAGCTGGACTTGATGAGCCTTGTGGGGCCCTTCCAACTCAGAATATTCTCTGATTCAAATACAGCTCATTATTGTTACCCGTTGTTTGATTTTCTGCAGACATGCTGACATCTGTGTTTCTAAATTATCAGGAGGTAGACTATCAATAATTTCAATGGTACTCCTGACAGATTATATTTCCTCATCATGACTAGGTAACACAACTAAAATTCAGATGTGGATTTTATAAACATCCATGTCATAATATATGATTTGAAACTTCAGTAGTAACAGTATAGGAAGAGGTAGGGTTACATTTTCATATTCCATAGCAGTGTAAAAATAATTTAACACCGTACGTGGCATAGGTACACAGTATCTCACTGCAGACATTCAACATCACCCACTGGTATTACAGAACCAGGAAGATCATCAACTCTGCTAGTCTTTCTGCCATACCCATGAAATATTTTCAACTCATTCCAACTTTAGTCAGTAGTTAATTATACTACGAAGCATGATTGACTATATTGTTTCTATATTGAGAGAGCTCCATTAACTTTCAGCAAGACAGATGATCAATTTTAGGAGCCTGCTGCTTATGCACAGAGTTCTTCCTGCTGTGCCCCAATTTATTTGCAGGACATTTTTGTTACTGTACTCACCAGGATGTGTTTTATGGCCTCATTTCTATCTCTCTTTTTTTTTTTTTTTTTAAATACAGTTAGTGTTAATATAAAACTAATCATTCAATCTATGTGAGTATTTTCTTATGGAGTACTCTTACACATTTTAATAAAAAAATACCTTTTTTTTTTCTCATACGGAGTTAAGCAGAATTTCCCTGTAACATAACTGGAATAAACCTTTATCAATTTCTGCATACTGATTCACGGAATACCTTAGTATTTGTGGTATCCACAGTTTGTTATTAGAATGAAGTTAGGTACCTCATATCAGGGAAAGGTGTTTAAGAATCAGGCTTAGGTATCTCTGGAGTACAGAAATAGCTAAGTTTTAGTTAGGACATTGATCTGAATTTTTGGCTGAAAGTTGGAAAAACTGTTCAAGTTTTCATAAATTATTTGTCTGTGAAAGAAAACCCTAAGAAAAGAACAGATGAAAAGTATCAGTGACAAGTTTTATCATCCATAGAGGCCAATCAACTTCTGGAAAATAAACCAAAATTTTAAGACATGAGTACCTTTCAAGTCCCGCATACAACGCGTATTTCCTTTTTACTTAAGGGAAAGCTTAGTTGTCTACAGTCCATCCGTGCCTTGATACTCTGGCAGGAAGGAAACTAAAATACAGATGCAAAAGTCTCAGAAAATTAAGAAAACTATGATATATTCAACTAAGTCCCACACCCTCGTAATCATGACAGCAGAAGTGCTTACAACACCAGTCAAACTTTCTTACCTTGCAATTAGAAGTAGCTCAACTAAGGTTTTCGATTCCACATCTTTTAAATAACTCAGTTTTAGTCTTTTCCTGACTACTGTCTTGTCCTTTGGAATTTTCATTGCCTTCTCTGTTAAAATATTTTGAGGATTGTTTTCCATGCCATCTTTCTTTATCTTTTTATGGCTGGAAGCTGTATTTGTCCCTTAATTTCTGCATCTGTTCAGAGCCATAAACAGTGCATAGGTAGGAATAACTTCATGAAAGACTCCTGCCTTTTGCAATAACATTTCACCATTATGCATGAATAATGGTATTGTACTCAAAAAACTTTAACTGTTTTAATCATCAGCAAAGTAATTGAAATGCTCCAGGGTATCTGCTCATATTTTTATTTACTTTTGTTCTTCAGAACTCACAAATCGTTCCACTTTGATAGTTATCATAGTTTATTTTTTCTGGTTGTAGACTTGGTGTTGATCAGGCTTTCAGCTGGTAGCAATTTAAATGGAATTTAGTGCAATATTCCATAATTTTTTTAAACTTTTTACTATTCTGTAGTATTAAATACTTTAATTGCATTCTGAATTGGGGTCTTCAATTAACGGGTTTAGTATTTGCTATTACGTGACATAGGTAATAGTTTGGACTTGAAGCAATGCTTTTAAAATCCGAATGTTCTGCAAAAAAAAACTTTTGAAGTGCGGATGGCATTCATATCTATTTCTAAAATGTGAGTTGTGCCATTTGTCTAAAAGTGCCTGTCTCCATTTACTAGAATAATATCCAAGGCAGCTCATTTAGACTAGACAATCAATATTTTGACAGGCAGGATAGTTGTGCTGAGGTAAATTGGGCCATGGATTCCACAAGCTCTCCAAATTTGTTTGCTCAGATTAAGAGCTTTATTTGTTCTAATGTTTCAGTCATTTTTCTCTTTCTTACTAAAAAAATGCATATATGAAATTGATTTACCTCTTCAAGTATAATCTTTTCAAATTCTCTTTAATATAATCTCATAGCTCCTTGCTCTATATACATATGTATGTATGCATGTATACTCTTGCACACATATGTAAGTATTTATGTATATATGTCTAGAAATATCTATAAAGCAACTTTCTGTTCAGCAACTTCTGCTGCCTTTACAAAAAAAGGGATTATCTTCTCTTAAATCTCTTGTCATATCTTTTTCATTGCTAGAAAGCTCCAGCTGCAATGACTGCTGTGGCAGCACCATTGTTCACCGTTTTTACTTTTTTTACTTACT
>WEIT01008571.1:821-23224 GCA_013389985.1 Dryoscopus gambensis | reverse complement strand
ACTCTAAATTTATTGTTTCATGGGAAGCAGTCTTCTTTGCCAAAGTGAACTGCAGGGGTTTTTATCTGTACATAATAATTTAGACATGCTTGCTAAACAAGAATAGAATCAGTGTGGCATGAAAGCAATCAATAACAGATACTTAGAAGATCTGCAATTTGTCCTAGCATGAATGCAAGATGGGTATTTCTCCTTGTAGTTGCCATGTTGTGCACAAGTAATTATTTTGACATCCTCTTTGTTTTTCCATGTGTAACTGAGAACACAAGTATCATACAGTATGGCAAAAGCCTTTCCCTGGGCATTATTAAACAGCAGTTTAGTTTGAAAATGAAGTNGTTTAGTTTGAAAATGAAGTCCAGAAAAATATTCTTGAGAAGAAAGAAATTTTGGCTGGTGTTTCCTTTCAACTTTAATAAGCTACCTGATAAAAAAACTGCAGGCTAAGCATCTTCTTCAGATTAAGAAAGATTATGTGTTTCTTCTCAGACTCTCTTCTTTGTGTTTTCCCCTTAGGGCACCCAAACTGTCCATGACACCTCAAACTTCCCAGGAGTCTTCTTTACCTGCAAAAGGGGTTTTTACCTCTTGAATCTTTCTCATTTTCCCAAGAGTTTAGTGTTTCCAGTGATAACTATTGTCTAGGCTATAAAACAAGCTGATCTTCTAGGTCATAAAGTAAGTTCCACCATAGAGTGAAGGTAGATGCTCAGACCTCGTTTGAAATAGACGCACATGCTGCAAACACTACACTTCAGAACAATAAAGGAGATAAAGAATAATAATTTGTTGCTCTATTCAGAAACAACTTTATGTATAGACTTTTCAGTTTAAATGGATGTTTTAGATTCCTAATATTACAAGCATTTATTCTATTTGATCTTATGGAACTAGCTGATAATTTTCAATTCAGCTACAACATTTCTGTCTATTCATTGCAGCATTTAGTTGCAAAAAGAAGCTTTCTTTACTTTGGAAAATGTCTGCAGAATATCAGTCACAGCAAATATCACTGTGCAGCACCATATGCTTTCAAAAAGTTGCTAAACAATGTTCATTAATCACTACCCTGTCAAAACAATGAAGGTGATACCCAGAAATCCCATTTAGGTAAATACGCTGTGGCAATATCTAATGTGCAGAGACAATTTAAGTCTTCAATCCTGCTGCATCATGCAGTCAAATCGAGTCAGAGAACTTCATCTAAAACTTGAATGAAAACTTAAATGAAAAATTAAAANNAATGAAAAATTAAAACTTCTCAAACAGAGAGCACAGGTATGGCACTAAGAAATTCATGCTGGATTTTGGTTCACAGTAATTTTGTGACCCAAAATAATGTTGCTGATCTTTGATATTACACATCTGCCTTGTATTTAGAAAGCAGTTTTGGCAGTTACTGGCAAATGTTCCAGAATCTACTAAAGATGTTTAAGTATTTAATGTATATAATTGATTTATTGAAAGATAAATAACTTGCATAATGGAGACAGGCATTAGTTATTCTATACATCTAGGCATTAATTGCTTTATAGATTTATAATAAAAATAAGGCTAATAAAAAGAAACCTTTGAATAGCAGTTTTCAGATGAGAAATCTGCTCGTTTTGCTTAGAAAAATCTCAGTGTGAGTTAGATTGATGGCGAACCAACTCTGTACATTTCTGAATAATGCTTTTAGGCTTGATTGAAACCCCCTCAAAGCAGGAGAAACTTTGATGATAGCAGTTATGGTATAGGTGTTTTAATTAGCACACATTTAAGGTGTTCAGATTGTCAAGTAAAAAATGCTAATACGCGCGAGGCATTACATTTCTGTTGAAGATATTCTCTTTGCTGAAATTAAAATAAAATAAAATAAATTAAGGTTTTAATGAACTGCCAAAAAGGAAACACAAAATGCTGTGGGAGCTTCGTCCATTTTCTAGGGATCAGAACCAAGACACAACTGCAACTGAGGCTGTCTGCAGAGAAAATATATATACCCCAAAAATATATTGAAGATATGTTGTAGGTGAGGCTATCTGCTACAGAGATTTAACATGGAACGTGTAGGACTGCAGATTGGTAACTGCAGATAGGGACTTTTTTTTCATCCTCGTGACGAAATTGCATTCTTTCCAGCATTTTTGTGTAAATATCGTTTCTTTGAAGTCAGTCAGGAGTGTAGCTTGAATTCACATGTGTTTTTTACTGTGGGGGCTGTTTGCATGCATAATAACTTGCACGGAGCAGTTAAATAGCAAGACTGATCTACCATCATGTAAGTCAGGGAGTTTAAGTGGCTCACACATGCTGTGCTACCAGACGGAATACATTGGCTCCACCATGTTACTAAGGCTGAGTAAGACAGAGAGAAATGTAGTACTCTTTCATTTGTGACAGGGGAACAAAATGCTTTCCAAAATTTTCAGCTCATATGTGACCCCATAATACACTACTTTTTTCTCCTCTTCTTCATTCATTCATTAAACTTGTCTGNTTGATTTTTTTTTGGTTTGTTTTTGTTTTTTTTTCTGAAGAAAAACAGAGTTTGGAGTTTTTTAAGGAACACATAAATAAAGAAACTCAGAAGAATAAATTTGAATAGCCGGAAAAAAAATATGGCTAAAATTTTAAAAATTATATGTTGCCCTTAATAGTTTTATGTAGATTCAGTGTGTTTGACTATATTATATGGAATGGATCAACAGAGAAAGTTGCACTAGAGCATTTATTAACAAAAATCCTATATAAAACAAATTATGTGAGTGCAGTCAGACTCTTAAATTGAAATTATACTATTTATATTTATACAATTTTGCCCACTATCCCTGCATAAGTTATAAATTGAATACATATTTAAGGCTGTTTGACATCAGATTTATAGTCCTAATTGAAGTCTAGAGAAGATGACATCTTAGTCCTTGTGGGAGGAGCTAGAAAAGTATCCAAGATAATTTTTGTGGCTTTGATTAAAAATTATCAATCAACTACTATATTAGTATATTTTCAGTACTTCCAGGCTTTAATCCCCTCTATCTTCATGCACCACCCTCATTCTCATATTTGTGAATTACCTGTATTATGAGATTACAACATTTTTACCAGAACAAAATAACCAATCATCTCCTACTTATTTTTATGTTTTGGGCAGAAGACATAAAATGGCCATACCTGGAAGCACACTGAGATTAAAAATTATTCATATGATCAGAGATGTCAGCAAAAACCACCTTTTCATTGATTTACCAATAAAAGTCAAATAAAATATTTCCAAATTGTGCAGTTGCAAATGGAGGATTGCCAGAAAATGACAGGATTGCAAGAATTCACCTTGACAGGCCAGTGACAAAAAATATTTTGTTCAATGTTTGAAAGTTGAAGGATAGATTTATAAAATTGCAATGAAATTATAAAGAAAATACAGGAACACTATCACTTGTGTATAAACACAGTTTATGGCATTTATTCTCCAGGCAAAAGAAGAAACTAAGAATTCGTTTTAAATTCTAGAGAACTCAAGTCCTTCAGAGCACTAAGACGGCTCTCTCCTCCAAAAACCTTATTTGTATAACGTAGAAATCTGTAGGCCAGGTCAAAGGTTTCTCCCACTAAATCTGATAAAAGATTCTAGATTAGAATTCTGGAATGCCTTTCCTTTGCAAAGCACCTATCTCAATTACAGAGGGATATCTGATCTCTGAATGTGGGAAATTGGGGAGGTCTATGACCCTGACCCTACACTTCAAGTTAAAAAAAATAGTATGATTGGCTCAAAACAAGAAAGCTGCACTGAAGGATCAATAAGTGCTGCTATATTAGATAATTGGTACTAAAAATTGTGCACATTTGATTACCGAAGATTGGTGATTCAGGCACCCTAAGGACCTCAAGAAAAATGACTTGGGCACAACTCATTTTATTTGTTCAAGTTGATTTTACTCAAACCCAAAGAAAATTCAATCGTAGAGTTTAAGCATAGAGAATGGGATGTCTTTAGGTTCCTTCCAGACCTATTTCCATATAAGCATGTGGGAGTATCTCAACTGTATTGATCCTCCAAAGTTCTCTCTCATATAAAAATACAGGAAAAAAATACTGGAGAAATTTGTTTTGGCCATTACCAGTGTGGGTTTTTTTGTCATTGGTAAGTCATGCTGCAGTAGAAATTCATAAATAATCTAGAGTTAAGACTACAAAGGATATGCATTTCTGGGGAGAGATCACTCACCAATTACTGTCGAGCAAAACTGACTTTACTCAGGAAAATTAGTTAAATTTATAATCCATCAAATCAAAATAGTATAACAAGAAATAAAACCAAATCTTAAAACCAGCTTCCTCTACCCCTCCTCTTTTCCTGGGCTCAACTTCACTCCCAGTATTCTCTCCCTCCTCCCCTCCAGGGGCTCAGTGCGGTGGGAAATGGTGTCTGTGGTCAGTCCATCACACACTGTCTCTGCTGCTTCTTTCTCCTCAGGGGGAGAACTCTTCACAGTCTTTCTCTGCACCAGCGTGGGGTCCCTCCCACAGGAGACAGTCCTCCATGAACTTCTCCCACGTGAGTCCTACCACAGGCTGGAATTCTTCATGAGCTCCAGTGTGGGTCCCTTCCACAGGGGCATAATTACTGCTAGCAAGCCAGCTCCAGCACTGATTTCTCTTTCTACAAGGCCATGGGCCCTATGGACATAGTGGAAACTTCTGTAAGCTTTTCACAGAGGCCACCCCTGTACCCCTCTGCTACCAATACCTTGTCACAGAAGCACAATACAAGACATAGTTAGAAATGTATCTTTATTTGGAAAGAAAACCCCTCTGCATATAATAACAATATTTTAAATGAATTTGAGAAAGGGCAGAGAGACGACTGCCTGGGTCTTCAAGGTAAATATAAACTGCGTATGAGTGCCTTGATTATGCAGGAAGTGGCACATGGGTACCCACTTAAAATTTATACGGACAACTCAAACACATGAAGTTATACCGATATCTAATTGCCATGTTATCAGGTAGGCTGTAGCATTATACAGATAATAATACTGCAACAGCTTAAACATGCTGAATGGAGTGGGAACATTAACTTACCCTAGTTATAGCATGAATTCAGTAAGTGTTCCACACAAAAAGTGACTTTCAATTTGAAGGTGGCCCTTTAAAAATGTCAAGCTTGTTGTACTTTTTGTTTTTTGTATCAGGACCTTGTCTACTTATATGCCAAATCTTGATTAAGATTTGGATTCATCTATGAAAGTAAATAATATCAGAACCAACTTAAAGATACCAATAGTTATTATATATCAATTTTTTAGTATAGTAACTTTCCATCTTTCGGACAATATTTTTTTTGGTTTTGCTACTGTCCTGAAAACTTAAAAAGGTTAAGAGTACTAAAGCATCACGGAAAAAGGTACATTCTAGCAATTCATATACTCTTTTAATTAAGTGTTCGTTTAGCTTTTATTTAATTTTATCTTTTTAAAAATAAATGTGTGATGCATTCATTTTTAATTAAAATTAAAAATCATTGTCTTGCTAATATTCTAATGTTAAAAAAGAGCTTTTAGTTAGAAGGATTAAAAGCAAATGATTTTTCCTGAACACTAATAAAAGACATTGGAGTGATAAGAAATACCCATCAGTTGTCAGATTATTGCCAAGGTACACAAAAGAGATTTAATAAGAAAGAAATCTCAGGGATGTGTATAAAGGAAAATCTGTTTGGAAGCTTTGGTAATCCAAAATGCTATCCAGCACTGAACAAACTCCAGATAAAATTTTAACACTTTGAAGCTAGGGTTATACTGACCAAGTAGATCAGATCAGTAGAAACAGAGCTCTAGAACAAGGCAGTGGTGCTGAGAAGCTGATATGCATACTGTAGGTATTTTAGGGATTTACTTTTACTTCCCAGTAGCTTTAATTTTGTTGTATGAACTAAACATCCATTAGCAGTTGTCAAGAAACTGCTAGAGGTTAGTTTCATGTGAAAGCAATATGATCCAATTGCCTTGAGATCACTTCAACATGTAAATCAAATAAGGGAGAGCTGGAACATTAATTTCTGATCCAGACTAAACCTGTACTGTAGATGAACCCCCAAAGCCCTTTGAAGAATTTATATTTATGGTATCTTAAAGGAGTGGGATAGGTGGAGAGAAATTTGTCACCAAAGAGAAGTCAGTATCTTGAGGTTTGGGCACTTGCCTGGCAGTGAAACAAGCCCAGTGTTCTATGAAGCTATCACTGAGATTCTGTAAAAGATGTTTAGGTACTCGTTCATCCAATACCACCTGCTCCAAGTTCAAGTTTTAGAAGTATTAGATTGAAATTTCTTGGAGCCCAACTGGAGTCACCAATTTTCCCCTACTTACTATGCTTTTGTAAGTTTTTCTTTATAACTCCTTCTTATACTCCCACTAAGCTCCAGAGACATGACAGCAAAGAGCAGCTTAATTCTCCTTTCACTTAATCTAGGGTATCTTAGTTTGTTTTTTAACTTGTCTCTGAAGAAAATCTTTGATAATTTTTTAGTTCTCGGATCACAGATATTTTTGTATCAGTGGATAAAACGAATGTCTGCTCAGCTGGTAATTTGCAAGACGGAGAAACTTGTGAGATACTGAGTTTTGTCTTTGAAATAAAAAGGACACAACAAGAAGAAACT
Organism: Dryoscopus gambensis; assembly: GCA_013389985.1. Taxonomy (NCBI): domain Eukaryota; kingdom Metazoa; phylum Chordata; class Aves; order Passeriformes; family Malaconotidae; genus Dryoscopus; species Dryoscopus gambensis. The sequence goes on along the minus strand of WEIT01008571.1, from coordinate 16,575 downwards.
ATTGTGTGTCTGTGTCTACCTTGCTTTAACTTCTACATAGACCAAGAATTTAATGTGTAGCCTTTAAATCTAGGTAGGAAATTATTTGAAATACTTTCTGTGGATAACTTACATGGTATAGTAAAACCTTCAGAATAATTTTCTCTGGATTATGGTTGTACATTTCTTTGGTGAATTTAGTATCACATCCAATGGTTATACCAGGTGAAGCCATACTGTTGATAATGTACTGTCTTTAACATAAATTATATATATATAAAAGAGGGAAACGAAGCCCTTTGAATGCTGAACATCATTTAAAGGTTGATGATAAAAAATCACTATCCAAGTAAAATAGGAGCTGAGATGTTCCAGTTTTCAGGCCAAAGACCCAACTTTAATATGTAATAGGTTCATGCTGATCTGTTATTCATCTCCTCAGACACAATAGTAATCTTTATATGTAGAAATGTTATCAGAGCTTTCGCCTTTGAAATGCACAGTGATCATCCTTTGTGCAAGAGAACTTTCATATTCTGAGGTGCATTTCACATAAATGACCTAAACCATAATGTTCTGGTTTTAGAGGCTTAAGGTGGGTCGGCTCTTAATGACTATATGCTTTGCTAAAAGTAGTGAAACCTTAGGCAGGTTATTTATGTTTTATCTGAATATTTCATATAAAAATTCAGATTAAGTTCTGAGTCTTGACATTACAGCTGAAAGCATTTTTAGGGAGTTTTTAGGTTGGCTGGTATGGAGAAAGTGAGGGGGAAATAAACAGAAAGACACATAGGAAGACACGATGTGAAAACTAGTGCTCTAAAACAATCTCTGAATCAATACTTCATGACAATTATCTCCCCATACTTTTCTTATTATTTATGGCTGAAGTCCATAAATGTCCTCTGAAGTGCTTCTAACTAAAAAATAAGGGCTGCAAAATCATGCTGAAATGAATTTCCATGGTATTTTCCCAGTGGCCTAAATGAGTACTGTAAATATGTATATTGAAATTTTTTTAAAAAAGGTATATTAATCTTGAACCTAAGTTCAATCTGTTAGTGCAACTTGGAGCTTTGTATATGTGCCAAAAATATTACAGCGGTTCAGAATTGCAGTTATGTAATGACCCAGACAGTGACAGGTGGATCACATTAGTGGGTTCACCAGCTAGAGCAGATGTTCCTTGTCAACTTGCCACTTATAAGGATAATTTATGTGTACACAGGTTTTGAGCTTTCAAACTGATGATACAGTAGGTATACGCTGGCAAATGCTACTGTGACATAGTTAAATTATCTCTGGATATTACAGAGACTAACAATTACACAGTGATGTCCAGTATTGTGATTTTCTCTAAGCTTGAGAAGAAATTTTCTTAGTGAATAGGGTTGTTTTATCTTTTTTTTTTAAATGAAAATGGTGAAATGCTTTTCTTTCAATGTAAAAAAAAATAAATAAACCATAACATTTTTTTCTTTAACTAGATCTCCAAGTTTCCTATTATATGCTCCTATTATTTTACCCAGAAATCTTACCCTGCTTATAGTAAATTAATAAGATAGCTATGCCTCCACAAGAAAACCTGCTGTTTTGTACAGCTTGAGAATTATAGCATGCTCAGATAGAGAACAACAGCTGCAGGAAGCAGACATGCCTACTTTGGCCTCTGGTCCAGACACCTGAAAGCTGTGGGAATCCAACTCAGAGATTTCCAGATCTGAGAAATTCCTGATGTAACGTGGCAGCTGCTCGCAGAGCCCCTGCTATCCTGCAGATGGCTGAGGCAGCCGTATGTGCCGACAGCAGCCAGGTCCCAGCTCCGATCTCCTCCCTGCTGTGGAGGGCTATGCCACCACGGGCAGTCCCGCTAGCTTTGTGTAAAGGCATTCGGCTCGTGCTGGCTTATTGATTCTTGCAGAGTGCTCTCATGAAAAGCTGCATTAATGGTTGTTTTATAAATCTGCTCTGTGGACTGTAAGCAAAAATAAAAGGAATTTAGCATTCCCAGTTTTTTGTGGTAATTGCTTTTTTCCTCAGAACAAAAATACTCATCTTGATGCATACACGGATTTTTGTCTATTTAGTTTGATGTGCAAGCTCTGTTTTTCTTCAGGCTTTTGAAGCACAAAGAAATTGCCATTTTTTAAAATTGGAAAGACTGCGATAACTTTACCTGATTCAGAAGTGCTTACAGATATTTTGTGTATATATGTGACTGAAATAAATGTGGCAAGTAAATTTCTTGATCTGGAGTACATGAAACTATAAACATATTTTTAGGTACAAAGGCTGGCACTCCAGAGCATTATAAGAAAACAGCAGATGCTAAATTATCACAGACCCGGAGAGACTGAGTCTTGAAACATCCCTAATTTATACAGATAAATCTATAGGGCTCAATAATAAATTGAGCTCATTTAACACTTAAAACATATTCAATAGTATGTTGTTTAGTTCTTACAGCAAATGATATTGAAGATACAATAACTTTAAAAGTGAAATCAGTGGCTTCTATAATATTATTATAGAGATAACTGTTAGGGGGAAAAAATAACCCTCAGTCTTTATATAATACTGACAAGAGCAAACAGATAAAAAAATCTAGTCTTTCTCCATCTTCCATTTTGAGTTCTGCAGAGGCTTTTGCTTCTTAGAAGAGTATCCCAGCTGTCGTGGGACCCTCCCCCCGTTCCCCTGGGGGGAGGGGGGGATGCTCAGGTGAATTTGGGATCTGGGACGGGGTCTCCCTGCCCCTGCATCTGCCCTGGTCACATGGAGCCCAGGGCTGCATTTGGTTGGTGGCTTTGTGTCCCCCTGCGAGGGGAACTTGGGAATTGTCTCATGACTTAGTGAGTGTGTGTGCTGATTCCCCACGATGCGGACGCCATTAAAGATCTGCTGAAACATCCACAAGATGAGTCTTTCCTGATTCTTTCCGCGGACTAAACTGTCCCCAGGAAGGGTGCAGATATCGCACCGCAACACCCAGCTACAGCATTTTCACAGGCAGAGCCATCGGAGCCATGCAGAGGTTTGTGAAAGCAACTGACAAAGTCTCCCCCAGCCACCTGAGGATAATGACTCTGGCACTGGCCACCTTCTATGAGCCAAGTAACAAAAACAAAATGCACAAGTCAGAGTTGATAGCAGTAGTTACCAGTTTTGAGTAATCTTAAATTATCCAGGAGATTGATTTTGATTTGCTCTCACAATTTTTCCAGGTATGTCCCTGTCCTCCCAACTCTGGCTCCTCAGGAACAGTTTTATTCCAACAATTATTTGAGGACTTGTTACTCTTCTCCAAAAGGCTTGGCCTAATTACAAGTAACTTCAGGTGCCTCTCTCCATTCCTTCCAGATGACAACAATGACCATGTTGCAAGCATTGTTTAGAAAAGTTGTGATACCTGTGTGTTTGGTAGTAGGTGAGCGACTACTACTTCTGTTTGCCTTTGAGGATGGATTGCAGAGAGGGTGCACATGTTGACTAACAAGCAAGTAACCATGTGTTTCCTGTAGCTTTCTGTGGAATAGCTCCAAATGAGTAAGATCTTCTTTAGACTACATAAGGATTTAAGGGATGAAAAAGTTTCACAGATCAGGACTTAACTGCCTCAACCATGATAAAGTGGTTCACTATTGATTTTTCACCACAGGAGACAAGGAAAAGACGTGGCAACTAATATCCAGAAGCTCTGGATATTTGAATGGGAAAGCTTGAATGCTTATGTATGTACCAGAGACTGGGGAGTTTCATGCCATCTCCTTGAAAGAGTTTTTTTGAGATGTTGCAAGGCTGATCAGAACACACAACAATTTATTGTCTAGCTATCAGATTCACTGCCATTTTACATGCCCAAAGACTTAATATTTGGCCATGAACTTAGTGATGACCTTTAAAATAGGAACAACTACACCTTTGAAAAATTGCACTTAGTCATTGGAAATTCATGTCTGTTTTCTACTCACTTAGGTCTTCATAAAAAAATAATTTCTTCCAAAGCGCCCATGGCTCCTCTTTATGTTATATGTATAGTTATTGTCATATTACAGTGGTCCTTTGTCGGAGGCTGGCTTCTGTCAAAATGATTTGGATCTATCCCCAATTGTCCCCCTATGAATGACTGGCCTTGTTCATGTAACATGGCACTTAGAGAGACCCATGCCTCAGTGCGTGCCCTACGGATTTTGCACACTATTTCTACACTAGCGTGCAATACCTTTTATTTTCCTCACTCAGGTTTTTCCCTACTAAAGAGAAGGATGTGTTCACTGTAGCTGTTTCTTGAGGTCAAAGTCTTTCACAGGAAGGGACTGCAATGCTAAAAATTTCTCATGTTTGATTCTGACGACACCTGAATTTTCTATGTGCAATAAATCTGGACTTTAACAGTAGGACACAATGAAACACACAAAAATGCCTCATTACTGAGTTTGGGTTTGTTGTAAAAGACGTACCTCAGGATGTCTAATTAGTAAATCCTTGGATAAATTGTTAAATCTTGAGATTTTCCATAATACTCTTTCAGTAGATTATCATTTTGTACAAAGTTTTATGCTGGAAAGTATACAGGGAGAAAAATACAGAATGAAATTAGACAGTGGTTAATATTAATATGTAGCTTGTCATGATAAACAAAATTTTCAGGTCACCTGTAGTCATGGAAATTTCAAATTAATTGTGGATACATGGGTGCCTGGCACGTACACTGAAGAGTGACTGAAGTAAATGATAGTTGCTTTTTGTATTGCTTCCTGCCATCTTTCCTCATTGAAGAGCAAACCCAAAAAGGTTGCTGTGGCCCTTAATAAGAAGCAGAATATTTTGTTTTAAAATTGAATAGTACAGTATCACATTTCCTTGCCATTTTAAATGTTTATTACGATACAGTTTCTCATCTCCATCTGAATTACAAAGTGCAGGCACTCAGCTGTTCATTGACGTCTTATTTTGCTGCCAGCTTATTATATATAATCTCTTCCATTTATGTCATCTTCATAACTAATAGCATAGATTTGGAATCCCTCAGGAAATTTAGGGAGACAATGTCAGAGTCTCAATTGTCCTCAAACTGAACCACAGCATTTTTATCAAACCTAAGGAATAATTTTTCCCTTGTGGGTATAATAAAGATGGGCAAAGTCAACTTCTGAGCATTTTCTGTTTGTGAGCTGAACAGTTGGACCACAGCAACTTGATGAAGTCATGGTTTAATAAGATAACACCAGCTGTAGTAAATTATTTGGGAGGTACACAAGACAGCAAATTGAACAATAAATGGAAACTTACTCTATGAAATCCTCTGTTGTGGTTTCTCCTGAACTGTGATAAATGTACAAGTTCATGTCTATTTTACATTCACAGAAAGCTCAAATCTTAGTCTGGGATGTGGTTCCAATTCAGCAGAGGTATTTTTACCAGCTTTGCAGTCTTTCTATAGGCAATCCATAGAGAAATATTAGTGATGTAATAATTTCCTTTTTTATTTTCATAAATAAAGCTGCAAATTCTCTGTATGTATGAATTTTAAGAGAAAAAAAATTCTTTCCATTTCACTTCCTGATTAATAATCTTTGTGATGGCAAACATGATTTGTGTCTATTTTAAGCTGTCTTCAGTCTTGATAGTTACTAAAGCTATCTATTGTTTGGGCTTCCTAAGGTCAGCAATTTAAGAGCCTTCATTTTATAGCCACCATTTGTCAAACTGATCATTTCTAAATAGACAAACAGTTGGTAATAGCTTATTCCAGAAACAGATTGCCAAAACTACTGATGCACACACAAACCGTTGCTGAAGCCTCTCTGCTGTTGGTGTTTGCATTTTTGCATGGTGTTTGTTACCCACAGCATGTCACCGAGAGGCCCCGTGTGACACCAGGAGTGGGTTAAGCAGGACACAGCAAAGACATGTGAAGATAAAGCCTCTGCTTCGAAGTCATAGAAACACAGAATCATTACAGAAGGAAATGACCTCTAACATCATCAAATCCAACCATTAACCCAGCATTACCAAGTCCACCTCTAAAACACGTCCCCAAGTACCACATCTGCTCATCCTTTAAATGCTTTCAGTGATGGTGATTCCACCACTTCCCTGGGCAGCCTGTTACAGTGCCTGGCCAACCTTTCAGTGAATAACATGCTGACCACTACCACCCTCTTGCTAAAGTTGATCACTGGGGCACTGCTCCTGTCCCCCAAGTCAGAGCTTTGCACCAGCTTTTTGTAGACCATACTGCCTGGAGTTCTCTTCCAAGTAGTTCTCTTCTGACATAGTCTGTAAAAGTGCAATATAAATTTGGAAATAAATAGTTTCACCTAAGTGTGCCAGGATGGAGGTCTTCCTGGAGCAATGGCTTCTGAAGTGAGGTTACAGAAGTCACAGCCTGATAAAAGGGAGTGGATTGGCTTGGAAATCTGCTTTCAACTATAAAGCAGTCACAGACTGTGGTGCCGGCTATCGTTATGGTGGTTAAGACTGAGGCAGATCTCTCCCATGGTTTAGAGACAAAATAAAACATACTCAAGCATCTCCTTTTTGCAGAACTGCAGAACATCTAAGTAGAAGTTGGAATAACAAGGAACTGTTAGAAAATCTGCTAGGTCATCTCAAGCAGCAGCAGAGCAAAAAAGCAGGGGCAGCTGAAGAGCAGGACCTGGTCACAGCACAAGCTGCACCAATCATGCGCCTGACACGTCGATCAAACGCCCAGCACGACAGCCACGCTTCCATCGCGTGGCAGTAACGCGACAGTCATGCACCCATATGGTGCCCATTGTGCGATGAACAGACACAAATCACAGGCCCATCACGTAGCAATCATGTACCCACCATGTGGCAATCATGTGCCCAGCATGTGACAACCACGCCCATCATGCCCCGGCATGCGGCAATTGCACCCAGCATATCTGTTGTGACTACTGCAGTTGTGCTGCTGAATGGGTGCCAACAGCAGCAGCAGCTGATGCCATGTCCTGGGGTGGCTGTATGATACTGTATTCCTTATCGTCTGCCCTATGCAAGACATGAATCCTGTGCCTTCCTGTGTCTTTAAGCTGGGTCCGAGGGAAAGGAAAAAAGCCAAGCGGTTTGTGCTTCAAGGACACTTACACTCCCCTGTGTTTTTCGCTGCCACAGAGCAGAGGAAAAGCATCTCCCTGTAATACAGTAATGAACTGATGGCTGTTGTGAGGTGAGGCAGACAAATGCCAAGCACAACAGGTATTATCACACGGAAATTCCTTTTCTTAAAGAATTAATTTCAGTAGTATTGGGACAGAATGGATGAGTAAACAAGGTAGGATGCTTCAGGCATCTGTCCTGACTGAAACACAACTCTATGTTTTCATTAATTACTAAGATAATAAAATTGAGGATGCCCCCTCTGTTTTACATTCTTGTTTAATTGAGATTCTCTGTTGTGGAAATCATCCTTCATACCGAACTAAACCAGACCACTAGGTAGAGCAACTGTGTTACAGCTGAGCCCACTGGTAGGATCTGCAGTGATTTACTAAAGTATTTTTATGATAAGGACAGATCTCAATATTCATGTACTGGTGAATAGACACCCATTATCCATTAAGAAACAATCTCAGTACAAATTTTTTTATAAAAACACCGGACTTGTGTGTCTAATAACTTTAAGAACATACACAGAAAGCCCAGCTGGGAGACAGGTAACATTTATGAAGGAATAGGAGAAATTACATTTGGATTGATTTGGCAAATATTCAAGTACATGAACTTGATTGGACTCTGTGAAATTCCTATGAACTTGAAGCTCCTGATTTACTCCCCATGGTTCCTAACTGAAGAGAGAGAAATTGATTTCCTTGACTGTTTTAAGATGGCACTTACTTACTATAGTGACCGTCATTTATTGATTACATAGTTGTAGTCTACCTTTAAATCAAATGATTATCATGTATATGTCTCCTTTTCATGTGCTGTCAGAGCCTAGCTCTGTTACATCAATCAAATACTGAACTCTGGCCCAAGAAAATACACACAGAAATCATGGCCAGACTTGTATAAAAATAAAATAGCTGCTTCAAAGCCACTGCATTCGGTAGAACAAAAATATGAGAGGTGAGTTTTCATATGCGCAGAAATCAGAAGACATAAAAAAGTGTTTATTGTTTAACACTGGCTCTGTCCCACATCAACATACAAAGGAAAAAACCTGGAATGAGAAAAACTGTATTTTACAAAAGAAAAGGTCTTTTCAGAATTTACGTATGTAAGAGATTGGTGCAAAATGCTGAATCACGTTTTATACATTCCAGGTTGCTATCTCTGCTTTGGTTCATAAGTGCTTTGGAACAGATAAACTGTCACAGTTCTATAATATGTATTTATGGTAATTCATAAGCATCTGTGTACCATCTAATATAATTTTTAGACCATGTTTGCTGCTTTTGCCTTTAGACAACACCCAGAAAAAAGTTTCTGTTCAGTTTGGAGTGCCACGTTTGCTTGGTACACACTGACTGAGCTGGGTAAAAAGCCACCACAACAAGCTAAAAAACAAACAAAACTACCTTTTCTAGCCTACCTGCTAACTTCTAGACGAAATATGATTAAACTGACTACTGCCCTCATCCACATTTATCCAAAGTACAGCTCATTAGTGTAGCAGTTATTCTGTACTTTTTTCCCAATGTCTTTTTGTACTTTATCCTGGCCTGAATTTATTCCTTTCCTAAACTGGCCAAGGTAGGCCACCCTACTTGACATCCACTCCACCTTCAGGAGGATCTGGTACTGAAATGTGAGAGGAGCATTTCCATGCAGCACTCGGCATATGGTGGATTAAATCATAAGGACATCCCTCCCAGGTGCGTGACCTTCCTCAGGAGCAGTGGCTGCCAGCAGAAGTCAATGTGTCGCAGCTCATTTACCAAGGGCTGGGGCATAACTCCTGTACACACACTGGCAGAATAATGGGAGAGCATCACCTCAGGAGCTGGAAGGCTTTTGAACGATGATGAGAAAGGAAAGAAAAGGGCCAACACCTGTGAGAACAGCAGTTATGGAATATGTGAAAAGTGGCAGGGGGAAGCAGAAGTTCTAGAACTACAATCAAAGTAGGCTTTTACTAAGTAAAATACATGAGTGTTGAATGTCTTGGTATTGGGCGAGACAAGCATTATTTTACGTACTATATTTGCAGTTATCTTTCAAAATCCAGGTTTCTATCTCTATTTGTGTGTTCTTGTAATATAAATTACATGTTATATATAAATGCATATGTATATTAATTAAATATGTTTGTAGGGCGGTTTTTGACTATTAAGTTGCTTCATAACTTGGAAAAGACAAACAAAATTGGTTAAGTCAATTAGTCTTAATTTTATTTTCACCCCCAGGCAGCCTGTTCTGGTAGTCTGTGTGGTCATCTTTGAAAGAAGGTCTTCTTCAGTGGGCAAACTGTGGAGTTGATTATTATTGTGATTCTTTTCACTTGCTTTTTATGTCTTTGCGTTTGTTTCTATTCCTTTTTTTTTCCAGTCAGTAATCTTAGAGGACTCAATTGCTTGTAACAGTGAGTTACTTTATATTGTGCATCCATGTATTATGGAGATGTTTTATTCATGCCTGAATTATTTTCCTTCCCAAAATGTCAAAAACAGTGTAGACACTTGAAGCTTAGTATGTTCACTGTAGTACAAATTGAATTTTCCTCCAGCTATAATTATTACAATCTGTGTGTTTTTCTTCCTTCTAATTTATCTAGGAGAAAAGACAGGCTGTCTTTATGAAGACATAAGATGCCACATAGTTAAAGTATATTTGTATATGCTTTGTTTATCTTGCAGGTTCACAATGCACAGGATCTATCACTAAAGAGATACTTCCTGCATATTTGTTTGATAGTCTTATTTCTCCATCCTTTATAAAACATTTATAATTTGGAGAAATGTTGTGAGGCTAAGGATGATTTGATATGAAGAGGAAGAGTTAACTCTACACCTTGAAAAGCCCATCCTGAATCTTGAAATAGGTTGTGAAGTAAGAGGAAAAATCTTAGGAAAGATTATGCTCTTTATGCTGCTGATCAGTATGTGTATTCAATGTGCTACGACAAGATACTACTCATATAAAACTAATTTTGTGGAAGCAAGCTCAGGCCCTCCTGATTCACACTGATTTTTTTATTGGTAAACTTATTTTTTTCTGCTTTCTGTTGTATATTGGAGAGCATATTGTGGTTTTTTGGAGACAAATGAAGAAGTTGTTCTCTTGATATTTTCTTCCAATTTGTATGTGAATCATCCAGGTAATTTACAAAGCAAAACTAAATGTGTGAAAATGAGAGTTTTTCTTCTACAGCTGAAAGAAGGTAAAGGGCATTTTAGCTATATTCTGATTTGAAAAGATTCTTAATGTTTTTTCTAGGGCTATCATGACTAAATACTGTTGCAGTGTAAAGCACTGTAGACAGGCTGCTGGTCTGAGAAAATTAGAGAGACTATGCCATTAGTTAGATAAATATGTGGGGTACATTATCGAGGTCAATACTCTGACTGGCAGGCATAGTAGTATTACTGGCAATTGCAATACCTGAGGCTGTGAGCTGCTGCTATATCTAATATATAGATATTTCTATATATTTTTCTCTTTGCAAGCATACATTCAATCTGCTTCTAGACTGTAGTTATTAAAACGGTATAACTCTTTGAGGCTTTCTGTATGAATTCCTAAAGAAATGTGAACTACTATTATTGAAGCAATGCCAGAATTATTTTCTTCTCCAGGGTACTAACCATAGGACTTCCCCAGATGGATGTGCATTTATGTGTTTAAGTATAAGGCATTTTTTTGGGCAATTCAGAAGGCCATACTGTAATGAAAAATGTTATAGGAGGGACATCAGTTACTAAGAAAATGTAGAAAACTTAGCTGACGTTCCATAAGAACCTATTTTCAGTTTGCTTAATACTTTGTTAGATATTAAATATTTTTATTTTTTCTGGGTACAAATCTGTTTTAAGCTGAATAGTTTTAAAAATATCTGTGAAAATAATTTTAATGTTTCACTGTTTCAGGAAGATTAGAGAAAAATATTGTCTTGCCAACGTGAAAAAAATTCTAAAGATTTTAAGTCCCTAAGTCTCTTGACAGCCTCCCATCCTGTGAAAAAGGGATTTGAAAAATGTCAGAGAGGGAGTGGAACAGTCAAGTTAATGAAAGGCCTTCAGCTGACATTGAAGTTTGCCCCAAATAAGTTGGATTTTAAGACTTTGAAAATATTATTTTGTAAATATTCCCTGCAGACTTTGAAAGACTTAAGCAAGTTTGCTCTCTAATTAGGTACAGCATCTTTAGCCAGTGTGTCTCAGCCAGGGCCCTTGGGGCACTCTGGTCATTGCCATGCCCATGCCTTTCTGCCTTTATCAAACGAGCTCTGAAGCCGATAGCAGAGATGTATGCATCATTTCCTGCTGGCACACGCCGAGGATGAAAACCGACCACCGTTGTCTTAGGCTGGGCTGAGCAACATCATGTTGTTGTTACACAGCCCCACTGAGTCGTCACTACTCACAGTGTCTGAAGTTGTTTGCCCCATTCTCCCTAAAAGAAAAACATCTATGCTCAGGACATTGCACAAAGGAAAACTACACAAAGAAGTGCTAATGACAACAAATCAAATGCATAAAATGAGAAAACGTGATTAAAAATGAAATCAAGACCGAGTTAGCCTGAATAATCTTAAGTTGTCCCTCATACCTGAATGCTATGATACCATTTAAATTACATAATTTCAACTGTCATTTCAGAAAATTTCTAGTTTTTTCAGCAAGTATACAAAATAATGCCTGGAGATAAATTATAGTGATATAACAAATAAGACAAAAATCTGTCATTTTTCTATTTTGTTTATGGCAGATATTAGACAGTAGTTAGTGAATGTCTACCTGTGGGAAGATAATCACATTAAGATTAAAATTAAGATACATTGCAAATTATCTTCTGTTTTAAACTGGAAAATAGAAGGTACTATTATCTGCTATTTATGCAAAAGAAAAAATCTACTTATTAGAAATGGACAAATTATAATTCTTGGCATGTAGACCTAGGAATTGACTCAGATGAATGATCTTTGTAGTTTTTATTTTATTTTTCTTAAGTCAGCTGCTTCATTAATTATTAAAGAAAATTAAAGTTATGCCCACTGGGAAACAGATTATGGTTATGTGAACAAACATTAAATCCAGATTGTTTACAGATCAGCACTTAGGCACTTGTCTGGTGTCAAGTATGTTACAAGTTTGGTTTCCTTTGCTCTAAAAGTAACAAATGGGAAAAGAAATGAGTGCTAGAAATGAGGTGCAATTTTTAGACTGGAACATTAAAAAGGCTACTGGGGGAGGTTGCTGTCAGTATGGGAATTCTAGTTCAGAGATCATTTGCAAAGTCAATGTTGCGTGGCTAGAAGTTATGAAAATTGGGCCCATTTTGTTGTAAATATCTAAGGTTGCACAAATTAAAATCAGAACCATACCATTGTGACTTTAAGGATAATATACCCCATGGAAAGCAATATGTACACTTGTGGACCCCTGAACCACACAACCTGCATTTAAAGTGGAATAAACCAATCCTGAAGGGAAAAGTCAGTGCATAGCCAGTGCACATGGAAGCATGCATTTGTTAATGATCCTTACAAAAAGTAAGAGAAGAACAATAAAAGAAATAAGCTACAGCCTGTTACAAGGTATAAGAAAGGTTAGTGGATGCAGTGATCACTGTACTTATTCAGTGAAGCATGATGTGCTCTTAACGCTTAATGAATAATTTTGCAAGAACAATTTGTTAAAAGTAAAGTGGATGTTTTTGACCACCTCAGTTTTCTGAAGTGGGTATGTGATGCTGAAAATATTTGGGACAGCTGACCCAAACTGGCCAAAGAGATATCCCATACCACAGAACAGCATGCTTAGTATGCAAACTGGAGGAAGTTGGCTGGGAGTGGCTGATCCCTGCTCAGGGACAGGCTGGCCATTTGCCAGCAAGTGGTGAGCAATTTTTTTGAGCACTGTTAGTTTTTTCTTGGGTTTTATTTCTCTGTCTTTTTGTTATCTCCCTTTTCTTTTCCATTATTATTTATATTTCATTATTATTTCTATTTTTATTTTTATTTCCATTTTTCTTGTATTATTATTAATTAGTATTAATATTTTATATCATTATTAATTATTATTGATAACATTTATTTCCTTTATTAAATTATTCTCAGCTCAACACATGGACTTTACCTTTTTTTGATTCTTCTTCCCATCCAATCAGGAGTGGGGGGCATGGAGAGTGAGTGAGCAGTTCCATAGTACTTATTGGCCACATGGGGTATGCTAGAATAAATAAATAATAGAATNTAAATAATAGAATGACACTTTGTGGGCTTGCATGTCAAATAATTCTATGCTGCAAAGATTTGAATCTTTTGAAAAACATGTATTTTCATTATGTCTCTGTTTTGCGAAAGAAATGTGTTATTAAGGATCTTGAAACATATTAACTACCTTACTTAAAAATCTACTCTTACGAGATAGGAAGAGAAAGCTTGAATACAATAGAAAGCAGAGGAGAGGCAATGTATTCTTAGATTTCGGCATCTTGCCAAGGGCAATATTATTTGAAATATACTCCAAAAGAAAATATAAAATTGGGATGTGATACTTTTAAAATTCAAAACAATTCCATAGCTGATATGGACCTACTAAGCTTTGCAGGCCTCATTTCTCCAGGACCCTTGGTTTCAGCTGAATCCAAAATGGTATGAATAGATTATTTTGCTGAAACTTTAGAGGAAAGTGATGAAGACTTCCTAGCAGAGTAGATGGAAGTTTTGGAGTAGCTTCTGGAAACATGTGTGACAGTGATAAATGGTCTGATTAGATATCCCTAGACTTTTTATAATCTTTGTCCAACAGTTTCACTTGTTCTAGATTCTATTTTAAACATTTATTTTCCAGGATAAAATGTCTGATCTCCAAGGTATTTGGTAATAAGAAATAAATAAGCCAAAAAATTTACACTAAATGAAAACATTTTGCTCCAGAAAATGATAAAAATCTTTATTAAAAGTTAAGATTGAGGGCTGTGCACAATAACTAGCTTGCACAAACTGAGACACAAAAGCAAACTTTTTCTGAGATTGGACCTCCAGACAGGTGAACAGTCCTGGGCTGATAGCAGTGGAAGTGAGAGTAGCTGCTCAGAATTGTTACATCTTGAAATTAAGTGCAATTTGGCATAAATCCATTCTGGATCCTCTGTGTAAACTTGTTGTGCATATTACTCTCATATGGATTAGGCCAATTTGCAAAAATATATAAAAGATTTGAGCAACATCTCAGTTAGTGGTACCTGTTGCCCTACTGTAGGCACTCAAACTCCTTGTGTGTATATGCAAATCTGTTTGTGCATGTATGTATAAAGGGAACATAGGAGAACTGAGTTCTTTAAAATGTATAGTAGAATTTCAGAAACTCCCTTTACCAAATCAGCCTCTGAAAACTGCCAAAATGATAAATATAGATCTAGTCTTCCAAAAGCAGATAACCGAGTCTTCAGAAGAGTAGTACATTTCAGTCCACAATTTGAAATCATGCTGTTCCTTCAATAATTGAGTGTCTTGGAAGAGATGTCCCCATATAGGAGAAGATACTAATTTTATTTTGTTTAGTAGAGGACCTTCAGGGTGTGAACGACCATCCTTGTTACTTTCAGTTCCTTGCATGTAACTTGTTATCCTGAATGTCTACCATCTAAAAGGTGGCATCTGAAATAAAAAAATAGCCTTTGGTTTAAGCGGAAGGTGTAAGTGTATGACTGTGATGATATAGTAATATTTTATAGAGGCTACAGCACTCAAAACATTGCATAATTAATTTATTGATGGTTTGGAAGTATTTAAAGAAAATGTATTTTTCTTTTGTTTTGAGAAATCAGGAAAACTGGACAGAAAGGTTTGTTTGTAACCTTTGATGAATAACCTTTTTAAAAACGTTTTCAAAACTGGGAGAAACCTCAGGAAGAAATTTCAACACACCAAAAAATTGAAAAAAAACCCCTTAGCAGTTATTTTAGAAGTGTATGCATAAGTTGCAAAAAAAAATCTTCTTAGAGAGGCAGATATTTTATAAGAATTAGTTTTGACTCAGGAACATGATACTGCAAAAGATTGCAGTCCAGACTAGGTGGGAATTTCTGTAAGTGAATTCAGGACATACATGGGCCTTTTTCAGTCAGGAAGAGAGATTCAGCAGAGATAATTTGGCAAAATAAAAAGGCATTGTCAATGCCTACACTTAAGAAATAACAGCAATCCCTTAGATGCCCAAGGCTTCTAAAGGAAAGAAGAAGAATGCAAAGACAAAGAAGAGGTTACTGAGAGAAAACAGGAGACTACTGTGAGACAAGGTGGTTTATGAATACTACTCAATAATGTCTGCATGAATGCACACCTAGAAGCATCAGTGGTATTGAACTGAAATTCATTTAATAAATGAACTTCATGTTATGAGGCTGAAACATGTATCTATTTTAAATACATATATTTAGACTAAGAAATTGAATTTATTTTATTACTCACATTTTATGGTAGCAAACCATAAAGAGAAAGCAGAAGAAATTATTAGAAATTAACCCTACAGTAGTATTCAGACTATTCTAATATTAATTTAGGAATAAAGGAATTAATTTTAGCCATCTAAGCAAATTTACATAAAATGAGTGTTTTGTAAAGTTCAGTGGCATG
>WEIT01008570.1:6209-17130 GCA_013389985.1 Dryoscopus gambensis | reverse complement strand
CATAGGCTACCTCTGGGGCAGCACGCGTCCCCCCTGTTCCTGTGCTCGTGGCTTGCATGGTTAGCTCAGCTCCTGTCTTGGGCCCCTCTATTTTCATTCGTTCTCTCCTTCAAGGCCAGGATGTTTTTCACTGGGGCTCGTTGAGACCTAAGCATGTAGGATTTTCCCAGTAGTGGAAGAGCTCGCTATGTCCTTGTTGTTCTAAAAATTTCCCTACAGCCTTGACTTCCCCTGGGCCACCTCTCATTTGCAGTTGAAACACTGGGTCTACATGCTTTCCTTCCTATGGAACAGAACTCTCATTCTGGTCCAGGAGCCAATGGTGTAAATTTGCATTCCACCTCCACAATTCAATACATCCAAGGATTGCTCCGAGATAAAAGTGGCCAGGACAGAGGAGTCTTGCTGGCCTTGTCTTCCCCTCGTCCGTGTCTCACCCGCACCTGAATCACTGGGGGTATGTGCCTTAGGATAAAAATCTTCCTCTTACCTTGCCTCCTGTATTTGGAAACTTGTATTTGTACCACAATCATGTGACAGTCCTCTTTTTTCAGCATGTAAACTCCAGTCACATTATGGTGCTCTGCACACTCCTTCTCAGACTTAAGTACCATCATGTACTGTCAGCCTCGCAATCTCCAAAGAGCCTGACATACTTTCGCAAAAAAAGAATATGCCAGGACAAAAACAGTTGCTGATGTAGCCCTTCTCCTCGCAGCCTTTCAACTACAGAACACACCCTGAGGCTCTGCACCTTCCTTTTCAGGCTACATGAAACGTTATGGTTTTTGATCTCAGATATCCCAGTTTCAAACATTTATGCATCCAGGAGCTGATCCCATACAAAAGGTCCTCGAACAAAAGCCCAGCTCCTACGTTAACGTTCTACTTGGAGCATAAAAACCTGTCTTGGTTTGAGCCATTTTAAAGAGGTGGGCACTCTGCAATCAGTAACCTCCCCTTGATTTCCACCAACCCTTTTCCACCAATAAGGAATGAAATACGAGCAGACATAAATGAAAAAATAACATTTTACTAACAAGGGAGACAGCATCAGGTAAAAAATAACAGTAAATAACTGGTAGATATAAAATTGCAAATCTCACGAATCCCACGGGAACAAAGAGACAAGATGGTGGCACCCCCTACCTGGAAGGCAGGAGCCCACGGAGCAGTTCCAGAGGCAGATGGAAACTCGCCAGCCTGTGTGCGGTCTGCGCTGCTGCGGCCGCTTCCTCCTGCCGTTCGCGGGNGAAAAAATAACATTTTACTAACAAGGGAGACAGCATCAGGTAAAAAATAACAGTAAATAACTGGTAGATATAAAATTGCAAATCTCACGAATCCCACGGGAACAAAGAGACAAGATGGTGGCACCCCCTACCTGGAAGGCAGGAGCCCACGGAGCAGTTCCAGAGGCAGATGGAAACTCGCCAGCCTGTGTGCGGTCTGCGCTGCTGCGGCCGCTTCCTCCTGCCGTTCGCGGGCTCTGCTGCTGCTGCTGCCGCTGCTGCTGCTGCCGCTGCCGGGCTCTGCACACCGGGTGTGGGGTGGGGGAGAAAGGGCCGGTCTGTGGGCAGTGGCACAGGGTGGCCTGGCCGCAGGAACTCGCTCGCTTTTTTTCTGGCTGCCGGCAGAGTTTGCAAAGTTCACTTTGAAACAGTTTCTAATTGCAAACGAACTCATTATGTGTGGCTACAGTTGCAAACCCAAAACAACCACCTTCGAAGCAGAGTTCCTGCCTTCAGTGAAAACTGCCAGGGAAAGGAGAACCTCTACTTCCGTAGTCTTTTCTGGAGCAGGGGGCCAGTCGACCTGAGCTGGTTGTCTGGAGTGGGGCCACCTGCGGCAACAGGCAGGCACCTGTGCAATTCGCCCTAAGACAGCTCAAAACTGCTAACTGCAGTCTCTCTGAGGAAAAAAAAAAAAAAATATACATATATAACCCCAAAAGGGAAAAAAGCCTCTCCTTAAGCAAAGACCAGGCATCCAGCGAAGCCAACACCACGTAGAAAAAAGGGCCAAACTGCCTGAGAGCACCGATTTTTAAAGTGCCCATGGTAGCACCCTGCCTCCCCGAGCTTCATGGCTTGTTATAAATGCACATTGTGTTGTTGGCTTCTCGCAGGCATGATGAATATTATATAGTGTTAAGATGGATTTTATATAGTGTTAAGATGAATATTATATAGTGTTAAGACAAATATTATATAGTGTTAGAAATGCTTTTGCTGTGTGGATGTAGTTTTTTCTTTTAGCAAGAAGTTAAGCAAGCATGTTCCAACTACCTGAACGAATAAGATAACCTCCAAGGGGACAGAGGATGGGGCCCTCAAACTGCTATCAGTTCTCTTCATAAAGGACAAAGAAGCCCAGAGCTATTATCAGCTTTCTTCGTGCAGGACGAAGAGGCCTGAAACCTGTTATCAGCACTATGCGTAGAGTATAAAGAAGCTCGAAGCTGTTATCAAACCCCACTGTCTGGGGAATTAAGGGACCCCAGCCCAGAAATCAAAAGAAATAAAACCGCAAGGCCAGAAAATGCACATGCTCTAAAAAGGCGGACCCAAGGCGTGTCCATGCAAAACTGTTCCTGGAAAAGTTTGAATATGCATAAAGAATAGGCAGTAAGAATTGTATAAAAGGCAGGCAACCCAGGTCTCAGGCGTGCTCTTGGCTGAGCACCAAGGCACCCGGCCGTGACCTCTTTTGCTTTATTTCTGTGTATCTGATTGTCTTTCTATTAAACTTTTAAATTCTCACAGGAGAGTGAATCTCCTTTTTTCACATGGCTGCAGGGTTTTAAAGAGACAGGGACAATTTTTGGGCACAGATACATATGGAACACAATAACATTTTGGGTTGCCTCAGGATAAAACCTAAGGAAACATATTGGTGCTATGGACTTCCCTTCTCAGCTCTATGTACTATTACATTCTGACACTCCTGATGTCTGAATCTAAATCAAAGAGTATTCAGCTACAGCTCGCACTGATCTTCTTCCTCCTGACATTTGAAAACTTCTTTTGCACCACAATTACATGCCATTCACTTTCTCCTTACAACCTGTAAACTGCACATACACCGTTGTTATAAATGAGACCNCTGTTGGCCGTCCATCTTTCCTGTTGTCTCTTGGGATGTGTAGTCCATCTTCTGAGGCAGCTTTTCCCAGGAGTCTCTCTCCCCCGGATCCGTGCAGTTTCTGTTGCACCTCCTAGTGACCAAACCTGTGCATTGCTTTGCTCGAACAGTGCTCGAACATTTTTATTTGTTTACATAACTTTGCATTGCAGTCAACCTCTTTAACGTTTATAACACCGTGATGGCCTGCACTTCGATGCACTTTCAGACTTGTACAGGTTCAGTTTGTGATAGTTTGTTGAAAGGCTTGGAGATAGAAGGAATAATCCAGCAACTGCTTCTGTCCTGACACATTTATCTGAGTGACAGGTAGCTGAACACTTTGGACTCTGTAAAAGTGTATCATGGTACACATAGCTGAGGGAAAAAGTGAAGAGCACATTGAGGTGAGTGCAGAATACACGCCACAAAGGGGAAGGTGAATGCCATCAGTGAGCTTCTGTTCTTAGCCCTGTTGTATGGGAGCAGCTGCTGGAGGCTTTAAGGTTTGAAACTGTGCTCTGTGAGAGTGAAAAAATGTGATGGTACATACAGATCAAAAGGAATGTACCTAGCCCCAAATGTGCAGCTGAAAGGCTGCCATGAGAAAGGGTAATCCAGTGTTGATGAAAAATGCTGCTGGAAGCAGCTCTTTGTCTCTTGTGAGAGAACTTTAGTTTGCATAAAAATTATCAGCAATGTTTTGTAAACTAGAACACCTATGGCCTTGCTTGAGAATTGTTATTATAGACTAGAATAAATATTCTTAAGAAGTATGGTTTTAGAACTTAGCCTATCACACCAAAGAGGTGGCTATGTATTTGACCAATTGTTCTGTGAGAGAAAAAGATATAAAACAACTTGTAATTAATTAAATAAATCACAAGCACTATTCTGCTGGATGAAGAAAAGACTGCTGCCTGATTCTTCTCCTCTCTCTCCCTCTCTCGGACGTGGGAAAAACTATAATCCAGTAAGGGCTTTTATCCTGGCATATTTGTCTGCAAGACACTGACACTTTAAACTCTGCCAGACAGAAAGTGTAAGATGGTACTTAGAAGTGACAATGAATGTGCATAACATCATGGGCTGTGCACAGTTCAGGCTGCAAGAGGAGCATGACTATCCCCTGAATGCAGTCCCAATGCAAGTTATCTATTGTAAGGGGTAAGATCAACACGCTGGCACATTTTCCCAATAGAGGTCTAACAGGAAACAATTCAGTTTAGCTTTAAACTCTGCAAGATTGAATGTGATGTGATTGCCGAGAAGAAAAATGCATAACAGCAGTCTGTTTGGTGTGGTTTATAGGCTGTGAGGGGAATGTGCAGGCCAGCTTTGGGATTTTGTTCTTAGACCAGTCCTATGGGAGCAGCAGTTGGAAGTTTTAAGGTTTGAAACTGGCCTCTGCAAGAGCAAAAAAACGAGACAGTACCTACAGCTGAGGAGGAAGGTGCATAGCCCCAGTATGTGGTATGTGTGTGAATTGCTGCCTTGAGAAAGAATTATCCTGCTATTGCTTCTATCATGGCACAATTTTTTTGTTCAGAGTTACACAAACATGTTGGTCTCTGCTTAACTGAAAGTGCTGATGGTGCATATGGATAAGTAGGAAACTGCAGAGCAACATAGTGTAAGTACAATTCCACAAGCTGCAAAGAGAAAGTGATTGTCACTTTATTGTGATGTGAATAAAAGGTTCTCAACCTAAGGGGCAAGATCTGAGTGACCTCTCTGTCCTGGCACTTTTATCTGTGTGAGTTATAGCTGTAGACTTTACAGCTTAGATTCAGACTGCAAGAGTGTGTTTGTACGAGTAGCTGAGAAGGAAAGCGCAAAGCAGTGGTGTGTTTGGTGTAGTTTATAGCAGCAGGGGAAGGCCAAAGCAGGTTTTTTTGTTGAAGTACCTCTTTTTTAATGGGACCACCTGCTGGATGTTTTATGGTTTGAAGTTGGGATCTGACAGTGAAAAAATGTGATGGTACACACAGCTGAGAAAGAAGGTACATAGCCCCAGTGTGTGGTGTGTTCATAAAAGGCTGCAAGGTGAAGAGGAAATTCAGCACCTGTATGTGCTGGCACATTTTTCTGTGAGAGAAGTGTGTCAGACTCTGGAAGACTGAAAGTGTTGGTACATAGCTGAGAAAGCTGTGCAGAAAGCACTATGGTGAATGTGAAATTTACAGGTTGCAAAGGGAAGAAAACTGCCATTTGATTGTGGATTGAATACAGGTTTCCAAATGTAAAGGGCAAGGTCTGAGAAAACATTTTGTTCTGTATAGTGGGTTGACCCTGGCTGGATGCCAGGCACCCACCAAAGGTGCTCTCTTACTCCCTTCCACAGCTGAACTGGGGAGAAGAAGTATAATGAAGAGTTTGTGAGTTGAGATAAGGACCAGGAGAGAACCCTCATCAAATACCGTCATGGGCAAAACAGGCTCGAAATTAGAGATATAACTTAAATTTATTACTAGCAAAATCAGAGCAGAATAATGAGAAGTAAAATAAAACCCTAAAAACACCTTCCCCTTACTCCTCCCTCCTTCCCACCTTTACCTCCTACCCCAGCAGCACAAGGAGATAGGGAATGGGAGTTATGGTCAGTTCATCATCCACTATTCCTCCTGCTACTCAGGGAAAGGAGTCATTCCCTGCTGCATCGTGGGGTCCCTCCCACAGGAGACAGTTCTCCATGAACTTCTCCAATGTGAGTCCATCTCATGAGCAACAGATCCCTGCAAACTGCTGCACCGTGAGTCCATCCTATGGGTGAAAGTCCCCTTCAAACTGCTGCAGCGTGGGTCACCCTACCATGTCTTTCAAGCACAGGCTGCTCCAGCATGGGCCTCTCTCTCCCCAGGCCTCCCACTGTGTCACAGCCTCCTCTCAAGCATCCCCCTGCTCTGGCGTGGGTCTCCTCCATGGGCTGAAGGTGGATCTCTGCATCCCCCATGGATCTCCATGGGCTGCAGGGGCACAGCTGCCTTACCATGGTCTGCACCACGGGCTGCAGAGGAATCCCAGCCCCAGTGCCTGGAACACCTCCTTCCCCTCCTTCTTCACTGACCTTGGTGTCTGCAGAGTTGTTCCTCTCACGTATTCTCACCCAAATCTTCTCTGGCCACAATTACAACTTGTGCAATGACCTTTTAGTTTTTCTTTCTTTTAAAATATGTTATCACAGAGGTGTTACCACCATTTCTAATTGGCCCAGCCTTGACCAGTGGCACGTCCATCTTTGGAGCTGCCAGTGATTGGCTCTGCCAGACATGGAGGAAGCTTCCAGCAGCTTCTCACAGAAGCCACCCCTGTAATCCCCCCACTACCAAAGCCTGGCCATGCAAACCCAATACACTGACATATTTATTTACATGAGATGCAGATGGAAACTTTTTGGTTTAAATTCAGACTGCAAGAGAGACAGAATATGATGGTACGAGTAGCTGAGAAGGATAGCACATAGCATTGGCATGTTTTGACAGAAGCAGTTTGCTGGACTGATTCAATACTGATGCATTTTTCTCAGCAAGAAGTAGATGGACATTGCGGACTTTGCAGAGACTGAAACTGTGTGATGCTACATGTAGCTGAGCCTGAAAGTGCAGTGCACCACACTTGTGTGTGCAGTTGACAGGCTGCAAGAAAAAGTAACTGCGAATACATGTTTTCAAATGGAAAGGAAAGTCATTGAAATCTTTCTATTCTGGCATATTTTCGTTGAGAGGAATGGACTTAGGATCTTCACCTTTGATCGTTTGGAGATAACCATGGTGCACTTGTCTTTGTCAAGTACACACCGCCATCAAGTGGACGTTCCCACTGTTGCCATTCAACAGCTCCACTAGATAGTGCTGTGTACACACCAAAAACCCCTTAAGTGTGGCTCCAAAGGTGGAGACGTCTAGTCACTGTCCTCAAAAAACGTGGCAGGACAGAAAGGTTTTGCTGACCTTCCTGTTCTATGTGCAAATTCCTATTTGCACCACATTCAAACTCCTTCCCAGTTACATATGTTAATAAGTTCTATCATACTCAAAGAGTCCAGATCCAAAACTGAAAGCATCTGGCAAAAATATAACTCACAAAACTGCCAGGTGAGAAAGCTCTTGCAATCAATCCATTCAAAGACTACTCTAAGAGATAAGACAGGTATTTCTGGACTTTACCTGTCCTGGGTCATCTGTCGTCTGCACCTGAAACACTGGTGCTGTGTGCTTTTCTTTATATGGAAAAGAACTCTCACTGACATCCAAAAGCCCATGGCCGAAATTTGGATTCCACTTCCAAAATTCTGTATGTCCAAGGATTGCTTCCAGATGAAAGGTGCCAGGACAGATGGGTCTGGCTTTCCTTGACCTCCCCTGTGCTGCCTCTCATTTTCTACCTGAAACAGTGGGACTACGTGCTTCCCTTCCTACCAGCACAAATGGTCATTCTCTTTCAGGAACCAATGGCTGAATTTTCAGTTCCTCCTCCAAAAGTCAGCACATCCAAGAACTGCTCCTGCACTTTAGCTGCCAGGACAGACAGGTCTGGATGGCCTTGACTTCCCCTTAGCCAACTCTCAGCTGTACCTGAAATATTGGGGCTACATGCTTTCCTTCCTATGGTAAAGAAGCGTTGTTCTCATCCAGGAGCCCACAGCTGAAATTTGGCTTCCACCTCCAAAATTCAATACATCCAAGGATTGCTCCCAGACAAAAGCTGCCAGGACAGACAGCTCTGGCTGGCTCTGTCCCACCATGGGCTGCCTCTCATCTGCTCCCAAGATACTGAGGTGCCAGGATTTCCTTCTTGTGGAAAAGAACTGGCCTCCTCCTCCAGACGCCTGGGGCTGAAATTGGGATTTGTCCTCCATAATTCTGTACATTTGAGGATTGTTCCCAGATGATAGCTGCCAGGACCGTCCAAACTGTTTACAAACAATGCCATGTTCACTACTAAACCATGTCCCTAAGTACCACATCTACGTTTTTTGAACACTTGCAGGAATGGTGACTACCCAGCTTCCCTGGGCAGCCCATTCCAATGTCCAATGACTGGTTAAGTGAAGAAATTTTTCCTAATGTCCCACTGAATCTCCCCATGTGCAACCTGAGGCTGTTGCCTCTTGTCTTGTCCCTTGTTCCCTGGGAGCAGAGCCCAACCCCCACATAACTGCACCCTCCTTTCAGGCAACTGTAGAGAGTGAGAAGATCTCCCTGAGCCTCCTTTTCTCCAGGGTGAGCCCCCCCAGCTCCCTCAGCTGCTCCTGGTCCTCCAGACCCTTCCCCAGCTCCATTCCCTTCCTTGGACATGTTCCAGCTCCTCAATGTCTTTCTTTAACTACGGGGCCCAGAACTGACCCCAGTACCTTCCAGCAGTGCCTGGCACAGGGGATGTTCACTGTCCTGCTCCTGCTGCCATACAATGTGTAATTCAAATCCAAAAGGAAGGATTAAATGATTTGGTCTTGTGCCTACATGTCATGGAACATGGTTTTTGAACCACTTGTGCATTATCCATGTAACTTCTAGTTTTTACTTTTCAGTTAGCCAATAATGATTTAAATCCACCAATGACTCCTTAGTGCATCATTTTTCATGGACTGTTTAAATAGTCATATATTTTAAGAGTTACTCTCAGTTTTTCATGGACAAGGCTTTTTCTGTCTTTGCTTTTGCCAGGCTTCATTCTCCTTCCTGGCTTCTTCCTGCCTTTCTCATAGATGAAAATAAGAGATTAGAGTACCTGGCCTTTTCTTCCTGCTGAGGCTCTCACACACTGTAACCAAGTTCTCTCTTCATGCAGTACTTTTGAACAAATTCAAATCTTTATCACAATAAATTTATGGACTTTTATGCCAACATTACTTCCACCAATCATCATGTTGTGGAAACATTTTAGTAAAAATATCTTCCGATTTTCACTTACAAAGCATGATGTGAGTTATTTTTATCTCAATATCCCAGTGGTAGTTTCCTCTTTGGGGTCAGTTCAGTCCTTCTTCAATGACTGAACTTGAGATCCCAGTTTTCCTGCCCACAGACAAGGTTTGCCTCCTTTGTTTAGATGGGCAATATTTACAGCTGACTATGCATTTTACTACTCTCAAGGTTAGCTTGTGTGTTGCTCTACTTGCCTTACTCTATCATTATACATATTTTTTCCAGGTTTGGTGTCACCTGCAATTCTATTGGCAGTGTACATTCCCTGTCATAAATGACAGTTTTCTGCTGCTTTCACTTACACTGCTTCCTGCTGCACAAGAAATTGTTACGTGCAAATGAAATGACAGAACTATTGCATTTTTCCTGACACTAACTGCCTACCCAACATCACTGGAATGCACCTGTCATGGTTGGAGCCTTGGGCTGTCCTGTGCAGGGCCAGCAGTTGTGTGAGTCCCTTCCAGTTCAAGGGATCCTATGATTCTACAAGATAGGATGTCCTTGGTGTGCCTCAAAGATACCTAACTTTTTACTTTCCAGACATTTTTTTGAAGCTGAACATGTTCCAGGCCCTTGCCTAGTAGTGGATCCTGTTGATTTGGACCTGTGAGTTGAGTTTCTGTCTTGAACACATGACACATGCCTGTTGTATAACTGTGGAACTTCCTGGTGATCAGTGGAGTCTGTCTGACTCTGGTGGCCATCATCGGACCAGATCCTGAGCCGTGGATTGTTTTCTTTTATTGCTGGTGGACCTGCTTCATCATCTGGACCCTGTGCTTCCCCTGTACTCACTCCTGCCGCTCTTGCCTGGGGCTGTGGGGTGGCCCCTGCCTGGCTGTAGCACCTCCTTGGCTTCTGGCCTTAGGGAGCTGCTGGCCTGTGCTGTGCCCTGATATGATGTCTGGAGTCAGCAACAGGGCAAATTCCACTGCTGTGAGAGCATGTGAGACTAGAAAAAGCAGTGAGGTGTGGGGTGCCCACTCCCTCCCTGTGCTGCAACTCCTCTTGCTGCTAATGGGCAAGCAGAGGTGAGGGGCGGAAGTCCCTGTCCTGTAAAAAGGGGAGTCGGGGAGGATTCTTTTTGATAGACTTCTCGGAAGAAAATGAAGTGCAAACACAGCAATTTTATATCTGAGAACTGTTTATTGATAAAGAAGGGTAAGTGTTCTTACTGAAGAGAAAAAGAGCCGAGAGGGGAAAGAGAGAGATGGAGAAAGAAACAGAAGACAGGGACAACATTACCACAAGAGTCCCGGGCGCCATGTCCGCATCAGCTCTGCAGATGGAGGGTGCGTGATACGAGACATGGTGAGCCTGCGTGGCTTCCGTGGCGGGCTGGGTGCGATTTCCAAGCAGCTGCAGGCTGCGTGTCCCTTCCGTTGGCAGAGAACAGAGTGCAGTGGCCACGGGCACACTCCTGGGACAGCTGCAGGCCCCCAGGGTCGAGGCGCGGCAGCTGTGGGTCAGATCCGTGAGCCGCGGCGACCCTGCACTGCTCTTGTGAGCGGCCGGGCGCGACCTCCAAGTGGCAACGGCAGCGCGTGTCCGGTATCAGCAAATGATGGCTGCGGGCAGGCTGTGGGCTAGTGCTTCGGCCCTGGTGGCTGCAGGCTGGCCGCTGCGGGGTGGTACTGTGGGCTGGTGCTGCGGCAGGCTGGTGTGGCAGGCTGGCCTGTGGCGGCTGGTGCGGTGGGCTGGCTGCTGCGGGCAACACAGGGAACACGGCGGTTGTGACGGCCACAGCTGGGTGCAGGCAGCATCTGCGCCGTCGGGGAAACCGCGGAGCACCAGGTCGTCGTGGCGACAAAGTGCCTCGGGGAAGCGGCGAAGCAGGGCAGAACAGGTACGGACAGGGAAGCAGGAAC